>JBBMJY010000003.1:2499877-2531761 GCA_037833715.1 Toxotes lorentzi | reverse complement strand
GCTGCTGCTGCTGCTGCTGCTGCTGCTGCTGCTGCTGCTGCTGCTGCTGCTGCTGCTGCTGCTGCTGCTGCTGCTGGTCGAAGCCGCTGGTTGTTGCTTTCTGGTCAAACAGACTGGGTACTGGAGCCTTCTCCACTGGAAATAAACAGGGAAACATATATTAGAGCAGGGTTTCTGCAGGGTTAATTGAGTTAAATTTTACACTTTCAAAAATCTTTTTAATGCCACATAAAATGCACTTAAATATCCCTTTTACAGTCATACCAGTCAAATGATGGAAAACGAGTAGGATGGATTTGGCCTTGAATTATTTATTATTATTATTATTATGTCACATTTCTTTCAGTACTTACCAGCAGCATATAAAAATAAAAAACCTGGGGCCCAGATAAGCAGCCTAAAATGAATCGCTTGTGCTCTTTTTCATTCATGTCTACACCCTAACAGCCATAACACACCTGCTGAAGCCCAGGGGTCTGCCGGCTGGCTGAACAGCTTGTTCAGTTTATCTTGCATGTCCTTCTTGCCTCTTCCGTCATCCTCCTTCTCTTCTATCGACCCTGCTCCCTTCCTGCCCTCTTCTTCTTCGTCCATCCCTCTCCTCTTCCTCTCTTCCTCTTCCTGAGTCACTCTGTTCAGCCAGGCGTCAGGTGCAGAGACCGAGGCCGGGCTAGGGGCTTTAGGGGCAGAGCTTCCCACTTCATCCCTCCAGGCCGCACCTTCCTCTGATGACAACCTGCGGCATGAGAGGCAAAGATAAACCTTTATTTTCATATCTTAAAATACAAAACAAAACTTTTCATGACACATACTGAAAAACAATTCTTTCCATTATAATGTTATAGCTTGGATGAAAGTCTAGACTCAGAAATTATCAATTGTATTTCAGTCCTACCTGCTCTCCTGCAGCTCAGCAGACTTCCTCTCACTCGGAGTGTGTATGTGAGAGTGTGTGTGTGTCAGTGTGTGTGTGTCTCCCTCCAGCTCCTTTTGCTTCTGTCTCTGCTGCCGGCTGTGGATCTCCCGCAGCTCCTGGAAAGTATCATGGGATACAGGAAGGAACAGCGGTGAGGAGGAAGTGGGGTCAGTGGGGCTGGTTGCTATGGGTTACCATCGACAACAAACAAGAACAACAGCAGCAGCAGCAAGTACGGATTAGTCAGGTGATCCAGGCAAGCTCCGCCCCTTCACTGAGGTGATGACACACCCCTGCTGGTAACCATGGCAAATACCTGAATGCTAAATATTTTTAGATACGGGTGGCGAAATGCTCATTGCTTCTGAAGTCAAAACTGATGCTTTGAAGCAGATGACACTTGATCCACTAAACCAGTCCTGAAGTGCACTGACCAGTGCAAGAGATGGACAGAGGTTATTTCTGTCTCCTCGTCTGTCCACACTGGAGGAGGGAGTCATCTGTTTCTTCTCTCCTTTTTTTCTCATTAAAGAGATTTCTTTGAGAGTTTCTCTAAGATTGAGGGGTGCTGTGTGATTTAGTTATATAATAAATTGATTTGATTTAACAGAAAATTAGCTAGAAACCATCCTTTGTGTATTGAGAAGCCAGTTTCACATTTCACTGACTAATAAAAAAAAAATGTACACATTCCACTTCACCTGCCACCCAATACACAACCACCTGCAGTTGGTCAACACAAGTGCTACCTGTGGTATGAACGAACACAACTATCACACATCGCCTGTTTCCTCCCTCTCTTTGTCCCGTGTGACGTCCAGCCACAGTCAGTGCACCGGCCTTAACTCACAGGACTGTGGTGAACAGCACTTTCAAAGCTTGTGAGAACCCACCCAGTTTTTATTCTGCTTTTTTTCTAGTCCTATCCGGCAAAAGCGAAATGGATGTTGTGTGCTAATCACATCTGACGGGTAGAGGATATAATTGTTTATTCATCTTGGCATTTTTAGCAGACTAAAGTGAACCTAACTATGGTGAATGTTAAAAATTCCATTACATATATATTTCTTCAAGTGGGAGGAGGACATCACTGGACGGGGGTCTCATTACTACAGGAGGGCTCCACAGTGGTGGGGCAGAGCTTGCACCAGGCACAGTATGTGTGAGGGAGGGGTTAGAAGTAAACTAAAAAAAAAAAAAGAAAGAAAAGTGGTGGTGGGAGGGAAAGGATGTGGTGGGAGAGGGGGGCAGTTCTGTGTAGTCATGACAACCAGCTGTGCCATTAAAACACACTGTTACTATAACAACACAAGGCAGCTGTCGTGTTTCAGCCAAACAACCAACGTGAGGAAACCTTCAGAAAACAAGCAAACCAATCAGAGAGAAGAGACTGACGGAGTAAAACTACAACTCTGGAGAGACGGAGAACTCCAAATCCTGAATCCTGAAACAGGAAGTGGAGGACTTAAGAGACAACACGGCATGCGGAGAACACACTCCTGCACACACGGAGTAGACACAAACACACACACCCAAATTAAGTTTATTGGCATATTAGCCTAGTAAACATCCGCCAGCTTCTACATGTCTGGCTGAAACATCCTCTGGTAGCACACAGGCAGTAGCATTACAGCACAGTGTGGTAATCTGGTGAGGTAGCCTAGCCAGCATAAAGTCACCCAATCTAGTTACACCTACTGACCTAGCATGACTGCTAGCTTAGCACCACAACTGCATACAGCATTAACTAAGAAAGCACTGTTAGCCAGCTGGCTAAGTAGCGAGCTAACACCAGCCTGGCAAAAAAAGATGGGGCGCAGAAGAGGACAGAAGGAATTATTATTATTATATAAGAAGATGTGAAAAAAGGAAGAAAAGGAGGACAAAGTATAGAAGAGGTGATTTGAGAAAAGAGACAAAAGAAAGGATGAAGAGTCATTGATGAAAGAACAGGAAGTGAAGATACAAGAGGTGAAGAGAACAGAAAATAATGAGATAGATAGAGGGACGGGGCAGGTAGGCTGGGTTGTTGTGAGAACCTTTATAACGTAGTCTAGCCGAGCCAGACACACCCTGACGGCTGACACACACTCCTGTAGCTGTCCCTGCTCCTGGCACTGAAACATACATTTACATATACACATACACACACATAGTGTCAACCATTCTATAGGCACAGACACACACTCACAGGCAGGTAAGGTCAGTAAAGTTTTGCTGGGTAAGTTTACTTGTTAAATGTTGATCGTGTGCATTCAACTGTAATTTTGTGTAGGTTTAACATTTGTAAAACATCCAGAGATTACCTCGTAGGTGGAAATTTGATATTTGCTTTCCCGGTTTATTTCAAACTGTTGTTCCGGGCAGCGGGATGAATATTTTAATCCCTGACGCAAGTGTGATGATTTTCTTCAGCAGAGATTAAACAAATAAAAGCGAGTGCTCAGTAAGGCCTTGAGTCATCGTAGGAGAGGCTCTTGTGACTCACTGTGATGAGTAATGTGCTGTTGTGTAGCCGGTGTTACAGCCAAGTTGTCAGCTTACAACAACAGATTCTTTAACTGGCCTATCCACACTGCATAGTGGATAACAGCTTGGAACCCAAAATGTTTTGTAGATGTATTTGAGTGTTTTTAAGTATTTACTACAGAGTGAGTAATGAGGCTGATACACTCTGTTCATGTTTACTCAGTTTCTGGCTACAGACTCCTGGTACATGTGCTTATCTTCTATATCCATGTAAAATAAATTAGGTGAAAAAAGAATATTTCTCCTTTTTCATTTCCTTTCTTTGGAGTTCTCTGTCTTGTTCTTGTTTTTATTGAGTTACAAATGAGTTTAGCTAACAATGCATTTATTTGCTCTGGATTAGTGTTTAGTAGATTTAGTACTGCGTGCCTCCTCAACAGAGGTGTTACAGAATCTGACCTGTGAGATTAGAGAAGTACAGTACAACCAGAATCAGTAGTGCCTGACAGCATTCACAGCTTGACAATTACAGTCAAGCCTCAACTGGCTTCAGTACATTTAGCTACCTGGCAGTGGCAGCACAGTGCAATACACGTGTTAAACAGGAATGTCTGCACAAACCAGGTATTTTAAAAGTCTGGTTTGTTGGTGTTAAAGATGGCAAAGCCTTCTAAAGGGACTAAAGTACTTGCTTGCAGGTTAGTGGTCTGACAAGAGGGTGAAGAGCAACCCTTTCTCTAATATTTTGTCAAATCAGACCGTGAAGGTCTAATCCAAATGCAAAACCTGCTCTGTGGTCCAGGTTTGCAGGTTTGGTCATCATAGATTTTGATATTATTTTGTTACAAATTGCATCCCAGCTGCAGTACCACCCCAGTCCAGCAGTGGCAGTGTGCTCTACCTGTCTCCCTCTCTGTTCCTCCTGAAGCTGGCGTCGCAGGGCTTCTATCCTGGCACAGTGGTTGGCATAGAACTCACACAGAGACTGGCATGGGCAAGGGAGCAAAAGGCCAGTGTAGGAGATAAATGAAAGAGTAGAAAATATAGAAGGAAGGGTTTATTATGTGGATCAAACAAAGAATATAATAGGGAGAAAATGAAGGCAAGAGGTCAAGAAATGCAGGTCAAAAAAGCAGGAATGAAACACAGAGGAGGACAGTGAGTGGAAGCAGTATAAAGGCAGGAGGAGCATTGAAGGACAGAGGAGGCACAGCAGTGTGACAAGAAAAGATTTTGGGGAACGGAAGTGGTGTAGAAAGGAAGGCGGAGGGCAGCATAGTCAAACATAGTTCACATCTCAGTGGTCTGTGCCTCTGTTTTGCAAAGAATTACACCACTGGATCATGGCTGCACCTTGCTCTGCATAAAACTGACATCCAACACTGCTGGTCTTGTTTGTTCTCGAAGGCTTTGCACGACTTTCCCAAATCGCTGTGTAATGTCTACACTGAATAAAACTCAGAACCAACTTCATTAGATTAGCCATTAGAAAATCAATTTATTGTGTTTTATCAGTGCTGTCTCTGCTTTCCTCTCCTTCATCCCTTTTTATTCTCATCCTCCTCAGACCACAGGACTAATCCTCATCTCTTTGACCTGACTCTGTGTTCTGGGGAAATTAGAAGAAATTAAGAAAAAACAGAACAGGGACAAAAGGTGGTCTATGAAACATTAACAGGCTACTGTGCTCCAACCCTAAGAAATAAAATTACAACAATCCCTCCATCTTCATCTTTCCACAGTAAATTGCTGGTGAAAGCTACACGAAGCAGCTGACTGGAACCACTCACAGCTAGCTCTCTCCAAAAACACAGTAATCAACATTAATACACACAATAACACATCGCTGTGACAAACACAGATACACAAGTAAGATATCTGTAATATCAAACCTTTAACACATCAGTTAACACGAACACTGTGACTATATTAAACTAGTTTGAGGATGAGGTTATGAGGGATGGCACAGGACGTGATTTAAAGATACAGTCACAACACAAATCCAACGTTTTGAACATGGACAATGTTTCATTTAGCAAAAGAATTATTGGGTTAGCAAGCTAGGAGAACAAACATTTTAAAGAAAAAGTATTACTAAATTTATTAGCACATGAACACTACTACAATTTCATGTTACATTTTGGATGAGGTGTTTTGGATTTTTTTTACTTTAGTGTTGGAAATTCTATTTAACTATCTTTAAAAGCCACTAAGGCTTTTTCAACAGATATAACACTTCAGGCCTCTTCAACAGATGTGGATCAATTAAATTATTTCATTAACTGTTCGGTTTATTATGGCAAATTACATTATTATTTGACCATGTATTTAGCTGGTACGGCCATAGCCTTTCCCTCCTTAGCTGCATTAATGTACTGGTTATTTACCTTCAGCTGGGTGTTGAAAGCATCTATTTCCAGCAGTTTGGCCCTTGTCTCTCTCTCTACAGCATCCAGCTGCTCTCTGAGCTGCTGTCTGCTGGTCTCCTTCTGCTCCACAGCCTTCTGCAGGGACGACAGACTGTCACCTAAACACACAGACACACACAGGTTGATACAAGGTCAGGTTAATGAGTCACAGACATACTCACACATGTTTACGTCAAAGAATTAAATCGAGAACAATCTCTGGAATCATAGCAGGAATAAGCGTAGTATGTGATGTACAGAACATGTGAGTGTGTGTTCAGTGTTGGTAGTACTCACGGTGCAGACTGTTCTGTTGAACCTGTTTCAACTGGTCATTGAGAATCTGTTTATCAGGAATCAGCCTCCCAAGCCACTGCTGGGAGTCCTGAACAGTAATGTCAAGAAAAACTATTTTAAGTTTTTATTCTAAATTCTAGATTTTTGTACTACATGAACTAGAAATTAATCTGAGACCTCTTTGTCCAGTTTGTATTGTGTTGTGCTGATGATTTAACTTTTGCTTTGCGTACCTGCAGCTGCTGTTGTAGCAGGGTGATTTCAGCAATGCGTGTTTCCCTGGTCTGATTGGTCTGCTCCACCTCTCTCCGCTGAGCCGACAGACGAAACCGAACATCCTTCAGTTTGCCCTCCAGCTGGGTCTTCTTATCATTCTACAGAATGGGAGAGACAAATGAAAAGGAATATACTATTACGTTTCTGCAGCTGTATGTACAAAGTGTTAAGTGACAGAAGGAATTAGTTGTCAGCTGTTCTGTTCTGCCTGCTGGCACGAGCTTTTGGTTTTTCTTTAAAGAAACTTTCAATCCCATCAATGTCACACAAATCAACATGGCCTCTGTCAGCTTGACGAGTCATTGATTACCAGTGCCTCCAGTTCAAATTCCAGTGTCTTCTTCCTGGCTTTGAGCAGCACTATACTCTCCTGCTCTCGGTTTCTTTGAGTCAGAAGCTCCTGCCGACGTTGACGCTCCCACTCCAGCTGACGCTGGCGCTCTAATTCACGCTTAGCAGCCTGGACAGATGAAACACACACACACAACAAAGTTCTGTTTACTTTCACAACGTACTGCAGTTCAAAGAACTGTAAGATCAGATATTACACCACATCACATATTTCTATATTACACACTTACATATTACACAACAAGCCATCTGCTTCACAAGTGTAAATTATACTCTTACTGTAAGAGCTGAGATGTAAAGAGGGCGGGGTGAGAAGTGAAACTCTATGTTTTCTGCAACAGATGTAATTACAGGTCTGCAGCAGCTGAACGTCAACTCAACCATCACTCTTCAATTAAAATGCAGTTACTTGGTAATGATTTCCTCTTCTCCTCACTGCCTCTGTTCTTACCTCTCTTCTCTCTATCTCTTTGCGTCTCTCTTCCTCTCTTTGCCTCTCCAGCTCTCTCTGTTTCTCCAGCTGTTTTTCTAGTTCCTGTTGTCGCCTCCTCTCCTGCTCTAGACGTTCACGCTCCTGAAATACAAACATATAAAAATGAGCCGGCTGAACAAAGTGATCTGTGTGTCTACTGATACATTTTAAAGCCATGAGATTGTGGTTGGTACAGTGACAGCAATGAGGCCACTATCGCAGCAGAAATTTTATGGGCTTATTAACAAGCAATAAACCATGATCAATCAAATTTTGAATGCACATATGAGGAACCATTAAAGTCAATATAGTCTACCTTTCTCTCCTGTTCCTCTCTCTCCAGCGCAGCCAGTCTCTCCTGTTCTTTCCTCTGCTGCTCCTGCAGAGCCTGACGTCTCTTCTCCAACTCCAGGTTTCCTCGCTCAAAGTTCTCCCTCTTCTTATCCTCAAATGTCACTGTTTAGAAACAAAGGGCGTTAATACAAAGAGCGTAAAACATGATGCAGCATATAAAAGATGTAAAATCATAATACAGAGCAAAAGTCGGCTGAAACAGTGTTGGTCTCTATGTAGGAACAGTGGAATGAAAAATAACAAGCGTCAACACTGCACAAACATTATTTTTAGATTGAACAAGAGTATTAGTTGCTGTTGTTGAAGCATCTCTGTTCATCATAAATCACAGATTAGGGTCTTCATGCTAACATTACTCATTAATTAAGAAGTCTGAGACACGATCTAGTCCGAGTTTGAATAGTAACATTATGGTGACCAGTTCCAACGCTGGCGAGGACCAAACCTGGTAGTTTCTTTTCTTGGCTGCTCTCAATCTCCTCCTCCGTCTCCTCCTGGACGCTCTTCTGGTCCGACTGAACACTGTCGCTTCGCACACGCCTGTAACACACAGACAAACACAGTGTAAACAAAGCAAACCATCAATACCTGCTTGGTTAAAACTGTCACTCGTTTGGGGGACACACCGTATTACTTCAGTTTATGTTTAAATAACCAGTGCAAAATAAACACATTTAAAAATATTTTGTATTCATCATGTTCATAATGTTTCTTTGTAAAACATGAAAAGGTAAAAGCATTTGTGGTGACTATTTTGTAACTATACACATATCTAACACCCTGCTCTCGGTTAGTTGGTTCACATGGTATTTGGTTACAGTATTTACCTGAATGTGGGTGGGAGGTAATCTGGGGGTAACACTGGGGGAAGCGGTAACCCTGACATAGCCATATCTATGAGGTGCATGGCCAAGATAAACTCCTCAGCCGTTAGCTTTCCATCCTGGTCAATATCTGAAAGATTCCTACAGGAGAAAAAGATTGATCAAATTCCCACTGAAGCTCTAATGTCTTTGAAGTGAGTCTCCTGCTTTGATAAAGTTTAATTTCAGATGATTGTGTATTGTTGTACTGACCATATTGTGGCCAACTGGCTCTGAGGAAGACTAGACTGCATCAGGATAGTGCGAGCCTGGGGACCTGGAAGATGCGCGCGCACACGCACACACACACACACACACACACACACACACACACACACACACACACACACACACAGACTTAAATGTTGTAGCTAATATGAAAGGCAAATTACCACAAATAATGATATGTTTGTGTGTTTTTGTGTGTGTACCAGTGAGGTGTCCACTCATCATCTTGTCATGGGAGTTGAAAAGCTGTCTGTACTTCAGCCTTGAGGACTGAGGAACGGCCCAATCAGAGGGGGGCTGGCTACTGGGACAAGAGACAGAGAAAAAAAAAAAAAAAGAGTGAGGTGTTGTAACTTACAGCAAAAAGAGATGCAATAAAAAGTCACACCCAACAGTTTCCACAGAGCAAGGCAAAAGGAAAAGTATGTGCTGTGGGTTGCACGATCAAACTGTTTCAAAGCTTCTTCAGTGGTTTAAGTTTACAGCCTAGAGTTATATTAACTTTATACAAAAATGCCAAGAGGCAAATTCAGTAAGTTCTAGGAGAAACACAGGTTAACCATGACCAGGATATAAGTTGTATGAAAAAGATGTGACAATGTTTTACTTAAAATTTTCTCATTTTATTAGAATGTTATCAAGCAAAGTGGTGGTAACATTTTGGGTTATTTGACCTACCTAGTAGTGTCAAAGGATGAACCCTTCTGTAACTTGGTACTGGAACGATTAAACGAAGACGACTTGTTGACAGATGAAGCTGAGGGAGACAGAAAGGAGCACATTTTAGTCTGTAGTCAAATACTCAACTTCTTCACTTAACTTCAATCAGTGTTAACCTTATTTTTCAAGCATTTCATGAAATTCTTTTACATTGTGACACCAGGTTCAGTCAGGCAATAACAAATTCAAACAATGAATTCAAAGCTGCTGTGCCTGGCTCACAGCAGCTTAAAAGCTCCACCTTAACTAAAACACAGTGGCCTGTGACTTAGATGAGTAAAGCATTCATACAGATATATCCATCACCTGACTGTCTACAATGTAAATATGAATGTGTACATTGTGTGTAAATGGGAGCTTAAAACTGAGACCTTTGCCCCCACACACAATTGCAACAGATGCACAAACACAAACATTTCAGCACTCTCTTCCCCACTGCTGTTATGTTACCTGGGTGGGAGAAGCCCGAGATAGGCTGCATCATGCCTGTGGGAGGAGCTCCGTTGGCAATGGGCTGAGGGAGGGGGGGTGGGGCAGAAGAGACCAGTGGGGGAGACACCCCAACAGGGAGAGGGGGCAGAGGGAGAGGGGGTACTCCTGGCAAAGGAGCTGGGATGGGAGCCGGGATGGGAGCCATGGGGGGCATGCCTGAAGATAAACAGATAGAGAGTACATGAACATCAGACACGGAGTTTGCACACATATTATCTGCTGAAAGCTGCACGAGGCATTAGAGAAAGACATGAGAGGAAACTACAATCAATATTTCTTTACTGCCTTATTTGACATTATATGTTTATAGCAGTAAATGGATATGAGAGCCACAGTGCAAGCCTGAAAGAGAGGACCATTATTACTTTAGACTGGCATCACAACTTTACTGATCAGCACTGAAGGTGCAATAAGCAAGAGGTAGAGCTGAAGCAGAGAGCAAACATTTTCTGCATGACCTCTGGAAAAGAACATCATCATATTTGTCAAATGCATCTGCAGTGTTTTACCAGTACACAAAGTTTCACCACTGTCAGATTGCATCTGTTATGACATTAAACAGTGTACTGTGTTTCTTCTGTGTTAACCGTAAGCAGCAGTGCACTGCCACAGCAAGAGCAAAGACAAATTACACAACACAGTACACTGTGTGATTTCGTGTGTGTCTTACCAAAGCCGGTCTGTGGGGGTAAAGGCAGCGGGGGTTGTTTCATACTAGGAGGAAGCGAAGGGGGCAGAGGGTGACCCTGGAGTTTCAGTTTGATGAGTTTCATGGCAATGGAGAACTCGTGGATATCCATACGGCCATCACCGTTCATGTCAGCCAGAGCCCTGCAGGAACACAGAGAACAAATGACTTCAGCGGCATTCAGGAAGAAATGATGCACTGCTGGACAGTAACCACCTCAAGAACCATCAAAATAGTTGGGAACAAACTGTTGCTTGAATTCTCTGGCATGCATTTTTTAAAATAATGAAATGAGTGAATTGGCTACTTAATATTTGTCAGCCGGTGAGCTAGTAGCCACTTCCTGGCTATGTGACTCACCAGATCTGGGCCAGGATGGGAGGGGGCAGTCCTGATTGAAGGAAGAAGTTCTTGGCCTGGTCACCTGACAGACAAATAGAAACAGGATATGAGCACAGATCAGCACAGATCTAAAAAGAAAGGTCACTTCAGACCATGGCTGAATCCAAATGTCCGGATTTCATCACACGCGCAGACTTCCTAGGAATACGTCTGTTAAGTCAGCAAGTACAGAGGGCTGTCCAAATCCACAATTCATAAAGTCCACAAGGGGCTTCAAGCAGACTTTCTGTGGACTTCCAGAGAGCCCACTTACTGCATGTGCGGTGTATAGATGAGGGGGAGGGAGGGGGAAACCCTTACCTGTGATGTAGCCCCCTGCAGTTGGAGAGAGGCTGTGAAACTGCTGATCATGTTTGGCTCTCTCATCCACTGAGATCAGAAACACATCTGGACCTACCACACCCACAAAAAGAAAAAAAAAAACAGACACTCACAGTTAGAGATAAGATACCAAAACCAAAGTCAGAGAAGGGACGCATGAGAAGAAGAGTTTCAGTTCCTGTTAGAGGTTTCCTTTTAAGTAACACTTGAAAAAGGGTGTCGACTCAGAGACTAATGAGGAAATAAAATTAGGATGAATGGATAAGGGACTGACAGTCAGAGCCTGTTGCCTTTCCTTAGAAAGCTCAGTGCATGATAATTCAGTGTGATCATTAACATGGGAATTTAATACGTTTATCACGTGCTGACTCAGACTATTTTGGTTAGTCACTTCATTTAAAACGTAGACAACAATTTAATCAAAACACTCATGGACGGGTGTTATCCAGTGTCTCACTATCGTCTTAACTGTCACAATATAAAAAATCTTTACAACTGAATGTTTTTCGGTCTGACAGTCAGGGGATCCCAGGAGCCAGTACAACAATGACTCCAGTTAGTTTTACTGGTCTGTCAGTGGTCTTACTCAATTATTCGTCTTTTTGCCTCTTTTCTCCCCTAACTGCCCAGTTTCTACTCTGTTCCATGTTTCTAGACTAAATAAATTTGATGTCAGATCAGTTAGTTAGGAGCCTAGCTAACCGGAGTACTGGTTCCCTTTTAGTTCCAACTGACAGATGCATCCTGTACCATTTACTGACAAACTTGCACATTTAGTGAATCATGCTGACTCATTTTTGAAATGCAAGAATAATTACTGCTGACAGAAACCGTCCCTTTTCTCCTTTTGTTAACCGCTGTGGGAAAAGATGCTTCTTCGGTCGTCTTTACATAAACACCCTGAACTTTTCTGTCACAATGTTCTTAAAGACAGAACACAGAAAAATCACATAAAAACAGCTGTGGCAATGAGCCTTTCACTGTAATTCATATTTTGTGGATACGGTTACTTTCCAAATGGCTATTTTGTCCAATACCTATATAATGATAAAATGAATAATCCATTTGTTCTGTGGAATTTCAGTTATGCCTTCATTTACAACTTCAGCCTTGGCTGTTTCTCTTTCCGTAAGTACCGCAGATGTTTTGAGTGGTAAGTTCTCACACAGCAGACAGACATATTACACAATATGTTCTTACAGTTACAAATCGAGGAGACGCTGTGGTTTGTCTTCTAATGGACTATTATGGTGAATTCACGGAGCAATGTGCTGTCATGTTGCTCAAACTACTCACAACCCTGAGTGGAAAATATAAACATTAACTTTCACTATAGATCTCTTTCATGTCAGTCACGCACACACATACTGACCTGTGAATGTGGTGGGGAACTGTGCCATGGTTCATTCAGTCGTCTGCAGCTACACAACACCTGGAACACATTTAGAAAAACAGAAGAAGAGTTTGTCTGATCAATATCATCCCACCTCACTGAGTATTTACCTGCTCAATGATCCAGTAACATAAAAGAAATTTAGTAATGTAACCGCTTCACCTTAACAGCATTTCACATTTTTATAGTGAAGGAGCTTGCTTTTGTCAGCAAGGTTGGAAATCCAACTAGATCCTTAACAGCACGTTAAAAAGACCAAATAATGGCTGGTCACCTGCCAGAGGTGCTGATACAGTAGACAAACTCTGTCAGAGCAAATGATTTTCCAGCATGAGTCTGGAGTTAATTTTCCACTCTGCTGTCCTTCAGTGCTGAAGTTGTGAATTTCTATTTGGTCTCCAGCCCAGTGAGGATTATGGTATGGTAAGTTTGTTTTGATGCAGTGATTCATGCACACACAAAAACACAAAGCAAATACACACAATGGTTCTCAATAAGGTATCTACAGTTGCATGAGTTTACATCCCACATCTTGATTTAGTCAATATATAAGGGAAAAGAATGAAGAAATCTGCATCGATCTGCTGTTGTCATCCAGTATTCAGACTAGTACCAGTCAACAGGAGGTGTGCCAGTCATGCTTGTGCATGTCAACAGGGCAGCAAACCTTTATTTATGCAGGGCAGGTCGCCTGAGCATACTTGCTTGTTTTCAAAACCACTCTGCTTCACACTCACTCATTTACACACATTCTCACTTGGGAGCCGATCACAGTGAACACCAGTTCTCTACTGTTACAATAAAGTTACTACAAACTCAGCAATCTAACTACAATAACCAAAAAACTCTGAGGTTCTGATGGGACACCTCTTACCCCTGTTAAAGGATCAGTTCACCCAAATCACAAAAAGCCCATTCCCTTTGGCTGACCGTGTAACCAGGGTTTTATTTAATGAGGTACTACAATATCCACTTCTCACACTTTTGCCATAACCATAATATAATGGAGGAGAAAGGAATTTACTCTGTGGTGCTCAAACCATCGAAAAACTCCACTGCAATGTCTCTTTCCAGAAGCAGTTACTCAGACATTGTTACGGACATTTTCACTGAGACTGTTTCTTAAGCTGAAAACTGTCCTTGGCCTATTGAAGGGTGTAGTAGAAAGAGAGAGTGTGTGTGTGTCCCATTATCATCAGAGTGGGAGGACAAAGTAACCAGCTTAACTAGGTCAGAGGAACAAAGCCCACCCTACCAAACACACACACAGGCACACATTTTCACGGCTGCCACTGAGAGAATATTCAAGCAACTGAGCAACTACAGTAGATTTTTCACCAAGTGAAACTAAACTAGTAATGAGAGAGATTAAACTGCTTGTCATCTATGTTAAAGCATATTAATTTAGTCACAATATGATCTGAACAGACTGCAGAAGGATCATAAGGATTTATGGGACATACTCAACAGCTGGTCATAGTTGGAAAGCTTGGCTTCATTTTTTGTTAAATTTTATTTTATCTTGTGCTCTTAACCTGAACGAACACAAAGGAGGTGCATTGCAGCACAGAACATAGTGTTATCCTTAGGTGAAGTTACAGGAATTGCAACAAAAAGTACTTCTACTTTTCCTGCTGCCAAAATCTAGTGAGACGTCAGGTTGCCAAAACTTTGATCCACAACTCAAAAATCGTGAATCGAAGTGGCTTTTCTTCGTGAGCGTCAGTTTACCACCATGCCTCAGGCCAAAGCAAACTAACAGCAAGAAAGATCAAACCCTTTGTGGCACCTGTAAAAATGTACAATCAGCCAGAAAAAGTTTTAGCATTAGAAGATATTCTGAATCCATGTCATTAACCTTTAAAAGAAGATTAAATGGATACATGAATAGTTCTTTATTGCAACCATAATGCATCTATTTCCTCTGTTGTCAGTGTTTAGTTGAGGATTTTATGTTCTGTTCTCCCTGTGTACGTGTATTGTATCAGTGGGATTAGTCTGTATAATTAGAGCATTGGGATGTAACTGGAGTGTTGGTCTGTTATCAAGGCTTGTGGCAGATGCCTGTTTAAGCCCTCTCTCTTTGTTCCACCCCCTCACTTTACTGACCCCCTCAAACATTCCTCTTTCCCTTCTTCCATGAATGAATATGGGAACACTGTACACGACGTTACAGTGTTGTATATTATACTAATATTCCTATAATATCCAGACTGTCTTGTACAGTGTATTCCATAAAAAAGTGCTGTAAGTGTTGCAGTTTATGCTTTTGGTGCTCAAGCATTTCTCTCAAAAATACACAGTCAAGTAATTTTATAGACACAGCAGCATGTTTAAAGGCACATTGCATACGCTGCATTCAACAGGAAATGTAAATTAAAGCATCCCTTTCGCAACAATGGCTGATTGTGAGTCTCTCTTGAAAGATTCAGCATCGATACACAAAGGTTTAGCCATACAACTAACATATAAAATCACATTGAACCTTTTCAGCTTTTTGGCCACGATTAATAAACAGTAACAACAGCAAATTCAAAAGGAACAGCAGGGAAATCAAAAACTGACATTCAGTGTAATAAATTCATATCATGTGAGATCAAAACTGAATAAACTCAGAGATTTATTGAGAGTTAAGGGATAATTTCTCAAAGTAGTATAAGATAAAAAATTGAAAATGATAAGGTAATATGAGAGACTGGGAGAAAATTTAAATTCTTATAAATCCATTGCTGCTTTCAGTCCACTGAGTCCTTACATGTGTTTACTATCTACATGACATCACCCCAATTGTGTTTGGGAAATTAGCTACAGAAATGAAAAAAAAGGCAACACTAAACACCAAAATGGGCGCCGAAATGCAAGATACACAAGTGTAATAATTTCAAACCAAACAAGGCATCTGACGATGTCACCTTGGTGTGTGGGAAATTATAATGGGCATTTTCATTTGCAGTCATATCAATCAATTAATCAAAAAAAGTCATCAGTAGATTAATCAATTATGAAAATAATCATTAGTTGCAACCTAGACTACCTTGTTTGGATGGTTAAACCATGATGGTGTTGGTATTAATAACTGAAGCCTCTTCACATCAGCATTCTCACACTCTATATACTCCCCCCCACACACACAACACACACTCATTTGCATTTGCATTTATCACACACCCCCTGTCTTAAACACACACACTCTCCTTCTTTCTCACTCACATACTAAGACACACCCGCTCTCAACACACCCTCTGACACTGACCCTAAGCTCTGCATCTCCCTTTCTCCAATACACACTACGACATTATTATCACATTGCTGTCAAATGGTGAGGCCTGAGAGGTGACAGAACCCCCAACCATGCAGCACGCATGCGTGCACGCGCGCGCACACGCACACACACGCGCGCACACAGGGTTACCACTGCAGTCTCTCCATCAGCTCCTCCTGCATCACTCCATCCTTCCCTCGGGCTCCCTCCTCCCTTCCCTCCTCACCAACATGTTCACCAGCCTCCACAGTTAGCTAATGTTAGCACTAACACAATTTAAAATAACATGGAAGTTAACAAGCACAACTGAAGCACACCACTGGGAAATTGTAATTCACTTTCTTGTTTCAGCCCAAACAGCTTTACAGTAGAAAAAAATGTCTATTCATGATGCAAGTATGAACATAAAAAGGTGTTTAAACTTAGAAGTCCCCAAAAGAACCAAAAGCAGCCAGACCATTCATGAACCTAGTTTACTGCTGACAAGTGAACTTTCGAACTTTCTTAAGTGTGATCAATATACGGAATATACACTTTTCAGCAAACCAGGATCTTCCCAGATTCCCTGAGCCCAATTTGACTTCTTTAAAAGTGTTGTTTTGTCAGTCTACAGTTACATAAAAACAGAGTTAAAAGGCAAATCCTTAAACTCAAGAAGATGGAACCAACTCAAATAATTATCAAAACAATTGTAGATTCATTTTCTGCCAGTCGAGTGATCATCTCAGCCCTATGTGTTTTGCGCAAAACACAAAATATTCAGTTTAAAATTATATAAAGCAGAGAAAAGAAGAAATCCATTTTGCTTGATTAAACAGCTGTAATGATTAATATATTATCTCTCCTCAACTAACTTAGAAATCAACATATGAATAATAAAAATAACTATTCGTTGCAATCCTCTACACAATCGTGCCGTGTCTCTAACTCAACTACAAAATTAAAATGTAACCTAAGCATGTAAATATAATCAGGAAAATGGCCTTTTACTAAAGTAAAGGACCAGGGTACTTCCTTCGCTTTGGTTGTTATCTACAGGTGGTGCTTGTGAAAAACAGACATTGCATGCAAATGTGTCTTTGCACTTAGGAATCGTCTTCTTGGAGTTTTCAAAGCATTGAAAATAATATAGAAAGGAGTTTGTATTGGTGCTGGATCAAAGGCATTATTCTATAATAGTATAGTATTTTTACCTGTGTGTTAGTGAAACAAAACTTACCACCCTGTGCACTTTAACTGGACAAGGTGTTTTCATCTGCAACCCTCCCACCTTTAAGAGGACCTGTCAGCATCCACGTTACCAGGGAAACCTTACTGATCCTTACTGATGGAGCGCGGTCACCTCTGTCAACCAAAATGCTGAAAGTACACCTGACCTCATGCGGGATGAGTGTGCTAACTTCTCTCACAAGGCAGGTCTGTTTGACAATTCATCCTCACTTCCTGCATCATTTCCTCGGACACGCCTATGGTGAAGTGCTTGGCTCGAAAACCACAGGCTCTTTTTTGGTTTCAAACAGATGATACGGTACTCGGAAGGTGTTTTGACTGGACGGGTATCATTTGGTGTGAACAATATCAGCGAACGCTGAGAACCTGAGAAAAACCTCCGCCCTGGAAGTCGCTGTTTGCCCCAGCACTGTCAGCAACCTTGCTGGTCCATAATTTGATTCTTAACCGATGCCGGGTCCTAGAGAGGCTCACGTTAACCACTAAAAACACTTTAACGTTTGTCTTAACGTTAGGTCACAGGCAGGCAGTGCAGATGCAGTGATTTAACGTTAGCATTCTGTTTAGCTTTTAGTGGTAGCTGGACTCCATCGTCTTCCAAATTTTTGTTGCTCTGGTATTGTTACACAGATCAATATCAGGCAGCTGCCAAACAGGTTAACGTGACAGTGATAGAAGCTGACATTACTAAGCTACACCGGGTAAAAGCGACCAACTAGCGGTGCTAACGTATATATATCAACGCAGCTAGCAAAAAGGCTAAACAGTGAGAAGCTAACGTCTTTCACATCACACATACTACACTCTGCTCTTACCTCATAGTTCAGCCTCCATGGTGAAATACTGGATAAAGTGGCTCGTTGCGTGTTTATGTGACCATATAATGGGGTATCTTCTCCCAAAGTAAGCTGTTTTATCACCAAAACCCTTTCCGGTGATTCTCCTGTGGTTCCAAAATCCCGACCGACTGAGGGACAGCTGAAAATGGGGTAACGCCACTGACATATCGCGAGATGTCAGTGTTCATGAAGACGTCGAGGGGTAGTCTCGCGAGAATCTATTAGCCGTTGGCTTGCCTGGATCACTGGGACACTGTGAAGTAGAAGGATTAGTAGCGCTCCTGGAGGTTGCCGTTTATTAGAGAAAGAGAGAAAAAAACGTTTGTTTATGAAAATATTTCCAAAAGAATGATACAACTCTGATCAAAAATATGAGAAAAATACAATAAAGTTACCAAAGGTTAAACCTATGCTGTCTGATCCCAGGAAATAGAAAAAGTTAACGGCAAAGAACACGATGAAATGTTTTTAAAGTCCCAGTTTTGTATTCATATGTTGGGAATAAGCTTATTCTGGTCAAACTGATACCAGAATTTTGAGAATCAGCAAAAAACAGAGCCACGCATAGTGGATATAGTGCATATTTGTACTCAGAGCAAGTATGCAAACTGTGCAAGAACCATGTGTATTCACATAAAAGAAAAGAAAAAAATACAATTAACAAAATTAATGCATCTAGAATTTGAATCATATGAGACTGACTGCATTTGCAATAATTAGACAGATAGAGGGAAATCTTTGAAACATACTGAGGACAGTACTTACAGGGCAGTGCCACAGATAATGATTTAGAAGTATAGGGGAAAAGGTTAAGTAACGATTATTGAGACATTATTAAATAAAGTATTTGTGGTCTTTGTGTGTGGAGTTTTCATCTATCATATAAAAAGAACACAAAGAATGTCTGGTACTTTTAAGGTGTGGTAATCCACAACTTCCAGTAGTAGGCGGTATTGTAAAAGAGTGGAACCGAAGAAGAAGAAGAAGAACGAAGAAGAAGAAGAAGAAGCAGCGGTCAGCTGATTTCAAGCTAGTTGGAGCAGCTGGGATTGGAAAGTAGCAGGGTCTTCTACGGGAGAAAATAAATAACTAATATATGAAAAGGATTATTGACAACAGATTTTAGTATCCTGAAATCCTCTGTCTGTCCGTGTGCATAAAGTAACGGTGTAACAGCATGAAAGGTTTATTCTGCCGAGCTGGTGTGAGTGATGCTGAGCCCAAGTTCGTTATTCAGGAAACGGTGAGTTTGAGTTTTTATTCCCAGGCTGTCTGACTGGACCATGGCATCATCAGAAAAAAAAGAAATGAGTTGTGCACCTTTAGTTTCCGCATGTGTGTAACCGTGGCTCCACCTGCAGATATGACTGCTGCTGAACAGACGGGAACAGATGACATTTGTTCAGCACCTTGAGACTTGGATCAAATTGAAAGCCCACCAGTCACTAATCAGTGTGTCACTTTGGCAGATGGATTACAAACTATGATGGGTAGTAGTTTTAGAGTCTTTGTTTGACAGAGGACTGATAACACTGTTGTGGTAGATATGGTATTAAAGTGTTCAGAGGAGGAGAGTATTGAATGATTGCTGACTGCCAGACAATTTGTTGTCTGTTTCTTTATTAAAACTATTCTGTGTGTCTTCTTAAGAGTGCATGTTGAAGTTTTGTATGTTTTGTTTCTGTCCAGAGTCTTCCAGAGGTTCTAGGCAGCCATCAGATCAGGGTTCAGGTAAAGGCATGTGGACTCAGCCCACTGGACCTCAAGGTATTTAAATTAAGTCAGAATTGGTGTGTGCACGACTGTTACCAGATTAGAAAACAATCAGGCAGTAGAAAAGAAAGCTTGATTTATACAAAACTTTATTCAAAATAGTATATTAAAAAGGATAAAAGAGCCAGCAAACTTTCAATAAGTTATACACATCTTGTACAACTATCGTGATCACTGCCGACTCCTCATCTGTCCCTCTGCTCATCTGTTATAGTTGCTTGATGATGTTGGGATCCAGAGAGATTTAATTCCTGTTGGCAGGGAAGTGGCCGGGGTCGTCCTGCAAGGTCATAAACACACAAACGCAAGGAATACTTGTGAATAATAGTGAGTGTCCTTACAGGCCTGAGTGAGCAGTGGTCTAACTGGTATTTGTCTGTTTTGTTTTTTTTTTGGCAGTGGGCCCCAAGGTCTCCTTTTTCCAGCCTGAGGATGAGGTTGTAGGTAGGAAACATTTATTTATCTGACCTGGTTTGTGAAAGATAGAGCATGTGATGTTAAGCTAACTACTTGGTGATGATTCATTATTATTATTTATTGCCTCTTCATATTATTGTATTTTGACAACATTTTCAAATCTAGACTTTGTGATTCACAGCTCTCTTGTCTAAATTAATGTGTGAAATTTAAAAATCTGTAACATTGTTAGGTGTCATGGAAAAACTAAACTTAACTAAACTAAACAACACTTGAGTCCATGATTAACACAAGTTTAACTTTGTACCATGTGGTTTTGAATACATAAGACTGTAATAATGCATTCATAGCGTCCATATTGACCATATTCAATACCCTTTATACATTACACCCCACTGGTGTACAGTACATTATCATGTCTTACTGCCACTTTCCCTTTCCAGGTATTCTTCCCCTGGACTCTCCCTGCTCTGGGCTCTGTGATGTCATTGACATAGATGAACACTATTTGGGTAGTATACTGTACACACACCCCCACACAAATGCAGGTTATATAATATGACTTGCCTGAAGTAATTATTTTCTACTAATCAGACTCAGAACTTCTTCTATGGCGTTTTCAACTTGATGCCTTGACTTTACAAACCCCTCCTATATATACGTGTAATTGGTCAGCTCACAGAAAGGCAGCCCGGCTCACTCTTATCTAAAAGGTCAGACTGTTCTCAGCTGCTCCACTCTACTCTAAAAAAACACAGCAAATGCAGTGGTTTTCTGTGGGGCTGTTGTAGTTGTTTTTCCATCTTTCATCTGCACCTCATGTGCTTAAAAATCTAAGATTAAGTAGTTCTGGGAGTTTGAAAGCAGCAGAGCAGTGTAAAAAGTGCACGTATTGCCCCTCGTTTACTTCTAGTTTCTGTCTGAATTCATTTTAAAACCATGGGCGTGAAAAGAGAGAAGATTATTATGCTGTAATTTTAGGTGGTTGAAAAATCATCATGAAAACACATCAATCATCTGAAGCTAAACTAATTAAACTGATTCAGTAAACAAATGCGTGTGTTTCTGTTTCTGTTCTCCAGTTCAGAAACCAGAGAAGCTCAGCTCAGTGTGTGTTGCGGCAGCACTGCGGGATGGCCTCTGTGCTTACACTGCTCTACACACACATGCTCGTATGGCGGCCGGACACACACTCCTGGTCATGGATGGAGCCAGTGTATGTAAAAACACAACAGAATCAGACGTATGTAATGTAAAATTCATAGTGTGTAACTGCAGTATCATCCAGGATTGCATCAGCGGACGTTTGCTGCACGGTGTGGTTGTGTCTTCTTCTCCCCACGTGTCTGATTAAATGCCAAAGAAACAGAATGTCAGAAGAAGAATGTCAGTATCGCCTGAGTTTCAGTGCACATGTATTTGTAAAGAGCCCATCTCCTCTGCCTCCACAGTCTTTTGGCCTCATGTGCATCCAGCTGGCCTGTTACCACGGTGTGAAAGTCCTGACGACGTCACATTCGCCACAGAAACACACATTCCTGGAGCAGCTTCGGCCCAGCGTAGGTCTGTACGGGCCACGGTTGTGCTGTCTGAAGTGCACTTTTAGAGACGTTTTGTCAGTGTTTGAAATTTAAAGATTTAAACCCAATCTCCATAAAGTGTCTTTGAAATGTTTCAACTCCATTTTCTACAAAATCATAGCAGTTATATTAGTAACGGAGTACTGCTCTTTCCTGATCATTTCATGCTCTTATACTTACCTTTCAACCTCTTTTATCTTTGCTTCCTTTTCCTTTCCTTTCTCTCTCCTCACCTTCATATTTCCTCAGGTGTTCAAGATCCTTTAGTAGGTGAGATCTTTTCTTTCTGTCTTTCAGACCGACTTACTTACTAGCCTCCTTGCTTTTTTTTTTTTTTTTTTTACATTTTCTTCATTTGTCAGTTTTTCAGTTTGACATGTATTATGAACTAGGGTGACATCATGTGGCTGTGTCTTTGTGTATGAAGCCAGGGTTATTAAAGCCTATAATGGCTCATCAGACCTGCTGCCACAGGTTTTGGAGGAGACAGGAGGACTGGGAGTGGATATAGCTATAGACTCTGGAGGTAAAAACACTGAATGAACATGTGTGTGATTGTAAACATGGAGATCACATCTGTCAGAGATCTTTGGGTTGATCTATGAATGCCATCATAGATCAACCCAGATTCTTTAAGATTTCAACTATACGACCTTCAGATTAACATCATAACACCAGAGCATGTCGCTGTGTGTGTGTGTGTGTGTGTGTGTGTGTAGTTCGTCTGCAGGAAGAGGAGGAATCAGAGGAGAAGAAACTTCTCCCACACAAACATGACATCATCAGTGTACTCGGGGTGGGGGGGCACTGGGTCACATCCCACCAAGACCTGCAGGTCAGTCAGTGTCAGACATAAGCTCTGCATCTAACAGTGATTATTTCATAGTAATTATTTTGTAATCATTCTAAATACATCTTAAATTTGTTCCAAACCAAAGAGGATTTTAATGAACAAATGAGCGTCATTGTCATGTTTTTGAACAAACCAGTTCAAAGGTTAATTTTAGATTATCAGGATAAAATTGAAATTATACTTAAAAAGCTACACAGGTACTATAACATATCAGTTATGTGCCAACAACAAGATCCAGAACCAGAAAACCACTTTAAGAAAGAAACAGTCAAGTCTGGAACCAGTGATCTTCCTTTATTGGCAACATTATTCACTTCTTTGTAACCTGGTCACAAATTTCAGATTCAGCCTTTTCAGGAACTACTTTTATTCTCAGTGTTTGAGTGGTTTGATATTAAAAGTGAAGATAAACCTGGTCAGTCTGCCTGTTTTAACAGCAGTTTTATCTCCTTTCTGTCTTTGTATTGTTACAGTTGGATCCTCCGGATTGCAGATTATTGTATTTAAAATCAGCCTCTGTGTCTTTCCTCAATCCTGAAGTCTGGACAGCATCATCAGCTCAGCAAGGAAGATACCTCCGTATCCTATGCCCACAGTGTGAAATTTAAAACACACTGTGTGCACATGACTGGGGACATACACTGTCTCCTTTAAGGTTTTTATGAGTCTTTAACAGCGTTTCACAGATATTCTGAAGGATATTGTGGAGAAGATGTCAGCTGGAGTACTCAGGTAAGTCAAAAAACATTACAACCATTCAAGTGAGGTTGTGAGGTCAGTCACATTACAGCCCCAATGTGTACGATTTCCTGTATACTTAAGGGTAGATACTAGTGTCAGACAGACCTCCATTTCTCCAGCAGTAGAACAAATATACAATTAGAGATTTTAAAAACAAGAAATCGTGGAATCTTCTTGCAGAAGTAAATTTAATCCACTGATTCAGCAGCCGAACACACTTCCTACAGTGGAAATCAAAAGTGGTTCAGAGGTTCCCACACATGTGGCTTTACTTTCCCCTTCTGTGCAGTTCATCCCAAACCAGCTCCATGGGGGTTAGGTCTGGAGACTGTGGTGGTGGTCTTCCATCATGTGCAGCAACAGTCTGTTTCTTTTCTTCTAATGTTTTGAGTCATTATCACAACGTGTTTTCTGGTCACCGCTCTTTACTATCTGTAACTTAAGTTCAGATTTTGAGACTTATCACAGTTCACAGCTGAGTTTAGAGTCACTGCAGATATTTTTTTACTCGTCATTGTCATGTTACCTCCCACCAAAACTGCCAGCACAATATAAGGATTTATGGTCCGCTTGTTTCAAGATGCACACACTATAATCAAATCATCTTGAATTTGGTCATACACAATTCTAATCTAATCATCATCATAACTGAATAAAATCTGTCTGCCTGGTTCCAACCTGCTTCTCCAGACCTCAGCCTGAGGAGGCGGTCCCTCTCTACGAAGCCACAGTTACCATGGAGACTGTCCAACGTCACCAGAAGAAGAAAGCTGTTGTTCAGCTTTGACTGAAATAATCATGTTCTGCTGGGATGTAAGACAACGCATCCCACAATTCAGCAGCATCAGCTCTTTTTGCAGTCAAACTGTTCAATGCAGCAAGTGAACTTTTACAAACAGTCATTGTTTTTACTTGTTAACTTACTTTTATCACAATGTGCATCGTATGGAAGACACAGAGACAAGCCTGTTGCCTCTCTATAACAAGGCTAACACTGAGAAACAGATGCAAGTATTAAAACCTATAATTAGAGTCTCTGGACATGTTTGTCTTTAAAATGTGTTCTTTTTGTTTTGAGGAAACCGTTCTAACCACTGAGCCACTGGGTCTTCTCCAAATACAGACACGTTTGGCCACATTTACATCTGGACTCTGAAAATGTGTGATTTTATTTGAGACTACAACCCACATTAAAGCCTCTGCGGTCAGTGTTTGTTTCATAATACATTCCTTTGAGAATCCATAAACCTTTGTTTGACTCAGAAAATATGTTTCATTTTTAAAAAATGACAGCAATTCTGGTGATTTAATGAATAAATGTTTTTAAATCATTCAAACCACAATATAAACAGGAACTGCAATTTGTGTTGCTGTCATAAAATGTGTGTTGTGTGTATATTGTTAAAGTTGTAACTTCTGACCTTTGTAATTACTTGAACAAAATCCAACTCTTGAATGAAAATAAGAGATTTTTTTTTACTGTACTGTGCCATTTAAGCAGAAAATAAATACAACAACATGACTGAGACCTGAAAACGTCTCTCATTCAGAAAAAAATCAGTCTTATTCTGACAGATTTGTGGTGTTTTCCTCACAAATCTGTTGTACATGAGTCCAGAAGTGTACAAGAGTAATTTTAGTGAACTTAATCTGACCTTTTTATTTGGCTCAAATGATGGTAGTGACTATTTTGCTGAAGGCGGATGCTCTTTCAGCTTACGTGTAATAAAACCTGCTGCCTTTGTCAGTCATACTGGTCGACAAGCAGAACAAGAACACGGAGACTGTCCAGCATCACCTGTTCAGTAACCTTGCTTCTTATAGAAAATGGCTGACCAGAGACCAGACCACTAAGCAGATGTCAGCTCACAGTGTCAGCATCAGGTTGGGATGACAACAGTTCGTCTGGTTGCCTCATCATGCCTTGCAGCACCTCAAGACAGCATCCCAGGATGCAACTCTCCTCCTGTCGCAGTGATTTGACCAGGTCTAAGTGCTCCCTGGCTGACTGGTCACTCTGCTGCAGGAGGTCAGAGATCTAAACACACAGAGCCCAAAAAAAAAATCAGGTAAGGTGCACCTTCACTGGAAAATGGTTTCATATTTGGTGGAGTGGTGTGTGTGCGTGCGTGCGTGCGTGCGCAGTTGCACGTACCTTATCCAGAGCTGTGTATGTATCCTTTAGTAGCTGCTGACAGAGAGTCTTCGCTGTCTGAACGCTCCACTCCTCCCTCTCTTCACACACTGCCTGGCCAAGCAACACTGCCTTCCACTGGTGACTACAAAAATATACACACACATGTATTTAGAGCAGAACAAGCAAGTGGACCTTAATTTTTATGTAGTGCAATTCTGCATGTGTATTAATGTGTGTGTGTGTGTGTGTGTGAAGACTTACTAGAGTGTTTGTGGCATGGACAACAGTCTGAGAGCCGTCATCAGCCTCCAGCTGGGGCCTTCGCTGGACACAGTGAGATTACTGAAAGGAAGAGCAAGCAGAGTCTGAATGATTTCATCCATCAAATTTTAGATTCATTTTTATTTAATTATACTCTATGTGACAAATTCACACTGGGAAACTTCCAGGAGATGAAGAAGAGCCTTATGAAGGATTGTTCCCTTATCTTCTATAACACTACCCTAATAATATGCACTGATATTATGTATTGTCATGGTTTGCGTATAAAACATATTTGTACCCAATGAAAAAGGACTCACTGAAGGAGGTTGTTCTCCTTGAGGAACCTGATCTTCTGGTTCAAGCATCTGTCGCCTCTTAAAACATCACAAAGCAGATCTGAAGGATTGGGGTCAAACGTTAAATAAGAAAAATGACTTTAATACCTGAATCTTTCGCTATTTATTCTCTAATAAAAATTAAAGATTTACTACATGCTACATTGTTATTTAGACAACAAGGTAGTGTACGCTGAAGTAAACTAGTATCAGCAATTATAAAATACAGGAAAAGAGGGATTCTACTGATGAGAAGTGCTTTTTGACTGACCAGTAGCATTCTGGTTACAATAAAAAATATCTCATCACTGACCAAAGACCTGTGTTGCCTTTAAGTACATCTGGAGCTGCTTTAGAGGTAAATTCACAAACAGCATTTTTCTACAGTTTCTGTCTTTCCAGCTGTAGATTACCTGTGTCTACATAGACCACACTGTGGGGGTTGCCAGGGGCAACAAAGCCGTACTCTAACAACAGGCGCTGGTTATCATGGGAACCGTAGTTTATGAAGGCCTGCTGGTAGCGCAGCGTCCCGGAAACGCTCCTGATTTCGTAACACCTTGTCACGTCATTGAATGTTGCTTTCACCTGGTGAAAACATATTTTTGATGGTATTTGTGAAAACTCACTGGAGACTCTCCATCTTTCCAACTGTCCACATCAGTTAAAACTAAGCTCTGGAAACAGAAGGCATCGTGTCTTCTGTGTATGAAAATAATACATGCTCAATAATTAGATACACTACATATCCAGTATCTACTGAGTGGTTTTATACAGTGAAGCATGTGTTTACCTCCACGTCAGGTTGGTGGTTGAGCAGGTCCAGGAAAGGAGCTAAAGCATAAACATCCTGTCCAGACAGGAAGTTGTTGGATGGGTGGGACATGAAGACAGAGCGTGTGTTGACACTACACCATGCCCACCTGGACAAAGATGGTAGAGGTAACAGTTTAATAAGTTTAGACCTTGAAACTTTTTAATTGTCATAAACCTTAAACCTGTAGTTCATTCAGAGATCTATCATTAAAAAAAGTTACAAACATATACTTAAGTAAATAAAGTGCAGCTGTTTTCTCAGATTTCTTTAAAGTATGTGTGACTGAAATGTTACACTGGGCATGTATGTGTATACTTGTGCATACCTTAATGCTTCATAAGTCATCACCTCCTCCACAGGCTGACTCAGGATCAGCTGAAGGGATCTAGATCAAAATAAATCACTTACAGCTCGGTACAAATAACATAACCTGATCAACTTGCTTCAGTGACCTGCGCACCGGACTCACCTGAAAAAGTCCTGATTGGAGGAATGGATTTCTCGTACCGCCTCCCTCTGCTCTAAGGCCCGCCTCCGAACACTGGTTGGCAGAACAGCCATGACATCATCAGTGAAATAGGCGGGGCAGGTGTAATTGGTGGGCAGCGCATCGATGTAAGGGAACCACTCAGACGTGTCTCCCTGGTGCTGCTCACACACCAGGAACACACAAAGCACCAACAGGGGAGACAGACGGCGTTTCCAGCTGTGGAGAAAAAACAGTGACAGTTTGGATATAGGAAGTGGATGTAAACTATAAAAACCTCTGAACAGGTTTAGCAGGAACCATCTCTAAGTGAAATCCAGCATGGCAGAGAATGGAGGATTTGACTGTACAGTTTTTACTGGAACATAGAAAAGATGTTTGCATCACAATATTTTCATCACTTCATTCATTTCTTCACTGATTTGTAAAGGTGTAATTCTGTGTTTACCTCTTGATGTACTGTCCCAGGTAGCTGTTCAGAACAGTTGAGGTTGTGAGGAGACAGGACTCTGGCAGAGAGATTACCAGCTGGCCAGGCTGACAGAAGAACAGAGTCAGATAAAGAGAGATTTAAACACTTGACTGCTGTCATTCACTCTAATCACTCTACCACAGAGCATCGCTGCTTACATGCTTCTACACTACTGAAGCACATCAGTTGATCAAGGACAGATTATTAATATCTGCATGAAGCATTGAACGACTGAATTTTTGCCTGAAGTTTGTTTCTCCTGCAGCACATGTAGGTGCAAAGTTTTAAAAACAAAAAAAAGCAAAAAAAATCATTTTGTTGGTTGCTTTGTTCTACATGACACTTATTACAGTAATTATTAGGAAACCTGCATTACCTATGAAGCAACCTCTTACTGTAGTTTTAATCAAAACCGTATTAGCTGGCTTACCTTTATAGTTTTGAGAGTCCGCAGTCCTCGACCTGTGTCTGCATGGAGAGGGGCAGGACACACACACACACACACACACACACACACACACACACAAACTTTAACAGGGTTTCTGTCCTGTTTAATCCAGTTAAATTAAAACCTTGTTAATAAAGCACAGAATGAAACTCAACACCTGTTTCACCTTCATACCAGTTATTTATTATGTACATGAATTTATTATATCACATCACTGTCAATACTCCCCAGCTGTGTGTAACCATAATTCCTGGGATTATAATTAATTAATTAATTAACATAACCGGGAGCCATGTATGGATTATTGAGAGGGCCAGTGCACAGCCTCCGTATGAAGAGACAGTTAATATTTCTTGTTATTAATTCTTGTAAAGTCACAGAGCTCAGTTAAAAGGCACAACTATTCTCAGGAAATGCAAAACAACTACAAAGAGACACAAAACGACTACAAACCAAGCAGCTGTGTATCTCTCAGTCTGTGTATCCTCTGTAGGGTTTTATTTTTTTTTGTTTGTTTTTTTTAAAAAAACTGCTTGTAAGCTGCATCTTCTCATGCCTTTTTTGAGGGAACTGGACTCAAATCTTTTTAAAAACTTTTCAAGAGCTGCACTTCCACCAAGATCATTATGCGATATTTCAAACAACTGCTGTCAACATTCAAAGAAACAGAGTACATATGAGTATGACACTCACTAACACACTGTCTGGCAATTTAACAGCTAAAACTATCATCTAACAAGAAAATAAACCTATATAACCCTCCTGAGGATATGTAGGACTAAGTAGGACAGTAGGACAGCAGAGTCGTACCAGTGAAGAGGGCCGGCTGCAGTAGGGTTGAGGTGAATCCTCGTCTGTGAAGAAACTTCATCAGCCTCACATACGTGAGCTGGTGACACAGAGAGACTGAAGAAACATAGAAAGAGACAGACTGGTGATGGAAGAGACGAGCAGGGAGACCAGTCAGTTGTTTTTTCGAGAGTGAAAATACAGCCGTAAACGTGTTTATACCCGACTGGACAGGGTTTTCACATTTTTTCCTCCTCTTCCTCGCAGCTCGTCCAGCCCGACGGCTCATGACCCAGCATGAACCTGTGACCCCCTGTGGTGGACAAACACACAGATACACACAATAAAAACACTGTATTCGCAGCTTCTCTACTACACCGGGAGATTTTCTTAAGTTATGGGGTGAATTTAATTCACCCACTTATCTTCAGATCACTATCAACAAACTATAATAACCATATATATGTATATGAGCAAAGCAAAGAAAGTGAAAATCAAATATCATACCTATATAATGTTCTATAGTATTCCGTGTCTTCGTCCTGAACGGCGGAAACCTTACTACGTCTCAAACCCACGTGGTCTGTGTGTTTTTCCGGGTATGCGCAACAGTAATGCGCAAAAACTCCCTCCATGTTTTCTCCGTCTTTTTTCCTCTCTTAGTCCCGCAGCGCTTCGCTCCTGTCTGCCGCTCCAGCACCGCAGCTCCACACAGAACCACAACGCCAGATCACAGTAAGAGGCATCCGTTTCACCTCCGAGTTTGTTGGTTAACGGATTGATAATGTGACAGTGTGAAGTTTTTGTTTTAAAATGGGTCTGTTATCTGGAAAAAGTCAGCGTTACGTAACTGAAAATGCGTGAAGGAACAGGCAACT
Source organism: Toxotes lorentzi (assembly GCA_037833715.1). Taxonomy (NCBI): domain Eukaryota; kingdom Metazoa; phylum Chordata; class Actinopteri; family Toxotidae; genus Toxotes; species Toxotes lorentzi. The sequence goes on along the minus strand of JBBMJY010000003.1, from coordinate 2,501,789 downwards.
CTTCATATTACCTCTTTTGTTGAGCTGCGAAATATAATGAAGTTTACTTTCAGATCCTTATTTGCAACCGTAATCCTGCATAGATCCTTGCAAAACCGGTTTTCATAGGAGTTTGTATCAGGGCTAAAGGTCATAACAGGAGCCTGAGTGCTGATGGTATGACTGTGCATTTTTTCCCATTTGAAAAAAAGGGGCTCAGCAAATCTTCTCTCCTTTCAATCGGCTCTCCAACATGGCTGATAACTGTGTGTGTGTGTGTGTGTGTGTGTTGGATGTGTATCCACTGCTGTTACAGAGCAGAGCGTGCTCCTGCTGTTAATGGGTAACTAATATGTGAGCTCATACACTGATCTGGTCTCTGGTCTCTCTCTGGACAGACATGTCCACCAGGGTTGCCGTGGTAACGGGCAGTAACAAGGGGATCGGCCTGGCCATCGTCCGAGCGCTCTGCAAGCAGTTCCAAGGAGATGTTTACCTCACTGCTAGAGACATGTAGGTAACGGACCTGGTAACACCTGCACCAGGCTGAAGTATAGGCATCAACATAGTGCAGTATCATTACACAGATCTACCAAAGTGTGTTCCAGAGAGCATGTTTAACAGGTTTGAGTGTGACCTGAACACTGAACTCGGAGTTGGCCTCAGCTGAGAGGGGAATCTGAGCTCTATGTTCACGATGAGTCGCGATGAGTTCACGCAGAGACAAAAAAACGACTAAATATAGAGTGTTGTAATGCTTCTTTTATTTCAGTAAAGGGGCTGAATACTAATATAAAAAACAATAAACAGGGGAAATATGACTGTAAGCCTGTTGCTTCAGAAAGAACAAAGACAAATTGAAATGAAATTCAGATGTTTTGCTCTTGTTGCAGCGGCCGTGGTCAGGAAGCAGTGGAGTCTCTGTCCTCAGAGGGACTGAAGGCCATGTTTCACCAGCTGGACATCAACGACCTGAACAGCATCACCACCGCTGCTGCTTACTTCAAAGAGAAGTATGGAGGAGTGGACGTCCTCATTAATAATGCTGGGATAGCATTCAAAGGTAGGAGTAGAATGATATAATGAGCTATCATACTACACTAGAGCCACACACTCAAGAGTGTTAACATATGTTAATATTAATACTGTAACTATTACTCTGACATATTGAAAACGGGAACGAAATTAGCAGAATCCATCTCCAGTATTATCATTCAGTGATATGAATTAGATATGACATGTTTGAATTTGAGAATATGTTTGAACCAGGGTGCTGAGATGAGAAATGGCATAAAATAACAGCATTGCTGATGTTTGGTGCTGCGACTCTGAATTCAAGGACACTGTCAATAAGGAAGTGACAGTTACATCATGTTAACTTTCTCTCTTTTATTCTCTCCAGTGGCAGATGAAAGTCCTTTTGCAGTCCAGGCAGAGGTGACCCTGAAGACAAACTTCTTCGCCACCAGAGACATGTTGACTCACTTCCTGCCGATCATCAAAGCTGGAGGTAAGGACACAGAACTGGACCGAGTTTGTTGTCTGCCTGTTTGCTGTCTTCATAAACTGCTCAGTGCACAGCCCAGGTATGGTGAGCAGTTAACCAGCTTCAAACATCTGCTGTGTGTGTTTTAGGTCGCGTGGTGAACGTCTCCAGCTTCGTCGGCTCCCGTACTTTAAACCAGTGCAGCCCGGCTCTCCAGCAGCGTTTCCGCAGCGAGGACATCACAGAGGACGAGCTGGTGGGACTGATGCAGCAATTCGTCGACCAGACCAAGACGGGCGAGTACAAGCAGAGTGGTTGGCCTGACATGCCGTATGGAGTGTCCAAGACTGGACTGACGGTATGATTGATCCATCAGTCTGCAGAGTTTCAATCAGTTGTCTCACCTGTTTTGATCTTAAAATGTGTGAAAATGTAGGAAAAGTCAGA
>JBBMJY010000003.1:2379817-2476041 GCA_037833715.1 Toxotes lorentzi | reverse complement strand
GGAAAGACAGCTTCATAACGTATAAAAAAGCCCTTCATAAGGCAAGAACTGCCTATTATTCATCATTAATAGAGGAATTAATAGAGGTGTGTCAAGAACAGCAACTTTACAAACGTCTGCCAGTCGTTAGACTGTTTTTCTCACAATTTTGGATTAATATTCTATGCCAACAGTAATGTAAATAATTACCAATTATGACAGCGTTTTGCTTCTGTGCTCTGTTTACTATCTTAACTGTAATCTTTTAACAGGAAGGTTTCCACTGTTGCCTTAAGTGCTTGCTCTGGGGTCACGCTCTAGGTCTCTGTAAAGTGCTTTGAGACAATTTTGATTGTGGAAGGAGCTCTATAAATAAAATTGAATTGAATTGAATCTGCATATTTTTCAGCAGCCATTTGTGCCAATCCTCTGCCACTTTCCAACACAGTCTGTCTGATCTTTCAATCTAGAACATCGTGTTCTGTCGGTATCATGTATTTGCATTATCAACAGCACCACACAGCAAAGTTCTCATCTTATACATCACATATTGAGTTTTGCATGATTAAGCAGATCAGACATGTTTCCTTTTATTCCGAAGTGTTTTTTTTCCCCACTCCAAATGTTCAGAGCTTCCTGAACCACTGTGTTCAGTCTTTCTTTTCTCCCCTACTTAAAGCAGCTTGAGGCAGCTGTTGTTTGTAGAAGCCATAACCAGGTCAGCATCAAGAAAATATATGTGATGTTTTGGATTTAAGACACCAGAACGGATGCCTGTCTCGCCCATAACGATGGTCACAGCACAAATGATAGGGGAAGGTCTCAGCGCTCAAATCTCAGGCAGACTTTGTAACAAACAAAGCCACCCCTGTTTTAATAAACATGCGACATTTCCTCCGGTGTTGTTTATTGTTTAAACATTGTGCACACATAGTTTAAGACAGAGACTTGTTTTTGTGAATTTTGAGGGTGATATCTGTCCCAGCTCAGTTCAGAATAGGTTACAAATATACAGGTACCATATTAATTTGCTTTTTTGGGGGGGGCTGTGTGTTTTGATCAAAAGGCAAAATATTCTTGTAAATCACGCAGATTAAGTCAAAGTTTGAACATGTGAAAACATGTCTGTGGCAGCTGACTCCAAGGACTTTCCTCCTGCCCACAGATGCCTCCACAGCTATAGCATGACCCCAGCTCAGGTGGATCTCCAGGGATCTCATAGGCTGTCACATCCCATCTCATCACAGCCTGGTTGGCGCATATGTTCCTGTGGCAGGTGTCCTCTTCTCTGCCACCTTTGTGCCCTGTAACCTCCCTTCAAACCTGGAAACTAGAGTGTAATCCATACGGGATGCACAGCAGTGCAGCAGAGGAAGCGGCTATTTTAAGGAGCGGTCATATGTGAATAAAAGAAGTTCATATGTTTCTCTTGGTGCACGTTCAGGGGACAGAAATGTGTTGGTATTGAATATTTGTTGGCCTACTGAGAGGTTCAGTGTAACAAAAAGTGAACACATTATTTATTATTTAAGGGTCACATAGCTTTTATATCTAATATTATATGAATATTTATTTATTTGAATTCAAACATTAAACCAGTTTTATCATATATTTTCATTTTACAAACAAGTGGCTTCCATTTGGTACTTAAAATATATCTGCAGAATACTATTATATGAACAATACTTAAATCTCAGCCCCCAAATTCTTTTTTTTTTCTTTTGCTTTTCGAGTTATGTCTGATGCACGTTGTATTTTTATGCCTCCTTGGCATCTTTCCTCCTGCCTCTGTTTTTGTTCTCGCCTTTGGCTGATGGATTGAAAGGTTGGTGAGACCTGAGCCAAATAGATTTCTGTTCTGGACTGAGATGGTTTATTGAGTGGAATTTTCTACCTGCTGGGAAGCTTTCAATATGCCAAACTTTGAAAGACTGCCTTTGATTTGTTCCTCTGTTCCATTCAACCTGTTCGTGAAGAAAAGGTCACGTGTGTCTGTATGTGTGTGTAGTTTGTTGCATCCAAATCATCACCTCCACACATGTACGTCCACACTGACAGAGACAAACAATCTCAAATCCGGTTTTAAGTCCAATGATTTGACAAAAAATACTGAAAGGTTTAGACAACTGGATGAAGAGTGACTAACCAATGAAGTCTTCTTTCAAACAATCCTCTCCTTTTTGAATAAAGTGCAGTAAGCCAGTAGAAGTGAATGTCTAAATAGACAATATAATTGTCTACCTTCTTGGCATTTTGAGGGGCCAAAGGTGACACAGAAGTTAAAGAAGGATTTTTGAGTCTAGACGCGACTCAGATATTGATTATCCATGTGGTGTGCCATTTAAGGTGGAAGTGGTGGGGACAAAAGATTTAAAAGCTCTTGGCAGCAGTGGTGCAGATGGTCCCTTGCTGGTCCATACTACCAGTGGCTCAGTTGTATTTTTTACTTTTTTTTGTCTTGGGTGTGAAATTGCCCTTTCCAAATGGCAAATTAAAACTTTTTTCCATGACACACTGTTTGAACAGGGTGGCTGAATTTGGGGAGAAAACCAAAGTGAAACCAGTTTGGGATCCTGCAGACTTTTGCTGTTTGTGATTTCGGTTAAAAATGCCCCTCTAGGTTTGGGATTCTTCCTCTATCCTTGAAGACAAAGAAGAAATGCAACATTTGCCTTTTTTTTTCCCGGCTCTGCACCATTAATGTCATTCTTTATCTTTTTATACCATTTTGTTGTCTTCACTTCTGCTTTGTTTTTCCTTTTAGTCTGAAGCTGCGTTCAGTCTGTGGCCTTTTATCTTTTGTTGTTGTCTCTATGTTACAAGCAAAATATTTTCAATTACCCTGCGTATGACTCTCTACAAAGACAGCTGCTTTGCTTCACACAAAACAGAGGACTACAGCAATGGTACATTAGAAGTGCATGTGTAAGAATGTGGCAACACCCAAAGGAAACACGGAATAAAATGAGAAAATGGTTCAGAGAAAAAAAGAGGTCAATACAACAGCTTCATGAAGAAGAAGAAGAAGAAGAAGAAGACGAAGGAGAAGAAGAAGAAGAAGAAGAAGAAGAAGAAGAAAAGAATCTACAATGCAACTGAACCCGAGGTTCATTTCTGTGATCCAACAGTCACAGTGGAGTGTGAATCCATTGATGGGAACACTGGGGAAATGGATTCAGAGTAATACAGCCTGCGTTAATCACAGTAGGAGCGGCGTTTTTCCATCTCCTCTCGTTTATTACCGGCTCATACAGACGCACCAAACCTCCCAATTAGGTTACAGGCACGAGAACTTCTGCATCTCAGAAGAAAGAATTCAGGCAGCTCTAATGAAACTGCTCTCTTTCAGTGAAAACACAGAGCTGCTCAACTTGTTCACGACTCTTTCACCATGACACCTAAAAGCTCCGATCAAGGCTCATGTGCTGCCATGTTGACACTTTGATGTTTGGCTGTTTACGTACATCTACACCCCCCACCCCCCTCACCAAGACGTGGTTGATCTGAACAGACCCAAATAGAGGGAGAACTCCAGCGCTGGCAGCCGTGCAACAGCACGATGCTCCACCAGTTCAAAAGCGCTGTAACACACGTCATTTTTCCTGCACAGTTTACTCTGAAAAACACATTTTCCTTCCTGTGATGAATGTGACAAATCCACACAGGTACAAGATGTCTTTACACACAGACCTGAGACCTGCAGCCCAGGTCCATGTCGCATTCACATCGTATTAATTCATACAAGCCAAATGAGCCCGGGAAGGCTTCTGCATATGTGTTACATGTGTTACATTTATACAAATGGTTAATTTTTTAAATTGTTGTTAACAGAAAACAATATAAACATACTGGATTTAAAGCATCCACAAGTCAGCGTATTACAGTAATATATGCTGCATGAAGAACTTATTTTTTTATTATAAAGGTGTAATACATGTAACAAGCAAAGCACAGAAACCAACAATTCAAGCAAAGTGCAAATTTCATCACTTCAAATGAAAGTCTAAAACTGCTGGAGAGAGACATGAGTGTGGAGATTTTTGATGCTGTGAAAGAAATGAAATTCCACTGACCTCCATTATATCAAGGTGCAAGCAGAAGCCATCATGAGCAGCCACTACCTTTTAGTGGAAACTGTTTTTTTTTTCAGTGAACTTGTCCTTTAAATCTCCTCAGATTTAGTTTTAAGTGACTTTTTTTTTTTTTACTGCACAACCATATTTTAAATAAACTGCATAATGTTCTGTATCACTGTTTTTGTACATAAATGAGTTTGCAACTGCATTAACGTAAGATTAGATATACAAAACTGTCGACACAAAGATAATGGACATGCTCCTCTCTCTGCAGTGGTAGTGATGGTGTATATTCAATGTTAGAGACTGGAACTGGGTTTTTTTTCACTCTCAGTAATAGATTTTAGGGTTTTGAGAAATCAAAACCATTTGTCAACATCGACAGTTGTGCCTGCAGTAAAAGAAGGGAACCTCCTGACACACTGGACCAACTTATGAGCTGCTGGGCCTTTTGGGAAAGACAAAAACTCTCATTTCTCTGCCTCATTCACTGAATCTCTGGCTGTTTTTAACCCCTTTCTCCAGAAACATCTACTGGTTCAACGCAGCAAAGCAAACAAAATGTCACAGTTGTGCGAGGGAAGGTGCTGTTTTCCTTTACGTTACACACAAAAAAGCACATAACAGCACCAGCACCCACTCAGCCACTGCAGTAAAGTAGAGCCTGAAGCAAGCTAATGTGTCCAGTGGCAGCTCAGTCTTTACTATTTCACCTCGGTTTAGACAAGTTGATTTGTAATATTAATTTGTTTCAGGAGCCTTATTTGCATACCACTTTTTTAATACAAAGTTTGCAGGGTTTCATATGCAAGAGAGAATCAGATACACAACATCAACTGATATATTAAAGGCTTTAAACGGACGATTAAATCAGCAGGTTTACCAGTGGGTTACAGAACTACTGCAGCCAGGACACAGTGATGGGAGGGAAATAATGCTGAATAAAACCTTTGGCACAGGAGAAACAGTGACCTGTCAACCACAGGCGTAGCGTTTAACACACTTAATTGCTGCATTGCATTGCATAATAACTGTTTGGAGAATCATTGGTAATTATAATTTAATTTATTTCACCTGTGGTTTTTCTTGCTCTGACAAGACAGAAAAATAGTTTGAGAGGGGGTGACATCCAAGTGCCAGTAATGGAAATGGCGGGAGATTCCTTGAGGTGAGAATAGCCGAATGAGTAACTGGGAGGCCAGTGCCACTAATAGAAACAACATGAAAGTACTGAACTGAGGTCAGATTAGTGTGAGTCTGTAACTGAAAATGGCAGGAAGTTACTGAAGTGAAGTGCCACTATTGTAGATAAATTGGTGCATGTTCCTAAATTAATTTGTATTTAATCAAATTACCAATTAACATAAATTACCAATTGCCACTGGAAACTCGGAACAAGGTAGTGTTTAAATATAGAAGTACTATCTGGCTTTCTGAGGTTAAAAGAAAACACTGTATAATTAAGCTGCCATGTGTAGTGCTGTGTGCACTGTGCTGGAGTAGTTTAAGGTGACACCTGCAGAGAATAGTATGAAGAGGTAAGAAGGGGCCTGAAGATCATTTTCGCTCCCAGGTCCTCCAGAGATTTAACACAGTCATGTGTGTGTAATTGTAAGGAGCTGGTTAACAACAGGGCATTTTGTGGTTTCCAGGCAACAAGAGCAAGTGTTTCCTCCTCAGTATGTGGCTCTACACAAAGCTCCATGTCAAGGATTACCTGCAACATTGTAAAAGTCTCCTCTCCCCTTTTGCCAGAGGATGTGTGTTGTGTAACTATTATATTTCTCAAAATGAAATTTCACCTGTTTGCAGTCATATTGCATAAAAAGCTGGAGAAAAGAGCCTGAATGTTGCTCTAAAGGGTAGGGTAGGGTGACACCCCCCCCACCACAACAAGGCGGCTTGAGTTGAAGATTAACGGTAGCTGAACTTCAATGGAGGTGCATTCTGAAGAGTGAAAGTGTTTATTGCTTTAAAATAGTGATTGACAGTTAATCCTTTAAGGCTTTGGTGCGCAGCTTTATGAACCAACACATTGAAAATCCTGTCTTCTGCAGCTAACTGTTGTACCGTGAGGGAGAGAAAAGAAACCTCTGCTGTACCTGTATCTTTCATATTTGACATTTTTCGTAATGCAGGCGCAGGAGAGCATTTTAATTTCAGTTTGGAGTTGCTCTGAAGACTCTTTGCAGGCATAGATTTTAAACACAGAAAGATTTAAAGAAAAATAAGGACTGGATTTAAAAATATATCTCGTTGGTTGCTGCCTTGGTACCACTACTTCTGTAGCAGATAACAAGGTGCCTTAGATACAGGTGAAAGGATGGTGAAAGTCCACTGCAAACATCATTAGTATGTGCAGAAAGCATCATGGCAACAACACTAAAGCTGGTAGAAAACAGTGTCTTCCACCTACTGCTTCACAGCTGGATGAAACGGGTGCATGAAAAATGGCTCCTTAATGCTGTAATGTAATGTTTCACAAAACATGTGCAAATTGTCTTCAGCAGCTTTCATCCGTGAAGTTTAGCAGTGAGGAACAAAAACTGATTTGCAGAAGTTGTGAGTTGTGTGTGGCACTGCTGTTACCCAGAAATCCAGCTAATATACAGTGTAATATAACGTGTCTTCTATTGAGATGATGAGCAGGTGCTGTTAGTTAATGTAATGCAAGTTGCAAAAATGTACATATAAAACAAATCAGGTTGTGGTCTTGTTTTAATATTGAAAAAGTGAGTTGCAGTATGAGACACGTTTACTTCATAAACTTCATAAATCAAAACCTAGATCCCTCCCTGACCTTAAACCGTAGAGAGGTTTTGTTGCGTGGTCTCCATTATCAAAATCCTGCACTTTGCACACAACATCACCACCGACCACATCTCTATGTGCTCTGCGATATAGCACTCCTGTCACATCAATGACATCTGTGGACATAATCCAGGCAGCAATTACATTTCTTAAGACAATGTCCTTGGGAAGACGTATTACATAAACATACTTTGTAAGAGACGTGGCTGGGTATGGCTTAGTGAAAGAAGAAAAAACTAAACGTAGTGAACAAATGAGTGACAGTTGTCTTTGTTGACTTTGTGATTGGCAGGTCAAAAGAAGAAATCTTTAGATAACCAGCAACCTTTACATTGAAATATATTAAATCAACAACATCACTGCACTTCACTAAAGCCCGGCTTTCTGAGCTTACTGGCTTACTAAAGCGTTTGAAGGGCTATAGTTTCAGTGGCTGGAAACTTCTAAGGGGCTGATTCCGTCTTCCATCAGTTCATTAAAGCTTCAAAGACAACAAAGTCAGGTCCAAAACAAGTGGGCACCTGCTAAAAGCATCCGATCTTTTTATTGGCGAGTCCAGATTTCATGCCTGGAGCACTCCCTCACAGACGTACGGAGTTGGAATGTTTAGTATGTTTTGTTCTGTGAACAAACATTTCTTATTTTTTATGTAAAGTTAACATTAGCATTTTCATGTTGTTGGCTTCTTTGTTGTTCTTTGCTGTGCTTCGTGGTTTAAGCTGATAAAGATGAACATATTTCTACCTTATACAAAAGGGTTACCTGAGGGAGCTTTACAGTGGGGATTTGACCGTCGGATCCATCTTTTTATTCAGCAACAATTATAAGTCTGGATTCCAGTTTTTCTATTTTTTGGGTGCTGTGGAGAAAAATCCAATTACAGTAGAAAGACACTGTGATGATACATTTTATTGTTCTTTAGAATATTAAGAAGGAAAAATCCATTTGTAATATGCAGACTTTATTACTCTGCACTTTACTGCTACGAATAAAAGGAGAGATGGTAAATGCTGTCTGGCTCTAAGATGCTGGATTTTTTTGTTTTAGTTTTTTATTTAATCTGAATGAAATGAAATCTGCTGTAAATTTTGAGTTTGTAATCAAACATGTGCATAAACAGCTTAGAAGTTGAAACAGTCATCTCATTAATCCTGCTGCGATTTCAAATGTTGGTGTGATCCCATGAAGCACAGTTTAAACCTGTCACGCCGTGATGTCAACATGATGTCACACTGCTGACTCAGAGGATCTCACCAGTCTTTCCGACGCCGTCTGATGAGGCCTCCTGGGCAGTGACAGTCATCTTCTTTAAAGTAGATGTCTCCTGTCGTCTGTCCGACATGTTGACAGAGTGGCTCTCTGGCATGTTTACGCCACAGGAGCTGTTGGCGTCGCAAAGCTGTCACTGTCATCTCTGCCTCTTCCAACATCTCCTGCTTCTGTTTGGACTTCTTCATGATACAACAAGAAAAAAGATAAATAAAAAAAAAATGCAAAGGCAGATAGAAAAACAAAGTCCTCACAGCACAGTGTCATCACGCGAGGTTTACTGCACATCCTGTGCACATCTCCACGTGTGTGGTCACTGTCATTTGTCTTCATGTTGAAATGAAGACATGAGTTTGAAAAATGGTGACGTGAGTAAAGAAACCTCAGCTCGTTGGTTCTGTAGATGTGAACAACATGAATAACATTTGATTTCATTTGTCCTTATTTAACTCATGAGGTCAAATACAAAATGATAAACCAGTAAAAAAAAAAGATCTACAAATGTTTACAAATGATATTCTGATCCTGTTTCCTCCAGAATTAGCAATCTTTTGATCTACACGATTAACATACTTTCTCCTGTCCTCTGCAGTATTTAAATCAGCTTGCATTTTTTAGTCTCTCCAATTTTAACTCACCAAACCAGTTCACCAAAAAGAATTCATGTTAATATCACCAATCACAAGTCAAATAAATAATCAAACCTCCACAAACAAAATTTCTTGTAACCACAGTGAGACAGTTTGAACTTGTCTTCTCAGGCTGTATTTTCCTCAGGCTGTGTACAGCATCACTCAACCAAACTTCTGACCAAACTTTCCGCATTATCTAAATTTAACCATTTGGTTTCTGGAACTCACTGTCAACTGACTTAACTCCGGGGAAAGGTTATGGAATTGCAGATGCTGATCAATTTTGGTTGTAATGATGTTTTATTGCATTTCAAGGTCTGAAAAGCATCAGCTTGCACCACTCTGGCAGACCATACACCCACATTCATTACTCACTGCAAAGTGCATATGGTAAATATCATTTGAACGTCCTCCTTCCTGAAGCAGTGGATTGTTTTATTGTTATGTCAGGCTCACAGTCCTTGTGGAACGTTATGCTTATGGATCAGAACACTAAGAATGCGCGATTCAGAACTGCAAAAATACCAGCAACTTCATCCTGGTAGTAAAACCACTGAGAGACATGAGCTTTTTGTTGTAAGCATGTGAGAGTGAACAAGAGATGGACTGAAAAAAAAAGAAGAAATGAAACAAAAGAAACTGAGATTGAAGAAAGTGAGAGAATCAAATGATGATTAGAGAATGGTTCTGTAAGTGATATTGACTCAGTTCAGTCCGTGTTTCTGTCATGAAAACGATTTTTTTTTTCATTCAGAACTTGGCCTGCAGCAGAGTTTCTCATTCTTCTTTAAACAGTGTGTACAGGCTCTGCTAAACATTAAGGTTTTTTTTTTTATCAGAGCGTCATGTTTTGGTGCAAATTGCATCTCTTCAACCAGCCCTGTAATAACAAACATTGATTTTTTTCCCTATGCCCCATCAACCTCAAGTTTCTTGCAATCATTTAGGATTTCCCTGCTTTCTTGTGAACATCCTGCTCCATAACAAAATGTCCTCTGACTGTTATTAGCCTGGTGTTCCTACATTTTCAAATCCTCCCTGTGGCTGCTTCAGCAATGCAAACCGTGTCTTCCTTTCTATGAGAAATGGTGTTTTATGTGATTTTACAAGTTGCAGAGAAGCTCCACCAGTCCCCGAGCGATACCATATGAGAAGGAGAAGAAAAGGCAAGGGAAATTTTCAAGTGAGGTGAACAGAGGATGTGAGGGAATGCGAAGAGTGCAAGGATGAGAAGAGGAGGATGTGGAGAGGAGGCGAAGGGAGGGGAGGGGGAGAGGACAAGGAAAGAGATCGATGAGCTGCGAGGAGGAAGGAAAGGCAAGCAGAGGAAAGGAGGAATCAAAGAAACACAAGCGGTCATGATGCTAATCCACCAAGATCCCTGGAGACTTCTGCCCTGTCCCTGTCAAAGCACTTGGGAAGAGCAGAGGCTTCGTGCGGAGCTGTGAAAGAGGAAACACGACTGAGGGGATATTGACGCTGCAGCAACAACAGCCACAAACAGAGTGACTGACTTAAAATGAGGAATTATGGGCTGTGTGTGAGTAGAACCTTGAGTTTGAGTTATTGAAAATCAAAAAGAAGCATAAAGTGGAGCGGACACTCAATTTATAAGGCCACTAAGAAAAGAATAGAAAAACTCTTCCTGAATCTCCCAATTTCTCAAACCCCCCCCCCAAAACAAACAAACAAACGAAAAAAAACCAAAAAAAAACCCAAACCAACAAATCACAATAAATCAGGATGTAGTTTCTTGAGGGCCGAAGGCATCTTAGCCCTAAAAATCACTTTTGACGTATTGGTTTATTCCAACGTTTGTCCCAAAGGAAGATGAACTCGGTTAAGATGAGAAATTTAGGTGGAAGAGTAACCACTCTGATAGATTAGGTAATCGTAATGATCCATTACGATGCTGACAGAATTCTTCTGACAGAGACAAACAGACCGGCTGCTGTTAAACAACCCTCTCCAAGCATCCCTCTTTCCTTCCAGCCTTGCTTCAGTATGATACCGTTATCTCCTAATTGCTTAAAACTCAAAACAAACTGTAATGTTCTGAATGAGACAGATGTCTCTACCTTTTACTTCATGGCTGCAGATTAAACAACACAAGTGTCTACAGCCATGCCAGTGGCTCGGTGAGGCTGCACTCAGGCAGGGCAGTACTTTGAGCTCATTGCTTATGTTAGCATGGCAGCATGCTCACAATGACAATGCTAACATGATGATTTTTTTTTACAGGTATAATCTCTACCATGTTCTTGCTTTGTTTTCTAATTAGCGCTAAATGCTAAGTACAGCTGAGGCTGATTAGAACATTAAGAGTTTAGTATGGGATACATTTAAATTTTGACCTGATTAGATGAAAAATCACAGGATTAACTGCATCCTGAGGGGAACATGAATGTATTTACCAAATTACATAGCAATCCATCATATAACAGGTGGAAATGGTTGAAAATTTTCACTCAAAACCACAAATATCAACCTCATGATGGTTTTAGAGGAAAGGTCACTAGAATCAGTATCATCACCCTTGAGGGTATGAAGTTCCTGATAATTCATGACACATGAATGCTGTTACAGGATGCATGATTAAAACATGATCTGGCTGTGTGGAGTTTACAGACACCGTGCTAAACCGATTCCAGGGTTCTAAAGTTTATGTTTCTGAAATAATGGCGAACTTCTAGGGTTTCAGGTTTTCTCTTGGAGTTTTGAATTAGCAGTCGTATCTTTGTGTCACCTTTCCAAAGTGCTGCTCTGAAATTTCTGCTCTTTCACATGCAGTCTCATTAGCTGGCGTCAGGAGAGAGATTCAAAGAGGAGGAAATCCAGGAGAGACGCTCCTGTCTTCTCTTCAACTCTCAATGAGCACAAACTGTAAAGTCTAAACTGTCATCATCAGGGATTATTTCAATCTCCTTGGAAAACCAGACAGAGTCAGTGATTTGGATCCAGTCCTAATCCGTTTCCATAAACGATAGCAAAATAATGAGCGGCTGTTTGGACCTGCACAAACAAAACCTCACATGCACGTTTGTGTGTTTGCTTCTGCATGTGTGTGTCAGCAAACCCTCAGGAAAGTTGATTAAGTGATTTTCTTAGCAGAAGCACACAGGAGTGCCGACTGCCTGAAGGCTTCTGGTAGGTGATGGGATTCTCCAACCATTAGACTCACTCGCCCAAGAATATTATTATTGATTTTGATCTTGAGCTACAGCCGATTGAATGCACCGACTTGTTTTTTCAACAGAAACAGCAGTAGTGGGAGCTATCGTTCAGCACTAATGACATCATTTTGCAAGGATGCCTTCTCTCTCCTCACCGGGCCCTGTAAATATATTTATTTATCTCTTTCACAGGCAAGTTCGAGAGGGGAGAGGAGATTACCTGTCGAGATTATGCCTGATGATTAATGTTTGTTTGGGCGCATCGAGATAATGCACATTTGATTTAATGACTAAAATGAATCGCTTCTTTGCAAGCTGCAACTTCAACTGCCTTTTTTGGAGGGGGGTGAAAATGAATCATACATATGAAAATGAAGAAAATATGCATGCGTCATATATGTTGTAAGATGTGCAAATTTAGAAAGCTCTAAATTTTGTGAAAACTGACACATTTCACTCACCATCTTTGAAGCAAAAAAATAAATAAATAAAATAAATGACCAACCACTGAAAAAACAAGAGCTTGTTCCTCATTTGCTCATTTCATCAACTGGAAATCCTAATTTTATACGGAATATCTCTTTCATTGGGGAACTGGCCAGGAGTTCATTGAAATGCACTCAATGTGTCCACTCCACATCCCAGCCTAAACTGTGGCTGATACCACGGGAAGTATCACACAAGCAGGAAATACATGCAGATGGTGTTTGTTCCTGCAGCAGAGCTGGAAGCTAATTTTCATCAGCGCTCCCATGTTCTTACAACTGTTTCCTCTGTGGTGTGTTCCTGCCACATTAGTGGAATTTATAGTACGTGAGCCAAGAGGCTGCAGTTAACTCAGACAACCAAAAGCGATGGACCACAACCCTGCATCAGGCCTGCAGTTAGTCCCTCCCCCCAAGAGAAGCAAACCTCTAATAAATGAGTCACTCTGGCTGGTTTGCCCTATGGTGGCTGTGCAGCAGTGAGTTCAACAGCTTTAAACATAGCAACACGAACAAATGTGGTGTGATTATTGTGTAGTCTCTTTCCAGCAATCAAAGGTTTCAGTTCTTGTAAGATTTGAGTTCATGTGCATGTGTTAAGCATGAGCTTCTCCAACTAATATTTTTCCTGTGAAAAACCAAGGAGGATCATTCCCATTATCTGTACTGGAAATGAGAAAACACAATCAAGGTCAGACCACCTCACTGTGCCAGGCCACCTGTCTTTTTTTTTTGTTTAGTGCATCTGCCAGTCCAGCAGTTATAACTGCTGTGTAATGCTTTTAGTGACAAAAGGGAAATAAAATAATGCAAACAAATAATACAGGCCTTTTGCTTCATACTCAGTGTGGCTTTAAAAAGGTTTTCAGTTCATCGATCCTACAAGTATTGGGAGCGTATTAATAAGGTTAGATATTTAAAACCATGGGGTGATGTCCTATTCCTTAGTCTGAAATCTGAGGTTCAAATGTTTTGGAAATTATGATGAGATTCACCTGGTGGTTACCCAGTGTTTTCCCAAAAAAGTGACAGCAAAAATGGAATACAGTGGTGGGCCAGTCGAATGATTCTTTACGTGCTGTGGAAGAATTTCTGTGGAGGACATCATTTATGGGATCCCACTTTTCTGTGTCCCTTCCACGAGTAAAGACATCAACACGAACAAAAACACAATGCTACTTGGCACAGTGTCAGCTTTGAGAAAACAGGGATCATATTCTTATTAGGGTTTACCATCAGCATGTATGGATTTGCACATGCTAAGTCTACTCACGACTGCACACCTGCTACATCAACACTGAGCCTGAATTTATGCTCTCCCCTCTGTTGTTCACACATTTTCATTTTCATCACCTCCCACTACAACATGTATGTGGATAATTGGATATCAGCATCACTCCACAAAGCCTGGGAGTCAATGCAGGCTAAAAAAAAGCCATTGTTTAGCACTGTGCAGGTGGAGTGTTAAGACTGATGCACGACTGAACACTTGTGAAAGATGCAGGATTTGAAAGCCAATAGAAGTCTAATAGCAAAGTTAATGTTTTATAGTCAGTCCTGCCCAAGTGAATAAGCTAACTTTGAGACTGTTTGCTGCTCTGGGGGAGCCATGGGTGTATTTTATTGTCATGCAGAAGATATTAAAGCAGAATTCTGTGAAATCGTGTGGATTTGAGTGCACCCCAGAGCACACAGGCCTGTTTGTCTCACTTCTGTTCCTCAAAGATGTATGTTTTCTGCCATTTGCAGATCTACACGTTCTATTAATAATAGATCATGTGAAGGTGCCAATTTTTCATTCTAAAATCCCTCCAGATATCTTAGATTTCTAAAAGTAACATCAAACATCCCTGCTACATGTTGTAACTGCTCTGTTTATTTTCAGATCCCACACAAGTGCACTGTGATCTTTTGAGTAAGAATTCATAAACCGTAACTGAAAGCATGTGAACGATTTCAACGAATTCGCTGTGAATGTCACTACATGTCATTAGCCTATAAATAGACCTTCATTAAGAAATTGACTGAGCAATTAAGGCAGGGAGGAGCTCATCAGTGTGGCAGTACCACCACTAAACAAGTTTAATACAGCAGGGATGGATCTGCCGTACACACAGAACCTTTGCAGCATCTCTTCAGTGGCCTTAAAGCTGTGGTGTTATTCTACATTCCTAATCCCAACTACTGCAACTAAATATAGAACCAATGTGTCTCAGCTCTGATTCTTCTTCTTTAGGTGTTTCACACTTCTGCTTATCCATAGAGGCTTTTGCTTTTCCTGCACAAAACATTTACACATGTTCACACCTGGAAACCGAACATTACAGTCCAAGGCCTTTACTCTTGGTCACTTTTTAAAAAGATGCATGAGGTTGAGTTTGGGTTTCATTTAGCGATTCACAACACACAAAAGGCATAAGAATGAACAAATGGAAGAATGGTGTGCAGGAAGAGGAAAATAGCCTGCGAAAGGGGATTCATTACCTGTATCTAAGTAATACAAAGCAAAATTCACGGATAAGAAGAACAGACTGTATGGCAGCACAGCGTGAACTGAAAGCAAACAAATAAGGACTTTACAGCCACAGCCTGAAAAATGAAAAAGTCCGTGTATCATCAAGAGTTGACAACAAGGCAGGGTCTCTCCCGCTCATTGATGTTTAATCTGGGGCTTAAAAATGCAGTTACTGAAAGATGAGAGCACAGCTGTGCACATACATGAATCCTTGCAAAACATTTCATTACACAACTTTCTGTTTCTGGAGATGGCAAAGAAATTATATCATTGTAAATGTTTGTCAAGTACAGATTGTAAAATAATTACTATTTGGTTACTGGAAAATAAAGGAAAACACACACTGCAGACGACGGCCTTCAGTGAATAAATGTGGCAACAGCAGGCTCCAAGAATTTCATTTTTAATCAGTTCAGTGGAAAGTGGAACTTTTGAGTGATGCTGGACTTCTGGTTGTTTACAGTCATTGCAGATTTTAATTGGCTTTGCTGAGAGGTTTCAGTGTTTGGGGTAGATTGACCAGTCTAAGAATCAGTGCAGCTTTTCAGCTCTGCTTATACTAGAAATCTAGATTCTGTCAGCTCCCATTTATTTATTCTGCTTGTCTATAAAATTGAAAAACCTTTGAGTTATTAAACCAAAAAAAGATTGAGAATCTCATCTTCTATTGTATACTTCGCCTGCCAACTGAGACATTTCTGTTATGCTTTGCTTTGCTGTTTTGAAGCTTCTCCTCGTCTGAAAGAAAACTGTATCTCCCCTGAAAATCCTATCCTGCCCTCTGGATGTTATTCCAATTAAACACCAAAAAACAGCTCTATGGAACAGATGGTCAAAGTACGTAATCAATCATTAATCGTCACTTAGCTTCTGCTTCATCTTATTCTGAACATGTTGTTCTTGCATCTCCCAAAAAACAAAAAGACATTTGGATTTGCCCCCAGCAATCACAGTTTCCTCAAACTTCCTTATTTATCTCAAGTTTTTACTGGCGGGTATATTTTATTAATAATAAGCAGAACTTGAGAAATTTGAGTCAGGTTTGGGAGCACTGCGCTGCACAGGGGCTGCCCTTCTTTGAGCCGAGACATTTTTCTCCTCCTTGCTGCTTCTCAAATACTTTTAGTCTCAGGGGGCCATTTTACACCGGAGACCGTGGAGTTCGACTTAATGTCCTGAACAGTGATTTGTTATCACAGACACACTCAGATGGTTCAGATCCCACCTTGCTGTTAGGTCACTTTCTGTTGTTTCAGGGACTCCATCATCCTCTGCAGTCAGTGTGTGGTTTTCCCTGAGGGCTGATTTCCACACTCAGTGTTGCGAACAAAACAACAGAACCAAACTTCTTCTTTTGTCTCGTGCTTACGACTTGTTGGGAGAAGAAATTGCAGTAGGCAGTGATGGTGTGTAATGATACATCACAAACTAAAATAATAATAATAATAATAATTACAGCTTAACCGCACCAGAGTCAGTGCTGCTGTTGTTTACACTTTTGATGAAATATCTGTCAGGAGGAGTAATTAAAACCTTTTTGATAAACTGTAGATAATCATATGTTAGTTAAACCAATACCCAAACATATAAACAAAAACAAAAACAAAGAATAAGGTGAATATTTCCACAACATGAAGTAAGGTTTCTTCTTCTACAGTTTGAGTCGAGTGCACTGAGAGCACAGCCTCATGTTGTCTTCACTTTGACTGTGTCCTGATATCCAGTTTACAGACGTCCTGAGGAGCTCACATCAGCTGGGCTCAGACAACGTCACGAAAAGGTGGAAATAGTTATTTACCTGTTAAATGGTGCAAAATTTAAAGAACCAGATGCAGAGGTGGGCACCAGATGAAGGAAGAGAGTGAATAAGGCCTCCAGGTGAGCTAGATCAGCCCTGATGATGCGTCCATGCACTGACTGTAGGGCAGCTCCAGGAATCCCAAGCAAACCAGACGACATCAAACTGTCTCTGTATGAATATTTTAAAGATCATTGTTCTGTTTGTGGATGAAGAAATAGAGAAGCAATAATAAAGACATCCTCCTGATTAAAATTTTGCTAAGCTCTATTTATTTTGTTACACACGCAGGATATATGACCATATAAACAGCAGCTCTGGCAGCTGAACTCATCTAAATTAATGCAATGTAGGTATAATAAGAAAGATAAAGCTTAAAGCACAGAAATCATACTTTTTCTTATTCGGCTCACAAAACACAATTGGCCTGGTTCAGCACAACCTTGGTAATCTGTGTTAGGCCTTCTGCTGGAAATGTGATGATCTGAATTTCTCTTTATATGCAAATTGATCTGATTAATTCCCTCAAAAATACTAATAGAGAAACATGTTGTTTTAGATGTTGCTGACCTCAAAAAAGTTGCACTACTTCAGCTTAGTTTTGCTTAGTTAAGGTTTACGCTCATTTGATTTCTGTCAAGTCAAAAATTTCCCCATTGTAGGACTAATAAAGGTGTTTCTTATCTTAAAAAGTTTCAAACCAATAGCTAGGCAACAGGAAGACCTGATCTTACTCGCCATTTCACGTTTTCACTTTGCATCCTTTTTGATTGGCTGAGACCGAATGATAATGTGAATAGAAAAAAAAAGTTTTTATCCTTTTCACATCCATTCTCATTCATAGTCAGACAAGCCTGGTAAATAGCCTAAGCGCTTTGGGGAAATCGGCCAAATGGCACTATATGTAGCCCGCATTATCAGAAGCTGCCAAAAAATATTTTTACCAGCCCGCTTGAATAAAGAGTAAGTGGGGAGGGGAAACTGGACAATTTGGAAACTAGTTCTCAATTTTGGGAACTGCTGAAAAAAAATGAGAATGAGTATTTTTATACAGGGCAGCTTGGCTCACTCTTAGGGGCCAGTGAGACATTCGGCACAAGCTCGGGTAAAACTCTCACCTTGAAAGGAATCAATTCAGCTGCTCAGGACATCTGATCAGGACGCTTTCTTGATTCTTCCCTCAGGAGGTTTTCCAGGCTCGTCCAACTAGGAGGAGACCCAGGATAAGTCAAGAACACGCTGGAGGAATGATATACTCCCTCTGGGCTAGCGATGCTTCAGGACCTCCTGGAAGAGCTGGAGGATGTGGCTCCGGCAGAGGGACACATGGGACACCTGCTGTTATTGCAACCCAGATGTGGATAAGTGGCAGAAATGGATGTAGCTTGTCTCACATCTTGCAGCAGCACCTACTGCATTTCTCAGAACATTATGCTCCAGCAACACCTGTTAGCTGAGTAAATATTCTATAAATGACAAAAGAAAAACTGGATTTCTCAAAGCCCAGGGCTCCATGACTGAGCTCGTGTGTCTGTGGTTGTGACAGAAAAAGACGTTTGATGAGACAAAGTGATGAACTGCGCTTTAAGGCATGTGTTTTAATGTGTTATAGTCACATGTTCAATACAGAAGCAAGATTAGTTTACATGCACATGTGCCCATCTACACACACACATACACACACACACACACACTCATTAAAAGTAATGAGGAGTGAGACGTGACGATACATCTTTATTGAAGAAAGAAACAATAAAAAAATTAAATTAATATAAAAGATTCACTATATAATTTTTAACTGTTTAACTATAAAATAACTGGTCCTCGTTATCATGATATGAACAAGTCCCTTGTTTTTTTATAGCCCTATACCTTTATACTTGTTTAAGAGCAGTTTATGTGGAACTTTTAAGGCCTTTGTCTGCGTCGATCCAAACATTTCAGGAATGAAAATAGAAATATAGGAACTGGATTTGACTGTTTCTTACCCAGGATGTGTGTAAAACTGTGTCAACATTATATTTCATACAGATAAAAGCAACAAGCTGAAAGAGTATGGGGAATATCCTGTCATACACTGGAGAAAAGTTGTGCTTTAATTCTGATTGATTTGTGCCAGTCAGTTGCTGCTTGCTGTTCATGAGCAACTGGATTGCAACACATCTGGTTCTCTTGATGTGAGCTTTTCGCATTTTGAATAACGCATTTTCTTTTTTTTTTTTCCTGTACATTTGGGATTCATATGCCTTCTTTTGCACTGATGTGGGACAATACTTCAATTTCTTTATACCTTTGAGTAAATAAAGATTTATCTTTATCTTATCTTAATAATGAAATGGGTTTGGCAGCTCCTGTATCAACTTGAGAAACTCTCCTTCCCCAGCATCATCCCAGCGTGAGGGCTGCATTTTATTTTTGTTTAAGGCTTTCAAAAACACTATGGGCAAGGTTGTGATGCATATGTTTTTTAGATGATGAATTAAAAAAAAATGACACAAGGACAATTGACTGACTAAGAAATAAAAACTTTCCCCATTGTAATTCACATGAAAGGTTGAAGCTGTGTACACTAACCCACTTGACACACGTTACCACATGCTACATACTGAGATGTCATAATTACAGTGCCACACACATGCTCTCAGTTAAACATTACACCAGCACGTTCTATCTGCCCTGCAACCATTCATTATGGGCTGCTGTATTCCTGAAACCGTGTGAAGATTAGCAGCGCTGCAGATGTAAATGGATTTGCTCCTGGCTGATCCTGACACCAGCAAATTTAGCCTGCAAATTAAAGGAAAATAGAGAATAGTCCGTCTTGAATGACAGGCTAATTTTAGTGCTCCTTGCACATCTTTCCTTCTTCTTTTCCAGTAATGTTTTGATGTTGTTTTATTGATGTACTGCAACAGCACTTCCACTGTGATGACTCAGAACTGAAAGCTTTTTAGTTTATTCATTACTGAAAATGGCAAAAGATAAAGTCTGCATGGGGAGGCCGGGAAGTGGAATGTTTTGTTGAAGAAGATGAACTCTGGCTCGAGAGGACAAGATCAAGTGAAAATATGCACAAGCACACACGGTTCTGAGCGTGAATTACCCGTCCAAAGCCCCAGTATCTCTCTAACATGGATTAGCTTTCCTTTCACACTCCAGACTCCTGCTTTAGTCTGAATTACTGCCATGCTAACAGTTTTTCCTCCCCTCTCCCTCCATGTTTTTGGCTCTCTCTACCTGTATCTGACTTGATCCAGTTCAAAGCGTCTTTGAAAGCAAAGCATCATTGCTTTTTGTTTGTTTGTCTTTGTTATCTAGATGTGTAGCCATCCAAGCTGCAGGGGTTAGTGCGAAGGCAGGAGAGTGGGAATGGTGAAGAAAAAGGTGTTAACACACAAGCATGCATGCATGCACGTGGAGAAAATGCATGTACACCAACATACACACGTGCACAGAAATGTTCACACTATCTGGGCTCACCCAAACTGAACTGGCATGCAGTTCAGATGAGGTCTGATGGGGTTGCCTGGCCTGGCAGTCCAGAGCTTTTGGAGGATCAAGCTGTAGCTCTTATCTCTCTGGCCTGATGGTCTAACCTCTATCCCCTGCCATCAGTCACTCACACATTCACACACACAGACTCACACACACACTGCCTTACTTTTTGCCACCTGACTGACTACAGCTGAAGCAGCTAAACTGCAGTGCAGGCCATAAATCTGTGCTTTGTTTTGGGGAAGAGAGGGGTGAAGTGAGAGTGCAGGCAGTCAGAGGCTGGAATAGTGTTACAAAGTGCACAACTGCATGCCTGCACACACAAACACACACAGCTAGTTACACACAGACATACCTGACGAGCATGAATGGATCTGGGTACACACTGCTCTTGGTTTTTGCTGATCACTACCTAATGTCGTAGTATCCTCTTCCTGCTGCACGATGACAGTGATCACCACAGTTTACAGTGAGCAGAGGAAATTAGAGAGAGACAACTAAACACACATCACTGAAATTATGAAATATTTTTGCCATAAATGCTCATTTTAAACTCCGATTTTCACTCAAATCTTTGGGTTCAAACTTTTAAATAGATGTTTTAAAATCTGAGTTTTACTTTTCTTAATAATAAAAATAAATACTGATGAATTATTGAAAAAAAACTTTTTGGGGAAAAACAAAACTAAACATGGTGAGCAGATTAATTTAAAAAACAATTTCAAACAGATTTTTTACTGCAAGGTGACACTGATCTCTGTGTTTTGTGGTAAACAAGCTCGTCTTGCAACAATGAGACAGAGAAAAATGGAGAAAAAGCTGATTGAGCTGATGATTATGCATTAGTAAACAACAATAAATGTTTATAGAGCCTTTTCTCTTTTGAAGTCCGGTCTGTAGTGGTTTTAATCCAGAAATTCAACTGTGTGTTAATGATCAAAATAAGCACTGTTAAATTCTGTATTTATTTATACATACTTCCATTTGCACTCATACATCTCACGTACAAATACGCACCTCATAATACTTTACATAAAAGTTTGACTACAATGAAGATGGGAAGATATGCTCCCTAAATCGGTGACTTAAAAAGAGAAGCCGGTGAGGTTTTCCTAATCGAATGCACGCCCTCATTTCTCTTCCTGTGCTGCTTCTGGTAATGTTGAACAAGCAGGATATGAAGTTATGCTGTGAGCAATGTTCAATTACTGGCACACGTAAAAACCATTTAAAGATGTTCAGAGTGGAAAGCAGAGACGCCTGCATTAAATTAGTTTTTCCTCTCCTCTGTTATATAATTGCCGATGTTCAGATGTACATTGTGCTGAAGTACCTGCATGTCAAAAGTAATTGCAGTTTTCTCAAGGTGCGGTAATAACTCACAGGACTGTCAATTAAAAAGTAAACGCGTGCCTGGCATCAGGGCGTACGTGTATATTCCTGCTCTGTGAAGCTCCAAAGTTTGATTTTTCAATCTGAATATTTTATAAATGTTGTGAGAAAATGCGGTTGATGAAGATTGTCGTTGCACGGCTCATCTCAGGTAAGAAAACAAATCCAGACAATGCTTGCAGATTTTTATCTCTGAAAAGCTCATACACTGATTACAGTTGGTCAAACAAATAAATTCACATTTTTTTTTTTTTTTTTTTGCACTGTGTCTGTACACAGACATATGTCAACCTCCATATGTCACCAGGGTTTGTACCGGCGAGGACATTATGGATTTCATGGACATCAGTATCAAATAACCAAAACTGTTGAGGTTCAACATTTTGAAATAGAAAAGAGCCTTTTCAGGGTTTAATGGCAGCATGGCAAACTAAGTTTCACCTTCAGTAAAAAAAAAAAAACAAACAAACAAGCAAAAAAGGAGAAAGAAAGTTCTGGGCTGATTCTGGTGTGTGAGTGTGTGTTGAATAAGATTTAGCCTTGCCATTCAGGCGTTTATAAAAAAAAAAAGATGGCAGAGGTGAGTGGTGAATGTTCCAGAGGATCTGCCACTGTGAGATATTCGATGAATAAAGGTTGGGAGAGTGTGAATTCTTAGGTACTGTGAACGTATCCAGAGTGTTGCATTATTGACTCACACATTTCTGAACTGAAGAGCGTCAATCATACACATGAGAAAGTGCCACAGAAAGATCCATGTGGACTACAACAGTATAGTAACATGTTGGCTGAAAGCAGTGCTTGGATATCAACAGGGGGCCACATTCACAAAGTCTTGTAGGAGGGCGGCTTTGAGTGTTCAGACTGATTTCATATCAAAAACATAAAATATCCAGGAGCCAGTCCTAATTCTGTGTTGTCTAAGAGTAAAGCTCTGAAAGCAAACTCCTAACCCTCTCTTCAGTCATTTTCCTGGAGATAAAAGCTGTTAAAACAGAAAGTAGTAGCTACTGTTGCTTCTTGTGTACAAAGATTAAGCTTTTACTTCGCTTTTACAATTAAGTTGGCTTGTTTTTCCAAATCAAACGCCCTTGAATCAAATAAACTGAAAAAAGTTGGAATTTTATTATAAGTTTCCAATTTAGTTGCAAGGCCTTGAATGGATGCCCAAACATCCACAATCCCTCCCACTGTGTCCATTTTAACAGAACCACTATGAGTAAATCAGCTTGGTAAAGTACCTTAGAAGCGAGGCCAGTTTTCCTCTTCATTTATGTAATTTTCATGACATTAGCAAACATTTAGAAAGACACAGCTGCTCTTACAAACATGATGCTGGAAGAAAAGTAAGAGATGATGCTTTTTACTGAAATCAAAACCTGTTTTAAGACTCGTCACATCAACAGAAACAAAGATTTAAACAGTTCTGACATGTAGATCTTTGTATAAACAGACTGTGCAGTATGAAAATGGGAACTAAACCATGTTTAAAAACATCATTCCTGTATTCTGAAAACACAGAACTACAAACTACTGTAAAATAGAGTACTCTGTGGACACTGATCCCAGGCTTCTGCAAGCCGCTGCAGACCAGGTTGTGTGAAAAGGCTAAAAGGATAAGTACAGTATATCGGTGTAAACCAGACTGATGTTACCCAGCATGCATGTTGGACAGGGTGCTGTTAGGGAGTCAAGATGTCTTCCAAGCAATCAACCAAAACAACTATTATTTTGAAAAATCTTTACCAGAATTGCAACCATTGTTTACTTATTGTCACCAGAAACATTTGGCTGTAATTTGATACAGAGATTCAAAAGCTTCCAATTCATAGGATACAACATATAGACATTTATTTCTTGTTTCAATAGTCAGACCATGTGGCTCTCCCTCCCATCAGCCTCAGAAAGCAGCACTGTTCATTAATAACCAAAAATGGAAAACAAAATAAACTAAAAAAAAAAAATGTCTGATTAGCTCCTGTGGTGCCCCTTAGCCCTCAGTCCTTCCCTTGTCCTTCTGTTCATTCATCTGACCATCCACCCAACTGAAAATAATGCACAGGTGAGTGTGTGTGTGTCCACATATGTGTGAAAATATAATTTGTAACAAAAAAAAATCTAGATTGGTTTGAAACACAGGCCAAAGGGGAGTCAGCATCTGGGCTGTCTTTAACAAGCTGCCCTCCCGCATCTGACCGACTGCAGAAGAAGTCATTTCCTGTTTTATCTTCCTCTTCCCTCACTGCACCTCAGCACACACACACAAGCAGCCGGGGAGTTTTTGTTCTGTGCTGTAAACCCTCAGAGTGTTGTTGTTTGTCAGAGAGGGCTGTACTGTAATTCTTGGTGGGGTAGAGAGGTTTTCAAAAGGCAAGAGGACGGGGAGAAACTGGTGTGGAGGCTCCTTCCTCGTTGGACTCTGTGCAGGCTCACAGAATCAGATTCGTGGCTCGTGGACGTGCGGTGGGACGTTAATGAAGTTCATTTGTTAGAGCCTGAACCAAAATGTGACAGAGTTAATACAAAAGGGGAGAAGGAAAAAAAAGAAAAATAGTTACATCATTCCTGTGTTCTTCCACTTTGTACTTGGTCACTTTTTGAATTCCATATATTTATATCCATATATATTTATATATATATTTATATATTCTTTTTACAATTAAAAACACCATGGATTTGACAGACTATTTGGTTTCTTTTTGTCTAAGTAGAAGTGTTTCTCTTGTTTTGTAAATAAATGCATGTAAATATTTTTTTCTCGTTTTCCATACTGTCAGTTGGTGTAAAGGCGGCCACTCGACAAGTGTTTGTATGTTTGGATCCATACATTATGCATATCATCAGCACATTTTCAGAATTTCCATGATATTACTTTTTTTTTCTCAGTTTGGCATTTCCATTCGTGTCCCACAGATGCAGAACACCACAGTCTGTCAAACACTAGCAAACTGAAAGTGAGTGTTCTAAATCGTGTCCTCTCATTGGCCGGTTTGGCCCAGGTCTCTGTGTGATAGGCTGGGGCTGAGTAACTGCGTCTGCGTTGGTCCGTTACAGCTCAGCACCCCAGCACCTCCTCCATTAAGGTTCAGGAAGCAAACAGTTTCTCTGGCCTCCACCAGCACACCCGTCGATCCGCTGCTGCTGATCCCACCCTCTTCCTGCTTCCTGTGAGCCAACACCAATGCCCTGAGCTGCTCCTGTGCCTCTTCCAGCAGCAGCGCCACCTCATCCTGCCGCTGACCAATTGCAGACGAGCAGGAAGAAGAGGACAAACCGACTTGTGCTGCCTTCGCTCTCCTCTCGGCCTTGCAGGGCGTGGCTCCGCAGGTGGCAGACATTGCTGTGGTTGCCGGGGTCACACTGGTTTGCATACAAGACGCCTCGTTGTTATGGTGACACTGGACGGAGGGGATGATTGGGATAGAGCAGGAGCGAAACGGAGGAGGCGGGGAGTGGCTGTGACTGCGACCAGGTCTCCGCAGGCTCTGGGTGGTGGGATTCAAACCACTGTGCTCTGATGGAGGGCACAGGCCTGAACATACCTCCATGCGACCGCTCCAAGGTGGCGGTGACGTCGTCTCCATGGAAACAGGGGCTTGCATATGTAGGAGGGCATCTCTTCTGGGGTCGGTGCACAGGTTCTCTTCCTGCATTTGGCAGCTGGAGAAGATGGGAAACAGGGAACAAAGACAAAAAGACAAAGCAGGGAGCAAAGGTTATTCAATGGGAGACAAACTTCTACACTTCACCGAGAGGAGAAGTTATTGTGTCTTTGAGTGTGATTTCAGCTCCATCGCCTTTTCAGACTCCCACACTGAAACCTTGGCAGAATCCACAGAGGGACAGCTCTCCGTCCTTTGACATCTCACAGGCTAACAGAGTATGGTGAGCGGGAAGAGGATGAGTCTGACATCTTTCTTTCATCTCTTTATATCTGATTCTGTGTGCACACAAAAAAAACTCTCCAAAAACCTCAGCTCCTTTATAAAAGTCGAGAGGTAATGAAGAGTTCACTTTTTGTATTATTGATTTAATGACTTTAAGCATGCTAAAAATAAGGAGTGTTGTTTTAAAGTTTAAGGAGTTCAACTTCAAGGACGACTGAGGTAATCACGTGTGCTAATTTCTATTGATCCACCCTTTTAGTAGTTCCAGTTATGGGTCCAGACTATTTATTTGAAAATCTGGTCTTTTCTTTATTTTTCAAGTTTTTAATCTGTGCCCTCAGTTACACCTTCACCCTGCTGCTCTCTGATAATTCCCCCCAGTCTGAAGTTTTTATTCTGTTGTACAAGTGCAGTTTTTGTTAAAACCTCATCAGAGAGAGAGAGAGAGATGTGGAATGACATACAACAAAGGTCCCAAGCCAAACATGAAATGGAGACGTTGGAGTTCCTTGGCTACTTAAACCAGGGCACCACAACACTTCACTAACATCAGGCCAAAAATAACATTAGGCAACAATAACACATGCTTATGTTTGGGAAAAGATGGCGGTTACTGTTAGTAAGAGGGGGAACCTTGATTGTAAATCTGGGACAGAACACAAACTCTAGTTTCCTGGATGAAAGTTTGACTTGAGGCATATCAGTCCATGAACACCTGCTGCTGGGCTGATGTCTACATTACATGGCTAAAAATGTGGTTTCTCTTGCAGAAATGTAGCTTAAAAAAGCAAACACCACGGTTATTGTTTACATGGCATTTAAATAATCTGTGGACAGGAACCTGTTTACATCAGAGAATTTCAACACACCAAAAGCTTATTTAACCACTGTTGTTGTCTCTCAGCCTCGTCTCTTCTTGTGTCACAGCTGCAGTACAGGGTGCTGATTCTGGAGCTGTCCTGAGTGTTCCCTGAAATTTGCACAAGTGTGGGCTACTGAGTTCCCTCCTGCTTGTTAAGCTTAGTGCATTTACCTACTTGTTCCAGCTGCTTTTTGCTGAGTCTTGGAGATGCCAGTGCCAAGCCTCTCTGCCCATTCTGGCTACGGCCTCTATTGTTTTGTATTGACTGTGGCATTTGAAGTGTGTTAGCTGCAGTGGTAACATTAAACCGAGTCTCAGTTCTGAGTCTAGGTCTTGAGCCCAGACATAATCTCTTTCTCCCTCTTTCTAAGACTGACCATGCCTTCAGCGTTATCAGTGTCTAAATCCAGCTGTATTCTAGAGCGGAGCCTCATTATCTCTGTGTAATAATTCATAATCCTCTGCAAAGGCTAGCTTTTTCTGCCATGTCAAAATTCACCCCCTTTCCCTTGTAATACCCTCATCACACACACTTACATTCTCCATCAAGGTGTGCAAAAATAGAGGTGGGTGGAGAAGGTGCTCCTTAAGACTCAAAGGAAATCGCATCCTCGTTTAATCGCCGCAGTATTTTTCCGAGAGATGAAAACCTCTCAGAAAACCACAGTGGAGATTTAACAGGCCCACAGAGAGGATGCCGCAAGCGATAAGAGAGGATGATGCGAGGGTGCTAATTCCCAAGATAACATTCACAGACAAATCTCTCTTTTGATGTGTAGAAACACAATCAGATTGCAAAAATCTATGAAGCAGAGTTCAAATATAGACCCTGGAGCAATACGGGAGCAGCTAGAGGGGTATTACAGAGAGATTATGTGAGTGAGGTGAGATAAGTGACCAGACTTTTATCTTTTACGGGAGCTCATTACATGTACAAGTGTTAACAGTCATTTTCATTACTCCATCCCCCTACAGATAATTTTTTAATATATCTCATCTGTTTGCTCTTAAAGTGAAATATGTATTGTGATGCAGTGACCTTCAAACACATGAGCATTTATACATGTATGTAGGCGTGCACACCTACACACAGACACATGCAGAGGCTGTATCTGTCTAACTGAAGGCTGTGTACATAACATATCGCAAAACAAACTTAGTGAGGGAGGCAGGAACTGGCACGTTTCTAAAAAAAAAATACTGCAAACACTGGACGAAAATAAAAAAAAAATGCGTGCAGTCTCTCCGTCAGCCCTTTTGGAGACAGCTTTATCTTAAAATAGTAGCAACAACACAGGACATTCTGTCTCCCTGTCAGCCATTTTGTTGAGATAACACTGGGATTCTCTAAGAGGCATGGAATGGAATGGGCAACCTTTCTTTAAAGCGTTTTCTAACTGTCATATTCTATCTGCACACTCCTCTATCACATCCCTTTACTTCCCTGCTGATGTTTTTTCTTTTACTTTATTGTTGAACGCTGTCCGTCTGTGTCAGGATGAATTCAAACTTCTTGTCTCTCTATTTCTGTCTCTGTCGCTTCCTCAGTCTCTGTGCAGCCATGGTCACATGTCTCCATGGCAACCCAGAGTACCATACTATGGGAGAGGGATGCCGTCGTCTGTCTGTCCATCTGCTGTTATGTGAAATCTTATATTAGATAGTGAATGAGTGAGTACATGACTGTGTGTGTAGGTCAGTGACTCAGTCAGCATGAGTGTGTGGTCTGAATATGTGTGTGTGTGTGAGTGAGCGTGTACCTAAATGTGTGACTGACTGAATGAGTGTGTGTATGAATATGTGAGCATAGCCTCTTTTTGCACAACCTGTTCATCAGTACGTCCCAAACTATGTCTGATTTTGAGGCAGCATTTGTGCATAAAAAGATTTTTCTTTTTTAATTCTGTGCTGTGGTGTGAACAGATGCTTTAAGGGCATGAGAAAAAAAAAATAAAAAAAGGAACTTAAACAGAGTAGCATTTGGGCAGTCTAAAGGACACTTGAGTGGCATTTTGGCTGAGGCTTGTAGTGATCATATGACACATGGGCTGACCAGAGGATCATTTGGGCCAACCATAAGTCATTTAAGCTGACCAGAGGGCACTTTGGCTGAGCAGAAGACGCACTGCTTGACCAGCATGACACATGGAACACCCAGAAGATGTTTGGGCAAACTAGAAAACATGTTACCCAAACAGAAGATGCTTGAGCTGCCCGGAGGACAGGGGGCACTTTGGCCAACCAGAGGGAACTTACTCTGACCAAACAGTCACTTGGGGATGGACTTTGGTGACCAGAGCCCCAGTACCACCACTGGTGCTGATGAGAAGAGCAACTGTGCTGAGGAGAGGCACAATTGAGCAGCTCAAGTGTCCTTCACTAGTGACATTTGGACAAAAATGAACCATGAAAGGCTTTAAACTTAACCGCTCAGAGCACAAATGGCAGAGATGATCACAGCTCTGTTTCCCCCACTGAATCTACTGTATGTACGCTGTTGTGTGCACATATACGCTTAGTATGTGTGTGGGGGTGTGTGTTTTTGTCCACCGTTGTCTATCTCCTCTTCTTATTTCTATTAGTATGCATGTAGGTCATGTGGAGCTTTATCCTGAGCTGGAAACGCTGGGACCTGTATGCCTGAAGTGAGGCTTGCCAGTCCAGGTGGGTAGAGCACTGACTCATGACCCACCAAAAAATGGGTCACAGCACAGCGCCTTTCACACTGAATACATTTCTTGTAAATCATTTCCACCGATCATTTGCATCTGCCCTGGCTGCTGCACATGCAGTTTTGCCTGGTATGTGTAACCCTATATTTGAATGCTAGGATTTAATTGTTGGTCCACTTCCTAAACCATCGCATTAGAAAGCAGAGAATGAGGATGTAACGCAGCCATGGCATGATGTTAGAGTGAAGGAGAGAGAGTGAAAGACGTGGATGTGCAGCCTGCATCGTGCCCTTAAAAGCACAAGCACCAGGCGAAGCGTTTCCTTTGAACTCGTGCCACTGTACTGCAGACCACAACATAACGTGACCTTGTTTTTATCTTTGCTCAGCAGATTGGAAAACAAAGGGATGAGGGGGAGTAAAGGAG
Source organism: Toxotes lorentzi (assembly GCA_037833715.1). Lineage (NCBI taxonomy): Eukaryota > Metazoa > Chordata > Actinopteri > Toxotidae > Toxotes > Toxotes lorentzi. The sequence goes on along the minus strand of JBBMJY010000003.1, from coordinate 2,446,569 downwards.
GTTGAAAAAAGAAATGAAAAAAAAAAAAACAACACACACACACAACTGGCTTTGAAATATCCACTCTTGAAATGAAATCCAAAGCTTTGTCCACGGCAGTCCTGTATTTTTCTATTGGCTTTCACTGAAATGACTCAGCACAGGGAGGATACAGCAAAGAAGCAAAGCCGAGACAAAGACAGAGGAGGAGGTGAGGATAAAACCTTTAAATACTCTAGATCTTTAAACAGTAATTACACTTAAAACAGCCTGTGTCTGTCTACATGGTAAGAGCCTGTAAATACAGCCTCTAAACACATTAATATTGATATATAAAAATGTATATGCAGGTATGACTGAATATTATTTACAGATAAATCTTTATGGAAGAGCTGGTTTCTTAAAATGAAAGAACACAAAATGTGACTGAAGTGTTTGAAATGCTTCTTATAACTTGGTGACAGGGATTTAAAGAGGATGTCAGATTTCAGTACCACACTTCATAACGACATCACAACATTTTTATGATTTGCCTAACATTTGTCATTTGAAGTTTAAAACTAGTATTGTAATTAACTGTAATTTTGGGCCCTCAGGAAATTCTCCTCACCGTCTTTGTGCTTCAGTTTCCTTCTCAGTTGCGTCAACTTCTTGAAGATGTTGGTAGGCAGGGGCTGAATATTTGGATCCTCCAATCGGATTTAGCCGCCCTCTGGATATGGGTGGGGTCCTGCGTGGAGCTGACCAAGGCGCTGCCCGTGTTCTCTGATCTGGACTGTGAGACAAGGACCCACTTCTACCGAAAAAAGAAAAGATCCAGGATTTATTGTTAAATATAGTATCTGTTTGAAAATGCCCTTACATATGTAATAATATATATATAATTTAATGATAAAGTATTCATTCAGTATGCAGGACGCAGCTGAGGACTTGAGTTGGGCAATGTCCTAATTAAATTCGGTTTAACCGGGGAGGGTAGGGTCCTGTTTTGATGGGGGTCTCAGGTTTGTGTGTCAGTATGTGTAACATTAAAGTGGATCTGAGTCGACTATCAGCTCTAATTAAAGACGTGTTCTTTGAAGCGAGACAGACAGTGTACATTCATGTTTATTGCTACTTTTTTTTTTTTATCTCAGCTGCCTGTCAATCGCTGGTGCATCAAATTCTGTCCTCTGGTTGTTTATGGATTAAGTCTCTCTCTTTTTAGAATTCATTTATCCACTTCCATCGGTCAGTTTTGGAGTAGGTCCAGAATTTTGGACCAGTGAAAATCTCTAATAAGCATACTCTCTAAAGTGACGTCTCAGTCACTATATTTGGCCTCAGTCAAAAAGCTTCATCAAACTGAACTTTCATAAAAACCGACTGGAATAAATTGTTCTTTTCGAGCAAACAGTCCTAGAGCGCAGGCACTAATTTCAGCATCTAGAACAGGAACTGTCAACCCTGTTGCTAATGTCTGGCTTTTTTTTTTTGCCTATAATAAGACAACAACACATTCTTTGTGTGTTATTTTAAACTTACTCTTGTGTGACTTTTGGGCATTTTTGCCTTTATTTGTCAGTTAAGAAAGAGTCGGGAGGAAGAGGGATATGCAACACGAGTCCCCCAGTCAAGAATCAAACTGTGGAACTTGAGGTTATGCAGCATACATCCTAATGCACTGTGTGACTGTAAGGTCTGAACGACGTTTGAATGGCTGTTGAAATATAGGTGGACAGGGAGAATGAAACTGTTTGCTCGGTCAGCTCAGTTGTATTAGTGTAATTAAAAAACATGGCGTTTAAGTGCACGTCCTCTTTGCTTACACACAATCTCTCAAAAGACATTTTGGAGCCAGAAAATGTGTACGTACGTTTCACTTACTTTACTGAAGTAGCTTCATGGTTCCATTATATTTTGATGTCAAACCCCACTTACAGCGTTCTGGCTCTGAGCCCTCATTCATATTTAACTCTGCTGTTTTGAAGGATAGATTTGCCTCTAAAAATGGGCTTCTTAGCCATAACAACTGGAAGCTCTGCTTATAGTCAGACACTTAATAGTGTTGGCAGAGTTTTATATAAAGGCTTTTAAACGAGATATTTCTGAAACACAGAATTAGCCTTGGCCTGTTTCTTTCTGGCTATTTTGGACCATGGTATCCCCCAACACACTCTGCTATCCTGACAATAGCTCCCGAGTCTATGCATAAGCTGATGTGATTGCAAACAAATAAACCCAGATTGCCCAATAAGAAATGTCATTTGTGGTAAACGAAACACACTTCCCGGCAAGTAATTCTGTGATTAACTCAGCTCTTTATGGGAAGAGAACAAAATAGCAAGACGAGGAGGAGAAGTCTTGCAGGAGTTTAGCCAAAAGGTTAGAGAAGTGGACTTTGTGGTTGGAAGGTTGTCTGATCGTATTTCTGGTTTGTCTGGGAAAATCCTCTCAGCTACTGCCTGGATTCCCTTGAATAAAGGTGATTAACCCCCAGCTGCTCTGGCCCAGTTGCTCAGCAGTAAGAAGCAGAAAACCATGGGAGTACTGAGAAGCTCTCAGGTGTGAAGGCCTGTAACTGAACGGCTATGAAAAAGAACAATGTCAAAGAAACATTATATGTGTATTTTCTTCATTTCACCCTGAGTCAATGAAAGGTTTTGATTCATGTTAAATCCAAAATCACTCTGTCTCTTTACTATTTCTCGCACATAGAAATGCACAACTTGGGGCAGTATATCACTCAATGAATATATCACAGAAAAAGTTGAAAATTCCTAGAAACTATAAAAACAGAATACCAATAAATAGTCTGATGTACAAACCCCGTGTGCAGGAGCTCGCGTCCCTTTGGCTCAGCTCTGTGAATGTGTTTGTTCTTGTGTATTGTAACAGAAAATCCAGCCCTGGCAAAGACGGGAATTCTAACTCAGAAGTAGGCACTTGTGTGTGTGCTGGAGTGTGTAGCTGCTGATGAACATGCCAGCCAGCTCTAACACACCACTGAGCAGTGTGAGAAAAAGCTTACTAGGATTTACATGTCTGCCCTGGCTCATAAATCCCTGCACATGTGCGTCCTATTTTATCTCTGTCCCATCTCTTCTGTGTTCATGACTGTTATAGACATGCTTATTAACATGTTTATATCTTTAATTATAATTACTATCATTCTTCCGTAAATCAGCAATTAGCTTTGGCTGCACTGTAATGTGGATAATTCAATTTCTTACTTCACTGCATCCCTGCTCATAATAGGGCACGACAGTGAAGTTTCCTATTGTTTGTATAATCTGCATTACCACTGTGTCCTGCAGTAACAGGGGGGGGCAGCTGCATCTCTGGGGAAACATTTCACCTGCATGTGTCTCTGTGTGCATTTACATGTCATACCTGTGATGTTTCGCTGTGCCTCTGGAGCTGCTGCACGGCGTGGTGGTGATGTTGCAGTGTGCAAAGCTGGACTCACAAACGTTTCCCTGGCGAGACTGGGAGGGTCGTTTGCAGTACTGCAGGAAAAAAGAGCAAGATAATATTTTGTGGCTGTTAAGTGGAATTAATTTATGCATTCTTCAGATACATTACTAAAAATGATGTTAAAGACATTGTGATATAAAATTCAGAGAACTGATCGTCAGAGTCTAAATGGAGTCACACTTTATCTATTTCTGTCTTTTCCCACCTTCCTGTTATAAGATCAAATCGGGGGAGTGTGAGATTATAAATGGGATGGGAATAAAATCAAAACCTTGTTTCTTCTCTGATCATTACTTTATTCATATCTTAAAGAAATAATTACCCCCCTTTAGGTTCTTCAAAGGTATTAAAATGAAACAGTTTGGGAAGAAAGAGTCACTTTGGTTGAGACGTTCATGATGAATGATCACATGTAAACATTGCTCCTTTTTAAAAGAACACAAGCCAGAAAGGTTGAGAACCATCAACTCGAATCTTGCTAACAAGGTCACATTATTTAAGCACAAATCCTGTAAAAATATTTAATAGGTAAAATGATGAGATCGGAGCCACATTGCCTTTACTGCAACATAACAGTATAGTTACATGCTCATCATTTACATATCAACCCAGCTCCACGTCTTATCTTTTCTCTAAGTTGACTATGCATCAAATAAGGCAGAAATACCATGAAATTAATCATTAATAAGCCCTTTCACAGCCTGGATTCATCACAATGGGAAAGCTGATTAGTAAATTTATGCAATTAAGCTTTCAGTGCATCTTTGTACTGTGGGATATCAAGAAATATTAGGATAAAATGGAAAAATTGAACAAAAACAGCCTACACATAAACAGTGGTGTCTCATTCTGCTTTGTAAAGCTTATAATGTAAAATTCTTCTTGGGACCAGAAAGATGTTTAGTCAACTGCACTGTTATTTTTTGAGGCTGTAGCTCATGGTCATGATTTTCATGACATTTGGTCTCTTTCAACTCTTATTATGTTATTACTCAGACTGAAAAATCCTGGACAGTCACGTCTTTCTTTGGAGGCCGAACTGAGCAAGTAACCTTGATGGTTTCTGACACGATTTATCACGTCTTTCGTTTTGTTCTGAAATGTGTTCATCCTGTAATACTGCTGTATATCTTTGTCTTTATTGCTTTCTATCCATTTTGAATCTCTTTCTCATCCACATTGATCCTTCCTTTGTCCCCCCACCACAGCCTTCATGACAGGATATCTAAATCAGCACTACAGTGGTAGTGTGCAGGTCCCATGTTCTTCCTTTTAACTCTTTTTGTGTTCATCCCCCTCTCTGGAGCGACATGCAATAAAACAAAGCAGGTTCTTTTATTCCTCACTTCACAATGCAGTTGACAAGGCGGAGTCACTCGGTTGCACAGCAGTAAAGATCTACTGTGAGCTCCTCAAAAGAACAGAGGACAACATGAAAGTGTTTTAGGCTTCAAACTTGAAAACCCTTAAAGATGTGAGGAGAGTGGTGCTGGTTTGATTTCTTGTCTACTACACAAGTCTATCTGTGGTTTGCATCTATCTGGCAGTGACAGTTTCCTCTCCTCAGCATTATATGAGCATCATCGAGATAGTAACTCCTAGACTTTGGTAACGTAAGAGAGACCTATTTCTGTGCTGTTTCTTGCTCCAAAGTACTTTTATGACTTTTCTTCATATAAAGTTTCTAGTTTGATGTCTAACAAGGTTGTCAATGCAATCCGTTTTTAGGACACCACAGGACACCAGCCTCATTAGCGTCACACATGCTGCCATGGTTATGGACGTTTGGGGGATGATTTGTTCTTAAGAAACAGACCAAAAGAAACATTTTCTTTTACACCTTCAATTTATATTGCATATGGACTACCATCTCAAATGAAGCAGGACTATAGATGATTAGAAAGCAGGTTCATGAAGAACTCCACTGAATTATCACGTCTTAAACTTTGACATCTTAGTTTTAAACTTTCATGTCTGAGTTGCACTTTTACCTTCACAAAATCTGACTGTGATTAAACCTCAGAAGAAACAAGAGCTCGACCTGCATCATGTCTCATGTGTTCACGTCCTGCTCATCCTGTCATAACTAGGAATCATCATGTGTTGTGCTCACAGATTTAAGATTGGCCAGACGCCTTCAGGGAATCACACGGATCATTGCTGGAGGCATTTTTTTTTTCAGAACTATACTTAGTGGGCTCAAGGAGGTGCTGCAGTGTTTGATGGTTTCTACATCTGACACAATTCCTCTGACACTGCTGTTCATATTTTCCTGAAACCTATGGGAACTGCATTGACTGGCTCAAAATATGAAGAAACATCAGATGTCTGATGTTGTTAATTGCTTTGGTAATAATTTGACAGTTAATTATTGGTTATCTAGGTCAGATTCACATTAAATAAGCATTAGGTGGACTAATATTTGGAGCTTAAACAACAGACGTTTACACTACCAAAGCACTGACAAGCCGTTTCAAATGTAAAATACATAAAATTTGACCTTACTAGAAGAAAATCCCAAAAAAACCTTTCAATGACTGATATCTTTAGAACTGATAGAATATAATGATTGACACTGATTAACTGACTAATTAATTTTCCTGACTAACAGCCAGGAAAAGAAAAAAGTATGATAATAAATAATTCACTATACATATCTCCAATGGTTTTACACACTGAGGGAAGTTTACTCCACACATAATTGTGTAATGTCTTCTGTGGCTTTGGTTGGAAATGGGAATTGAGATTGTACAGAAGGTCTAATGAAAGTCTGATGAAAGTCTACTAAAGGATGCTCTATAATGCAGGACCCAGTGTTTGTGGAGCTCGGTCCCGTCAGGATGTTTCCACCATTTTTCCGGAAGATGTTTTTTTGTGAGTCCACAAAAAACATGGAATTGCAACACTAAATCACTGGACTATCTTTTTTTTTTTTTTTTTTTACATTACACAGTTCTGTAAAATAAATAACTATAGAAATATACAGTATTAATGTAATGCAAATTCAGTATATTTGAGGGAGTGATCAGTGAAATCTAACAGCACCCTGTTGCATCACCGTCTGTGCTTTGACTTCTGAAATTTCTCTCATCTTTTCCACTCTCTGGTGTTCTGACACCGTGCACATCCAAGCTGCTAATTGATACAGAAGCTTCCAGTGAAGAGTTGTTCATTTCTCAGCCTGTGATGAAACAGGAAAGTCAGAACAGTGGGTTATTAGACCAGTGACCTAAGAAAGACAGCTTCACTTATTCAAACAGAGAAGGATCTGTTAACACTCAGATGTGCTGTTACTTAACTAATGAAGTGGATGGTAGTTTAATCGCACCTGCTAGTTGGAGCTGAAGGAATGTCCAAGTTCAACTGACTCAACAATGCTTTGCTTCTACAGTTACAGATAGAAAAAAGTCTTGTTTAACTTTACGAGCTCTGCCTTCCAGCTCAAAGAGGGAGACGTGCCTCCGATCCGTTAATGCTGACACTGTGCTGCTCCACATCCTTTTTGTTTCCGTTGGAAAACAGATTCAGGCTTTAGAAAACCGCTTGAGGAAAAACCGGAAACTGTGTGTGTGTGTGTGTGTCATACAGCAATACTGACTGTTTATAGAGATCATCACTAAAAATGTACTGTTTTCTCGCACAGCTGCAGGCAGAGAAACTTGACTCTTTAGCTCCATAAACATTCACAGATACAACGGGCAAAAGTAATCATCGCTTTGACAGTGACTTCATGCCAGGTCTGGACATTTGCAGTGCAAAGGGTGCAGGTAGTGGTGTATATTAATGGATATGTATGTGTGTGTGCTGTAATGGATGGTTTAATCTCTGAGATAGCGTACACCGTATGCCTCTAGCACCGAGGTTTTTAACACTAACAGACTGTCCGAAGGGAACCAGGAGATGATTTTTATGATTTGTACAGAGATGTTGGCATCAATAAAAGCAATACAACATTTTAAACACACGCACACGCACACACACGCACAGTAGTCTCAGACCGAAGCTTAGCACAGTAGATGCAGGGTATTGTTGTTCATGATAGAGAAAGTTTTAATTATGCAGCAATGACAGACAGACAGACTCTGTGGAACACCTGCAGAATTCATGATAGGGTGGTAAAACCTGATTGATAGAGAAAGACTGGCTCACTCAGAGCTGCTCTTTAGTTCGCTGTATAATCAAATACATCCAACAAATGGCCCTGTGGTGCTAATCAGAAGTGCTCATTTTCTATAACTGGTCACTGCTGGAAAGTTCTGCCGCTTTTGTCATGACCAAGATGATTATACAGTATGAGGTGTTCATCTACAAGCACACATACTTAAATCCAATAAGAAAGAAAGTAAAAATGCTAATTGCAGTCTGATAAGGTGAAATTAAATGGGGATTTAATTATAGTGACAAAATGTAACAAAGACTGAGAAAAAGTCAGGGTAACAGCCTCCTGTGTATGCTGCGTATGACACATCTGTGTGAGTGCATGCTCCTAAACACCACTGACCCTGTGTTTGTTGTTCTGTGTTCACAAATGTTGGTAATGGATTGCCTGCAGACAGAAATCAATGTGATTCTGGGTGTGTAGGCAAAGAAAACAAAACAAACAAATACGATTCATTTGCATGTGAGTCCCCCAAAGGCTCTTGTAGAAGTTAAATAAATAAAGCAAGATTTAAAAGCAACATTTTTACAGTAAAGATTAGCTGTGTTTTTCTAAACAACGCGTTCTGTCAGCAAACAATAATCAGTAATTCATGAGCCAGGGCTGATAGAACAATTAGCAAAATAAGAGCCACAGGACTACTGTTCAATTCTTACATATTATGTTTTGGTGTAATGTGATTCTCTTGTAGTATTTTATTGCATTCTACTGTAGTCTACAACTGTTCTTGGCAGAGGAGATAATCATCTATATTCAAAGTAAGAAAATAATTGGTCTGCTTCACAAAGAGGGATGTTTTTTAGACAGTTATGAGGTAAGACGCCAACACACAGCTAGCTCCAAGAGCTACTGTAACCATGGTTTTGACGGACCAGCATGTTCCCAGCTGCAGTAGTTCACCCGTTAAGTCTCTATACTTCACCAAGCTTCTAACACAGCCCACTCTGCAAGTTAGCATGGATTAACTTTGCTGTGACACTTTCTAGTGTCACCGGGTCAAAATGCTAACGCTAATTATAATACTGTCTTTCAATTGTCACATATCTCTAGATGTGTCAGGAGTTGGTCTATGTGCCGTAGCATAGGTTGAGCCTTTGTGCAGTGAAGCAGTAGTGCTAACCACTGAGCCACTGTTGCCCAGGTGAACTGGGCTGCAGACTAATTCACTCCTGAGGAGACGTCTAATCGGCCAAACACCAAACACCTGAGCAGATCCCAACTGGCTGCGAACTCTCAGATCGGTTTGGCTGTGAAAGGACAGGGGCATCTCAGCTTATTAAAAAATCACAGCTTGAAAAATGAAACTTTTAATCAGCTGGAATCTTCCTCTGTGAGCTGCAGCAGGAATATGTTCAGAAATATATGAAAATAATCTTTAAATAAAGGGAACTGAGGCAATAAGAATACATATGTGTATAAAGTTTTCAGCCTTGAGTTACAAATGCAGCGAAGACTGACTCATAGACCATAGATCAAAAAGGAAGACTCCTGCGGGTTTGATTTTATGTTCAGAGTAAAAGGAGGCATGAACGACCATTTTGCTCAGAATGTTAAACTTCACCCTCTCCAGCTGGTCAAATTCACATCTATAAAAAAGTCTCTGAACAAAGCATAAAACCTAAACTTTGATTTCTCATAAAGAACTATTATAAAAATTATAATAAATCATCACAAAGCTGAAGTGAACTGGTGAAGTGCAGTGACCCATTTAAAGTTAGAACGTAGTTTGTCCCTGTAATGGCTGCACAATTTTCAACAATACCTCAGTAATTTGTCTGAAATATAAATGTTACTCTTTTTAATCAATACATGCTCTTTTCTATTTACATTCAGAGCAGTATAATAACACTAAATCTGTAATAAGTGAATCACTTTGATGAAAGCCATTTAAATTCATGCAGAGGGTTGGACTGTTGCCATTTCCGTGATCTTCACGTAAGTTTGGGAAGTCAGTTGTTTGTCTTTGGCGCAGCACTCAGCTTGAGAGTAATATGAGGAGGCACACCTGACACACCATCTTCACAGACTCCAGAGCTCACAGATTATTTTCAAACCTTGGTTAGCTCTGTCTCCAAGCAATATCTTCGATATCTGAACCCTGTGTGAACTGAGACTCGAGGATCCTCAGGCAAGAATGTCACTATGCTTCAAAGTCTATAAGCCCAATATTAAAGTTGACAGGACCTGTGGAGTGCTGCTCCATTCAGACTTTTTTACTTCTGTATCCCCTGGATTCAAGTTAGGCATTGAACTGTTTTATAAAGTTTAGAAAAAAGAAGTTGTTCCTGTGAATCAAAGAGCTGGCCCTTGATTCTTGAACGAAAAGTAGAACCATATGAAGATATATGGACGATACTTTATTCTACAGTTCTGCTAGTAATAATTTCTTGAAAGTTTCGTGGAAAGAACCACAGAGTTTGGTACTAATAACAGAAAATAGAGACAGGGTTCTGACTGTAATTATTGACTTCCAGATATATTTTCATAGAAGACATTTCTCCATTTAAACACCAGTAATTATTTATTGAACAATTCATTTCTCATCAAAAAAAATAAATAAAAAAAATCTTTATTTATGCTGAATTGTTTGTTTTTTTGGGGGACATATTCCACATTCCACTGCCTGTTTAGCTCAGCTGCTATCCTGAATAAGCGTAAGGTTGTGCTAGCTTGGCACTAATGGAAGTGAATCGACTGATCAGCGTCTGTTTACCTCTATTTACTACCAAATTACATGGTTATTTCCAGGAAACTTCTTAGGAGATTATTTGGAAATAAATGGACCCATAAAATAAAGTGTCACTGATATATGATTGTATAGACCCTGAGGCTGGGACACAGTGATGAGTCACTTCAAAGATTGTCACAGATTTCAAGGGCTGATATTGTAGACACATTTGTTTAATAGTATCTTCAGAGAACAGGCTATTTTTCATCTAGCTAGCTCTTAATGGGCACAACAGGGACAAATCAGGCGAATCAGGCCAAGAACTGACGGTCAGCTGTTTCATGAACTGCCAGTGTGAACTGTGATTATCTCTACTTCATGCAAACTGGGTTCCACATATAGGATTTGAATTTCTGTGCATCTTCCACACTGTGATTTATCCATCTTGTGTATATTAATGTGTTTATGATGGATAGAGTCCCTCATGTATACAGCACAGTACACAGGCTTTACTTCTTTGTAAATCTTGGAGGAAATATAAAATTTATTTAATACATTCTTGTGAAACCTGTAGATTAGCTGGGTAATTTATAAGATGAGCATGTAAAAATGGTTAATAGGTAATGGCAGATGTGGATTTGACTGACATTCAAATTAAGGGAATGTTTTCCATGCCAGTAACTCAGAGATGCACATCTGCCAGAGAAGTGATGACAAACAGTGCAGAGAAGATGATGAATGACATTGCCATCCGGCACTGATGCTCCCAAACCCCTGAACGATTGCTCGATCATAGACCTGTGAGCCTAATGGAGGTGGCCAGGTGGAGACAGGAATACATACTGATTCATATGCAACTAAAAACTGCAGGGGGCTGATGAATTCAATGATAGATGCAAATACTCTGTGGTGTAAAATGTGTGTACTGTATATGATTGTGATAATCTCTTCAGGGGTGCTGCTACCAGACATCTAATTTTTGTGGCTTTAGCAAGAATCCACATAATATTTTAACTTTGTGCTATTAGTAACTGCTGGTATATGTTGAAAAAACAATAATAACTAAAGCGTGCTCACCTCATGCATCTGCACGTTGGTGTTCAGGGCCCTCATCTTGGCATCCAGGGCATTGTGGGAATTAGCAGAGTAGTTTTTCAGACTGCGACTCTCCTTCAGATGAGCCTGGAGCTTCTCTCTGCGCCTCCTAAACAGAAAGAAAAAGAGGATGATGCACAGTTGCACTTTACTTCAGGAGACCATTGACTGCCATCAGCTAAATTACTTCTGAATCCTACAAATGATTCAAAATCAGAATCAGAATCTTAATAAAGTTTTTCTGATTCTGAATCCTTTGTAGGTCTGCAATTTCAATGATTATCTATCATTAAGAGCCTGTGAGTTGCTGAACTGTATGATATATGTATTAGGATAAAACCCCTGCACGCACAAGTACACAAAAGGCTTTCAACCTTCCTCAGCTCCTTTTACTGAAGAAGCAACATCCCTCCTTCAGCATCACATTAGACTCTCTAAGATACTTCGAGCAAAACATGTTTCCAGTTCTTTCGTGTCACTGTTATGTTCTGCAATCAGCATCTAGAGATGGGCAAATCCCTTCTGCAACTAATCTATAATTTTGCTCTTATTAGTTTAAAACATGAGCTAATTATAACAAGTTTCATAAATTGTGGCAGTTGCAGTGCCTTTGTTTCAGAAATGAATGACTCAGCTGTCAGATGATTACAGCCCTAAACTGATGGCATGTCAGTCTCCTCTTGGACCACAAACTTAATATACATAGTTCTTAATTACAGCCATTATAAGCTTTTCCCAGATAAGCTGGCTCTAACAGATTTTCACTGACTTGCAGCTTACAGAGGCTCCAGGATTGCTTTTCAAACTGAAAAAGCAAGCATAAAGGATATATTACAGAACTGGTGAGTAGCTACAGGATTTTCTCCCAACCTTCATATTTAAAAAAAACTTGAGTCAGTGGCCAAGGAGAATTGCATCCTACCAGTCTCATGCCCTTGGGGATGAAGAAGAAGAAGAAGAAGCAGGAAAAGGAAGTGAGTGATTGACCAAACACACCTCTCTACACTACACCTCTCCTTTTCTTCCTGAGCAGTAATAAAACATACTTGGAACAAACAAATTCCACTTTACAGTTCATGATGCACTTTGGCTCCATTTAATAATTAATGTTGTATGTATGTTGTAGCTGCTCAGTTGGTAGAGCACGAGACTCACTCTCTAGGGGTTGTGGGTTTGAGCCCCACTCCGGACGGCACCACCTCCCATGGGCTCACCACCTGTGGGAGGTGCTGTAGGACTTCAGTGCTTTGTGGACTGGGCAGGAGTCGCCCCTGGGCCTGGACCCAGATAAGTGGCAGATGATGACATGACAGGACAGGACATGTATGTTGTATGTTTTGAGTCCAGGCTTCTCAACTGTGCTTTTATGAAAATGTTTGACTCTGAATTATTGTTTACTGCAAAGACACTGAAGAACTGAAGTCCTTGACTGGCAAACTAATTAGTTTGACCCTAACCTCACATGACTCATGATAAGAGGCCTATAGATAATCATATTAGAGAAAGTGGAATAATTGGACCTTGTGGAGCTCCTCTGGTTTATTTTCCTGACCAGTGTACAACATATGCTCGTACCCCAGTAAGAGGATGGATGGATGAAAAGGCACTAAAACTGAGGATCACGACTTCATTCTGTTGTGCCAGAGGTATGCTCATTATTAGATACAGGCAATGAAGCCTTTACAGTCCCTGACTCTCCTGAATCACAGCAATGTAATTAAATGTTTGCAAACAGCCTCACAGTAAGCTCCTATCCTCTCAACCTTGGTGGCACTTTAATTATATTTTCTTAGAGGAGGACTGTGACATTTGGTACCCACTACTTTTGGAAAAGCGATTACTTATGAGAGAACCATTATCTCTTCTAAAACCTTGGCACAGTCTGGCTGTTTATTTGATTCTTTAGCATATACTTGCTCTTTATGACAGAAGCATATGCTTTTAACTGCAATCCAAAAAAAAAAAAACCCCAAAAAAACTTTGTTTTGTTGAGAAATGTGTCATCTATCATCTTGCATCACCCACTGTTTGTACCGCGCAGAAAGTTTTTCTTCGTTATCTAGAAACTAACTTGTCCCAACTTATTTATTTCATATGACAAACAAGTCAACATGGGTGTTCAGCTTCTCACAAATGAGATCAAACTGAATAATGTCAGTAGGCTCCTTTTCACCTTGTAACCAGCCTGATCTCCTGTGGCTACAGCTCAGTCTAAAAATGAATGTGTCTACGAGACATATCTAATACCATTCTGTATTTGGCAGAAAGCTCAGCATCACAGATCATGTTGCTCACAAATTGGTCAGCACCCACTCATTTGATACTCCTGCTTATTTAGAGTTAATTATGCTAATTATTGTACAACTAGGTTTAAATTATTTTTTGGGGGGGGTATTTTATGCCTGTATAAGATATCGCAGGTAGTGTGATGGGGGAGAGAGACCCCTTGGAGGGAAAAATTAAGCAGGCCAGTATACATGGAATTATATCCATATTGTACCTTATAATTTTCATCCAGTGTTGGCAACAGAGGAAGTAGTGTGTCCTTCATGTAGTGAGGCAGATGTCAGGGTGTGGAGGACGGGGCGAACCCATCTTTCATGCAGGAGGCTGCAGCTCACCTTCTGTCACAGACCACTAACTAACCCTTCATGTTTTTATGAATATGAACATGAACTAAGTGTTTTAGTTGCCTACCTCTAACCATATCTTACCCATAGTCTATTTCCAGTTATCACAATTTTACCTTAACCATACTGTAACTGACATGCAAAGTTAGTGCAGAAAGCCAGAATTCTTTTTACCGGAGTTTTACCGAATTATTTGATAAATTTGTTTGGTGATAGTGTTGAAGTTAACCACATGATCCACATGATCAGTTGGACTGAGTTGAAGAGACTGACTTGGACAGTTGAGACAATTCAGCTGCTTGGCCCTAAAACTCTTTGAATGCCTTGCTTGTATATTTAGGATTAATGTCTTCCTGCATTGTCCAAAAATTGGTGACTATGTATAAAAAACAGATATGAGTCACCAAATATTTAAACATTAAAAAACAATTAAAGCTTCAAGTCGCCGCTTTAACCTAATTGTCAGGGAGGAGAGACCAAAAGGAGAAAATGTGTCAGTCTCTAAATACATACATTGCACTGCATGTTGCTCTTTAAAGACAAATGTCGGCAACACTAATTGGTGCATCATTTGTATTTGTTTGTCATTGAGCTCTATTTCTGTCTGGCTCCTTTTTTTCTCAGTGCAGGAAAACTTCATCTTCATTCAGGTCACTCAGATTTGCATGAACACTTCCTCCCGGTCTGTATGCATCTTCTCCATTGAACAAGCAAGTTCCCCCGACTCAATTACGGATTCATTGAAAGCGCCTGTCCATCATGCCTTGATCCGATTATCTTGTTGTCAGGCTGCTCACTCACTCACATCATTATATTACAGAGGGAAGCCTATGGAATCATAGTGCCATCTATCACAGCAGACTGTACGGCCCATATACTCTGAATGACAGACTCTTATTATATACCGGATGTTTGACCCATCCAGTTGAGAATACAAAACCTCTCCAGGCTAGCTCTGCAAAGTTCTTGCAGCTGGGGATGGATGTAGACCATTCATATGCCAATTAATGTGCACACACGGAGCATGCACCACAGAAATATGCAGATAGAGAGAGAGGGACAGAGAGGAGAGAAAGAGAGTGCAGGAGTCACATGAGGTGACCTTTGGGTTGTAATGGGCTATTGATATGTGTGTGCACATAATGAGATTTACAAATTGTTGCAAATACACAGTCTGGGATTTCTTTCAAGATGTTTGATGCTTCAACATGTTCCACCGGCCTTCACTAAATTAACAAAATGTCTCCTTAGGCATTTTGTCTGCCCACACCCAACACGACTTATTACTAAACACTTACCGAACATTTAGCTTACTTTACAACCTATAGCAGTTTTACCATAAATATTATCATCAAGATAGAGAAACTTTCAGTCCAAATGGAAGCTCGAAAACTGACGGCTGAGATGAAATTACATGTCACTGCAGCAAAATTACCTGTCAATATATTCATGGGAAAATTCCTATGTCACATCAGAGCCTGGTTGGAAAAATGGAATCCATCTGAGAGTTGGGCAAAACATCCAATTATAGTCCTTGAACTTTGTGTGTGTGTGTGTGTGTGTGTGTGTGTGTGTGTCTATTAGGCTGGTGTGTTGAATATTGTTTCCATATTGATTCGTGTTCTTACCCTAACCTTAACCCAGTCTTAGCCCTAACCTGAACCAGTCATCTCTGTGGTGCATAATCAAAACCAAACCTGAGCCCTAACTACAACCATGGAGGGCAGCTCCACCTGAAACACTTCTCACGGGTAGAACAGACTCTGACCTAAGCCTGGAAAATCTGAAAATCTGTGTTGTTCATTATTTTCTTCACATGGTGAGAGAAATGCGTTGTATATAGAATACTGGTTTGACCCAACATCTTATTTCATAACTTCCAGTTAGTTTAGTTCTAACGGTCATTAGCCAACTATTGCAGACTGTATGGAACTGGAACTATTCTTCAACTACTTATATCCTGAAACTGTTAAATTTACAAGATTGACATATACACTGGAGTTTTGTTTTGTATATATTTATACATATATTTTTGTGTGTTTATCGTCTCACTTGTTGCGGCAGTAGAGGGCCATACACAGGGTTCCCAGCAGGCTGATCGCCATGGCGATGGATGTGATTGACAACACCTGTCTCTTGTACACCTCTTTGCTCTCTGTGGGGAAACAAAACAGAGGAAGGAGCCACATTAATATGTGAACAACACACTGTTGGGAAATAAAGCCATAGATCATGTACATATCTGTCTGCTTGTGTGTGTGAGACAAACACAGAAAAATGTGGGTTTTTGTGCATCTGTGTGAGTGTGTGTGAATGTGTGCTGAGATCCCACAGCCAATATTCACAGAGACAAAGTTAACACTCAATTAATACTATACAGCAATCTCACCATAACACAGAATTAAACATGGGTTTGAGATTTGTACTTACCCATTCTTAATTTCTAACATCGTTGTTTACAGAACCCAAACAGCCATTTTAAATCATCAAACAACCCGTTGCGGTGCAACAGCTCTCAGGGGTTTTTTTTGTATCTGCCTTGCAGATTCTTTTCTGTATAAGTGTAATTACTTTTGTGATAAATAAACCAAATAAAACTGAAATAAAATAACAACTCAAAACCCATTTACAATACACAAACACCTATTTACAATTCTCCAGCACCAACACCGACTCTTCTCAGTTACCACACAGGCTTTCAGCTCATTTTATCAGCTCTACTACATCGAGTAATGGTCCGATAGACACTGACTGCTTTTGAAATGGATGCCACATGTAATGGAGCTTGAATACATGGAGACAAGAAGAGTTATGGCGCGGACGGACGTCATTAGTGGAGAAAAATGGAAGCTGTCTTGTTTGCTACAACTAAATCATAGTTGCCTTCAGATGCATTAATAGGCGATCAATCAAGTTTTATTAAGTCAGGCTCAGACCTTTGAAAAGCATGAAGATGACACAAGGCTTTGGGCTTTTACATTGAGGTGATTGAAACAAATTTTTACTGCGGATGGGTTTGAATAGCCCCTTAAAAAAGATAAAGCTCTGAATCACTGACAATCAGAGCTGCAGAACACAACCACAACCTCCTTAGCTACAGAGCAACACAACTGCAGCCGCTGAGTCTTGCTCAAGGGCATCCTGACAGCAGTCCATGATGGAGAGTGTTACTAATTCACGACCGCAGCAAGATTTTCAGGCCTGTCGGGGAATTCAAACCAGGATCTCTCAGCACAAGCGTACCGCTGTAGCCACTTAAACTAATGATGCCCACACAGATATTGCAGAACCAGTCATACATGCAGTATGCATGTGCTTCCCTATTTTTCTGCCTCCATCTATGTCTAAGTTATGTTTGGGGCCAGAGTTGTTTTGATGCTGTTAATCATCCTGAATCATCACATTGGCTCATTGGCTATAATTATATCATTAGAGCGAGCTGGGGGTTGTCCTGTGGGAGCACACTGAGGTCGGCTGCAGGGTAGGCAGAGAGACAGGCAGACAGAGCAGGAGAGAGACAAAGAGAGCAGGGATGGGCAAACATAGAAAAAAAAACATGAGGAAGAATGAGATAAGGAGACACACAAGCCAACATATGGCTGTTTAAAGTTTTTTTTTAAATACTGAACAATCTCTGAGCTGACAAAAACCTCAAGATGCAAGTGAAAGCTCTGGAAATTAAGCTATTAAGTGGACCTTGAGTTAGGATCCATCCTGTCTTTTGCTTTGTCAAAGTAGCACCGTCTCCACCTCAGCCAACCATAAAGAGCGATCAGGTTCAAATAATAACAGCACAACATTAAAAAGCTTCCTACAAACCTCAAACTTTGGAAAAAAAAGTAATGTCCTGAGAAAACAGATTTTTTTTTTTTTTTTTTTTAAATGGTGTTGAGGATTTAGGTGGAAAACAGGAAGGATTCTGACTTGGTAATACTTGATGTCACCCCGCCTGCAATACTGATGTGCATGAGATTGTCAGAAATAAGCACATATGAGTGCACATACATACACTCACCAGGAACTTTATTCAGAACGCCGTACAAATACTGTTTACACCACTGCTCTCAAAGCAGCCTCAGGTCTCGGTGGCATGGATTCCACATGAGTTTGGAAACATTCCTTTGAGATTCTGCTCCATGTTAACATGATGGCTGTCAGCTGACATTCAAGCTGCCAATCTCCTATTCTACTGCATCCCAAAGGTGTTTTGTTGGATTCGGATCTGGTGACTTGGGAGGCCACTGAAGCACACTGAACTCATTGTCATGTTCATGAAACCAGTTTGAGATGACTTTTGCTTTGTGACATGGTGCACTATCGCTGGAAGTAGCCACTAGAAGATGGTAAAGTGGTAAAATAGGTGCACATGGCCAGCAACAATACTCAGATAGCCTGTGGCATTCAAACCATGATTGATGGGTGTTACAGGGCCCAAAGTGAGTCAAGAAAACATTCCCCACACCCTTACAGCAGCCTTGACAGACACATGGCTGGGCCCATGGATTGCCGCTGCTGACGCCAAACTCTGACCATGCCATCTGTGTGCCTCAGCAGAAATCCAGATTCATCAGATGAGGCTACATTTTTCCAGTTTTCAAAAGTTGTGTGCATCACACACAGTCAGGCTTACATGTTGCATGAAGAATGCTTGGAGTGAGGCCAATCTGAAATATGGTGCTATGGTCAAGCTGTGATACAACCACACTATCCACCTACGTCCTTGTTTGGACACACCTACTGTATGCACAAACACACTCACACTTGATGTGAATAAATCATATGGCTCGAGAGAGGGAAAGCATGTTCATGTTGCATCTGTGGAGCCCTGAGGTCACACCTTCTATTTATTTCCACTTCAAACCTCCAGTACTGACCTGCAAAACCCCGTTGGTCACTTATTTACAGTAACATTATAGAAAAATATGATTCATCTTTTATACTAAAGGTGCTAGCAGCAGCAATATAGATGGTTACCGTGACCTTTTTGTATGTGTGTAATTTTGAACATTTGGAATATGTTTACAGCAGCCATGTTTCCATACAGGTGCATTGACCTGAAAGACACATCAATAAGTGATGGAAGATTAAAGCCTTTAGACTTTATTGGCTTTAGTGTGTTATTTATGACTCACATTGACATAATACTCATACACATAAAAACAGTACCTGCTGAGGTGCTGATACAACACAGCGGCCTCTCCATGAGCATATTTCTGAACCACATTTCAAAAGAAAAGAAAGAAATTCTGACAAGAGCTACATTCATCCATATTCAAATAAAAGGGGCATGTTACAGATATTTTTTATTTGTTCTGTCTCCAATAAAACTCCCACCACCGCAATTCAAGGGAAGTGAATGGAAACTTCCAGTATCCAGATATTTCTCAGTATAATAACTATATATATAACTACTCTCTATAGAAGCTCTCTACATGGTTAGATACCACTCAAGAAAACTCAGAATACATGTATTTGTAATCTTATTTTCACAGCCTAAATTATTAGAAGTAAGTTGTATAGTAATGCATTACTACAAATACAGGAATCACCAGCTCCCTGTCACTGTGAAAATGCACTAGACTGAAAATACACACAAACAATTCCAGTACAGTCAAAAAGCTGATGACAGTACAGACACAGATACTCACACACAGGTGACTGAAGTCTGGTGACAAGCTGAGGTGGTGTTGTGACGGCGTGTCTCTCAGGTATGCTGACTCTGGGCCCTGGTGAAAGGGCTCAAGTCTGCACTTGGCAGTGCTCCAGCACAACTGTTTCAATCATTATCGGCGTTCTCTGCAGGAGAATAAGTGACCTAAACACCGAGCAGCCTGAAATTTTGGTCAGGTTTGAGCTCATATTCTGACATTGTTGTTATGTGTATTATTTTACTGGGTTGCACTTTGCAGAATCATCCAAACAAAAAGGATTTTTCATATTTCTCCTGGGCAGTATCAGGATCTGTGAGATCTTACCCTAATTTTATGTGACAAGCAGTGTCAGGTTTGTCATTCAAAGATTTTTATCTAATGTTTTGGGCATATGGATGAGTCGCACAGCTGGCAGGCACTGACACCGTCAAGGTCCATTGCAGATATTAGGTTAAGGTTTATTAAATTGTGTTGCATTTGTACAATTATGAATTAACCAGCGGCAGCTATTTTGAGGGCAGTAAAGGTTAATGTTTAGTGGCAGCACATTGGAACTGGCCCAAGGTTGACTTAGCTCCAGAATTTGGATGAATGGTGGTAAAGGACTGAAAGGTCGGTTTTGGCTGACTGCTTCCCAACCAAACCATCTAACTAGCACATAAGCCACAGATCGTTAGAACCTTGATCACAGCTGGGCATAATGTCAGATCAATGAGGTTTCAAGTACTGTTAAGATTTGAAGCCTCCAGACAGATCAAATGTCATCAACCGGAGGCACAGCTCATTGCTGCTTGAAAATAAAATCCCCAGAAAAACACTGAGTCAGATATCATGTTTAAAATACATCTCGCTTGCAACTTCAGATGGGGTCATTATGGTGTTTTGTTACTTATGTTCATTTCCAAGAGCTTAAGTACTGATTATTAAATCTACAATCCATCAGTCATCCCAGAATTATTATGTTGAAGTATGGCATAATGTAAAGACAGCACACACTGCCATAATACAATAAGCTTTCATGACCAATTCTCCAGTAGTAAACCTACCAGCCTTTGCATGTCCTCCTGACAGTACACTGAGGCAACACACTGATTCACAGTCACATTATGCAGGACTGCTTTGTTATTCTGTATTATTTATTGAATCATGCTACTCCAAAGTATTCAATGCCTCACCTTGTTTGTCTTACACTCCACCTTGATTTTATAAAGCTTTCTTTTTACTGTGCCCAACTGCACTTACACTGTACTAAAACAACAGTGAGTTTAAGATGAGTTTTTCTTATATATTATACTTGGACACTAAAGCTGGTTGGATTCAGCCGGATGATAAAGTGAAGTGCACAGTGTCAGCAGAATCTATTAGTGTTTACCAGCCCCAAACAAGAGGCTCATTTCTCCTAAGTGCAACATCATAGGTCAAACTGTGCCACACCTGGATTTGAAAGTACCTAGACTGGGATTGGATGAACCAGTGTGGACTCTGAGTGTGGGGGTGTGTGAGGGCAGATCAGAGGGATGAGATTCTCCAGCGACTACCTCACAGCCCTGAGCATTAGGCTTTTCATGTGTGGAGCACAGGCTACTGAGGGTGGATAAAACCTTTATTTATGCAGGTCCGCCCTGCTAGAGTAAGCATGCTCTCTTGGCTGGTCACGCTCCTTTCCACTATTATTCGGATGGCTTTATTTGCTGATTTACATACTGAATATATTTAGGGAACTGGGGCTATGGTTTTTTGTGGTAATTTTCTTTTTTTTCTTTTTTACATATTCTCTCTTTCCCCAAGGTTTGAAGGAGGTTATACACACCTTCATTTCCTTCTGAGACTGTTGGACCGTGTTATATGTTGGTATTAACCCATCTTCTGTGTCCTACCAGACTGTTCACAGTGCTGCTGTGAACATAAAAGAGAGACCACATCGCCCCTGTGCTGGCTTGTCTTCACCAGCTTCCAGTGTGGGATCAGTTTGGATTTCAAATACACTTTGTTTAAATCACACCTCAGACCTTTTAACACCCCGAATCTCCTCCAGGTTTCTGGTGACCTAAGACAGTCTTAACTAAAGCTGCTTGCTGTTCTGTGGTCTAGGCTGAAAAACTAGAGGGCGTGGGGACAAGCCTTTGCTGTAGTAATAGGACTGTCATGACAAAAGAAGCTTTTCATTATTTTTTTCAGTTGCAGAATTGTCTTTATCTGTCACAGTTTGACTTGTCTTTACACATCTGATTTCTACTGGACGTGGTTGACAAAAAGACAGACAAAAAGAAATGTTAAACTCTCCTTCAGATTGTTAAAAATTCACAAAATTAATGTATAATATCTCTACACATGGACAAATAATTCTGCTACATAAGTCACTGACCCCTGTGACTTCTGTGACTCCACTGACTCCTATATGTAAACATGCACAAACACAAATGTGTCCACCAAGCTCCATTCATCTTTGCTCTAGTTTGCCAAACTGCCTTCTTTCAGCACAAACACACCTTAAACCCTCTGGATGGAAACTGAAAATCAGCATGACTTAAAATCCATCCTGCTCCAAAAATATCTGCCTGTAACACTTTGCTCTAACATTGATTTACAACCAGGTGGAACATCTTCCAGTCAGAGCCCAGTGATCTCTGATGGAGAGGAAATATTGATGCCCATATGGCTGACTAGATACAGTGAAATGTTCTCTTTTTTCCAAGCAATATGAAACATTTATAAAAAGGAAGTCAGGATCCAAGAATTCTTGAATATGTTCTGTTTAATAAACCTTGGGTGGGTAATATCCTGGGTGGAGAGATCTCAACCTTCAGACACTTCTTTTCTAATTTTAATCTCAGACTCTGCTGGATGGAGGTGATTCATTCTCTATAAATCATGAAAAGAGCTATGGATTGTCTGTGGAAAATAACCACCATGGGATTAGACTCAGTATGTCATTTAAACCCAATGTCAAAATAATGATATGTCAAGGCATCTCCATGCAGTATTGTGGGAAACCTGTATGGTCTAATAAAAAAAATGAAAATCAGCCACATGTATTATTGGTAATAAGCCCCCACTGCAGAGGGAAACAGTCAGGGCACAACTACAGCAAGTGTGATGGGTCAAAGTAGAACCTTTACAAGCTCCTTTAAAAAAAAAAGAAGTCACACTTGCAGTGGCTGATAATTCATGCTTCACTGTCAGTGGCACATTAATCAGCTGACTGACTACTCCTGATACCTCCATGACAAAGCCATTTCCTTCCACAGCTCTCTCTCCAGCACTCTGGCCTCCTGTTTAACTCTTAAGCTTGTGATACTGTTGATTTGACAAAGATCTAATGCTCATGTGTATGTTAATTAAAGGGGGATTATTTATCTCAGCAGAATCCTTGTTGCAGCTGTGATCCTTTGAAAGCCCCCTTTAAGAGTGGAGCTAAAACTAACTGTTTAACTATTTACTCTAAATGTTCAGTTCACTGATGTTAAGTGTCTCTGACTGAAATTATATCAGTCTGTGGATGACAGGGTTCCTCCTAATAACAATAACAAGCCCTAACAATTCAATTTTTCACAAGTAACTCAGTTTGTACAGCAGCTACATATTTACTTAATGTAAATCTCTAAAAATCTGTGTGTATATATATATACACACACACACACACACACACACACACACACACACACATATATATATATATATATCTAGAGAGGGGAGAAGACATCCAAAGCCACAGACAGTGGTAAACCAGGGTTGAGTGTGGGAGGTGCTTATCTATCTGTGCCCTGCTTAACACAATGCTGGGGGAGACATTGGCAGGACTAGAGACGTTAGCTAGGCAAAGAAAATGTGGCAGCCTGAACAATGTTGCAGAGACATAAAGCCTCTCACTGAATATAAATGGGAAAACCTGCGAGATAGCTCTGTGGAAAAGATCATCTGTCACTGCCAAGTTTGCATAGTCTCAGCAAGTTTCCTGAAAAAAGCTTTTGCTCATTTGACTGCAGATGCAGCGGTGGCGCAGCAGAGAAAGAAGCACGGTACTGCTTGTTCCTGTGAAATTTTACTTTGAGAACGTAGAAGCAGTAATGTCAAAGCAGGGGGAGGCCATTTTCCGAGATGATTCATTGCTTTTCCAACCTGTCCATGTGGAAAGGGCCCAAATTACACCAACTGAGAGAGTGAGGGGCTCTGGTTAACAACAAGCTTCCATGTCGTTAACTAGTGCTCCTCAGCTGCGGTACCTGACACAGAGCCTGCGAGGAGAGCCAAAAACAGGAGAGAGGAGCTTGGCAGCGACGAGGAGGAACCGCTGGCATCCACCCTGCACAGCCTCACAGCAATGTGCATGGGAAACACATCCATTGCAAGAATCTCATCTCACTCACATAACTAGAAACTAAAGACTTCAGAAACACACTTTTGAACATTTGCCATGCATGTGCACACATACACACATGTACTAATGAGGAGTGCTTTTGGAAACAGTGCCAACACCATATAAAACTCCCTCACTGTACCCTGCCTGCCTCTCTGTTCTCACTGTTTCCAAGGAGACTACAGCACATTGGTATTCTGAGGGGACACTTCATAAGCAATAGTGAGAGAAATAAAGAGAGAGAGAGCGAGAGAAAGAAAGAAAGCATAAACATAGAGATGGTGCAGAAAAGCGAAGATATACAGTATAAATACACGTGTGCAGAGAAAGAGTAGAGAGATGAAGACAATGGCTAATATTTAAGAGAAACACAATGCAGCATGTGCAGAGAAAGAGGTTTATGGGTGTGAATATGTAAATCTATATTCATATAGTTCCCATTTGTATTCACCGCAGCTTTGTAGTTTCCATTTCAAATGATATAATGATGCCATACGTGATTAGGCATGTCCAGAAGTGCCATTTGCTAAGTATCATGAACAATGCATGTATTGTATGTAAGCAATCACACAGCACAGTGTTGACACAAGCATGAAGCCCTGTGATGTTTACAGTCGTGACTCATGCAGACGCAAGACAAGAAAAGCTTCCTTACCCATAAACTCGATGCCCAAGTGATCTGTTGTTTCAGGCAGCAGGGAGGGGGGAGGGCGAGGGGGAGGAGAGAGAGAGAGAGGGACAGAAAATAAAGTTATTATTAAGAATAGTGTGCGTTAGCACTGTGTCACAGCACATAGCCAGATCATCTCTGACTTCTTTCATGTAAGCTGCTGTATCTGTAGTTTATCCATTGTCACATGGAGTCAGAAGGCACATGCTAGTAATGTTACAAGAAGTGACCCACACACCCACACACACACCCACGTTTGCTACGCTGAGTTTTTATTTTAGCTGTTTAATGTTATAGAGAAATACAGCCTTACCCATAAAGCGCACTCCACTGATTTATATTACATTTCTATAGTATGGTTGGATCCAAGTTAGTCCTTGCACATATATTAGTGAAGGAGCACACACATGCACATAAACACACACAAACCCACAAAGATAAAAAGCTGAACAAACAACACACTGGCCCGTGTATCCTTGGGCTTTTGTGCATCCTGCTGTGTAAAACATATCAGTGAAAACAAGGTCTGAGGTCACTTTGGCTCCATAAATGGTTTTCAGTTTGACACTAAAACCACAATTACATTTTTGTAGCTATTTTCCAGCCAGGCAATTTAAAGGGGTAGAGACCAGCTGCAAGGTTTCTGCTGTTAGAAGAAACATCTAACAATACAAGCAAACTTCCATCACTGACCATAGTATTGTGATGTAGTGTAATTCCATCAGTGCAAAAATTAAGACTGTGTTTATACACCTTAAGGCAACTTTTGACCTTGTGCCTTCAAAGTACTGAATGAGTGAAACTTTTTTTGTCATTGTTTCGTCAGTATCTGGCATTACTGAAAAAAACAAGTAGTTAATTGAAGTTCAGCTATGAAGAGCTGCTTTCAAAACAGGATCCTTGCTACAGTGACTTGGATTACAGGACTGCACAGGACAAGAAATATTCCCCTCACTGAGCGTTAGAAAATAATCTAGAGGAAGTGCTGATGTCTGTGGTGTCACTGCTGGCTTTTACCACACTGACAGTGACTCTATCTCCTGAGTGGCCCTGCCCTACATCTTAGAGTGGGTGAGCTGGTCTATCTAACGCGAAAAGCTCTGTCCAATCTGCCCCCAATCTTATCGGGCGATGTTAGCGTGGATGTAAGCGGATCATTTTTCACTTTCCCAATGACCTCTCACTGCTGCCTTCTTGATTTCTCTGTTCAAAAATGCCTGTGATGTGGGACAGGAGGAGATGAACAAGATAAATGATACTCTCACATGAAAGCGTTCCGAATAATCTACATTTGGGTTTTACCATATATTTACCAACTGATGCCCATTCAGTGTGACCACACACCTCAAAGGATGTCCACCCTGCTCTATGTTACTAAAAGTCACAGAATACATTGGATGAGATGCAGGTACAGCTTTAAGTGAGTTAAATGTAAAGACTGAGGCTTACAAACCAGATTACACACCAGATTTTTTTTAACATAAAATGCCCCAAAAGCTAAATCTTGATGAAAATAATTTCCCCCCATAAGATGAGAGTGAAAGCTCAGGAAGAAGCTTGTAAGTGGACCTTGACTTAGGATCATTTTATGATGAACTTGACTCAAATTCTAAAGCAAAGCTTAAAATAAAAAAAAGAATTAAGTATAAAGAAAATATGTGTATTTCAAATAATAATAACATTTGTGAAATGCTGCTGTGCTGTGTATCTGGCAACACAATAGAAGCATTTTTTTTTAAATATAAAGTGACTGTCCTTTATCTTCATTTGCCATTTGAATGACAGCTTTATTTTGAATGCTTAATAACAGCACAACTGCATATGCATGTTTTTAGCCTGGGTGACCCCTATGGAGACAAAAGGAAATGACAGTGTGATCTGTCCTTTGAAACTCTGCAGTTTTGCAGCCCTCTGGGTAGAGCTATAAGGGACACTGCCAGGGTTAGAAACTCAATTTCCCATGGAGCTCAATAAGTAGAGCCTAGCACTAAAGCTGCCAAGGTTAGGGATTTCATTTTCTGAGTAGCTTGGTGGGTAGAGCATATATCAGCACCAGCACTGTCAGCTTCAGTTCCCACTGGGGCCACCCATACTCAAGATGTATGCACTACTGCTACTGTAAACCCGTTTAGATGGAAGGGCCCACAAAGTGTCATATGTTAAATATCCTCTGTGGAAACTGATGGCCTTTGAATCACTGGATGGGCGACACTCAACAACACTGAAGCTGCCACATCTGAATCAAAAAAAGGCTGGAAACTTTTCACAAAATTGGAGAGACATTTTTACAAAAATGATATTGTTTTCCCATCTCAAAAGGGAGAGGCGCGAAATGAGGACGGTAGATTTCTGACTCACAAATTGTGTGGAGAAAAAGTACAGGGAAGATGTTGAGGTGAAAGACAGGCATTAGCTTTTGCCTCTGATAACTGGGACTCAATTCCAGATTCATACCACAGATGTTTCCTGTAAGAGTGAAGGTTTCACTTTTAGCTGTGGTGGAAGATTCAGATCCTTTACTTAAGGATGGTATAAAAACTTACATTCTAAGTCTTACATTCAAAAGCCTAACCCACAGAACTTTACTCTAAAATGCACAGGAGATCCAGAAACTTCCCAAAGATACCAAATATATCAGACTGAATTTGGGGAAATGAGTTTAAAATGATGCACGAGTCATCTAAAATGGAGCGGTGCTGTCATAAAAGCAGGGAGTCTTGCATTTGAATGTTTCACTTGGCGTAAACATCATGACAAAGTAGCAGCGATCAAGAACTACAATGTATGCTAAGAATATATATGATACTGTCAAACAGAATGGACTAAGTTTTTCAAATGTAAAGTTTTGTAAATCTTATTTTTTGGATTATCATTAACAGATAAGCAGCATTTTTGTATCTGGAGGAAGTGAAGCTGCTTTTATCTACTTTTAATATAAAGTTGGGTAGTTCAATCCATTATGCGTCACATTTTAGATCATTTCACCTTTAAGACTAGTAGGATAAGATGGAATTACAAGGAACTTTGAATTTGTTCAGTGCTTGAGTAAATGTGCTCAAATATATTACACTGCTAATTTTCAGATTTCTTATTTAAATACAGCCTTTACCAACCAACAAATCCAGTCCAGAGCTGGTAAAACTACTGAATACCTCCTCTGTTTGTGGAATGTAAAGCCCACTGAAATGTCCTTGAAATCACTAATCCTTCTAATTTGCAATCAGCTTGGGAAATAAGCCACACACCATACAGGAAATCACATAAATAAATAAATAAATAAAAATAATCTAGTATTTTACATGAAAGTACAAATTCCCCTCTCTCTGTGTGTGTTTGTGTGTCTGCAGCCTGAAGTGGAAGCAGGTGTGGGTGGCAGGGAGTATGTGGCTGGATATCAGTTTGTGTGTACTTGCGTATGTGTGTGTGCTTCCTGCGTACTTCCCCCTCTGGAGAAAGCCTCACAGAGGAGGACAGATTAGCTGACCTCCAATGGGACACGCACCCCGCTGATTTACAGACTGCAGTCATTTGAGAATGCAACTGTATGAATCATATTTTTTCCATGAATACATGATTATGAAATCAGTTTATTTGCTAATAATTAGCTATGAAATAACATAATGCCTGGTAAATGGTTAATCTAGTAAAATCCTGACAGGTTAAGTTCCTCACATCTAACCCTGATGGCTAGAAATACACCTGAAGGAAACATGTTTGTGGTAAGCTGAGCCAGCTGAGTGTGTTCTCTTATAAGGGCTGTGGCCATGGTTGGGCCTTACTGCTGTATCTAAGAAAAAGGGGAAAAAAGAAGTCAAAGCAAGTGAAAGAAAGACGGCAGCTTTTGAATAAGAAGAGGAAAATCTACATAAACCCTTTCATGGTTACTAATTATCTTCTGATGAGCTCAGACTGAGGACACTAATGCCATCTGACTGAACTACGGTCATCAACACAATTGATTATGCAATTTTAATTGACAGATTGAGGTTGGTATCTGTGGGACTACCTTGAACCAATTCACATCTTACCTATCGGTCGGGAAAACATCGGCCTCCATAGCTAATTATTCTCCTTCAGCATGATTAATAACATGTAGTGTGCCGCAGAAGTTTAGTGCTTCACCTCATGATATGGTTTTAGTTAATGTAGCTTCTTTTTTGTGTCATACATACAAGTGGCCTGAAGGGTTTCACTATGCTTCTTTCACATGTCACAGGTATCTAGCCATTTCTGCTTCACTTGCTATTAGCATGCTGCACTAAAGAAGATGTTTCTCCTGCACAAATTGTCCAGTGTTATTCTTGTTTAATATGAATAATGTTTGTTTTTTTGTGTGTCCAAGTAAACTGCAATACACACAGACACACAATCTCCAGCTCTTGTACTTTCTAGTGCCAGATAAAAAAAATG
This sequence comes from Toxotes lorentzi, assembly GCA_037833715.1. Classification (NCBI taxonomy): domain Eukaryota; kingdom Metazoa; phylum Chordata; class Actinopteri; family Toxotidae; genus Toxotes; species Toxotes lorentzi. The sequence continues at coordinate 2,417,494 of JBBMJY010000003.1, read as the reverse complement.
AATTATTCTACAGATGGGCATGAGGGAGTGATTGCATCATGTTCACATCTCAGACTGACTGATAGCTTCGCTCTCCGTGTGTGCAGAACTGAGAATACGCTACATGCTATTTCCAATTAGCGCTCAGTGCTCTTTAGAGAGGGGGAAATAAATTGATATTTTGACAGATGGCGGCACTGACTGAGCAGAGAGAGAAACTAAATGATGGCACTGCGTTGTCCACTGTTCAGCCCTGATGAAATTCAATATGGATAAGTCACACAATCATGTGATGCAACAGACAGTGTTGGTTTCTCACTTTAGCTCGCTCTTGCTCTGTGTTACACAATATTTTGTTGTTTACCAGATTTTGCAGGTGCATGTACATTGGGATCCTTGCTTGTTTTTGTTCAGTGAAGTAAATTAAAATGTCACAGCAAGCACTTCATCATCATTATTATTATTTGAACTAGCAGCTTTGTATTTAGAAGTCACAATAGTAATATTAAGGAGATCTGACATTAAAGCTACTTTTCATATGATAAGACAGCAAAAAAACATATATGAGATTTATCTCATCCTACTGACAAAGCTGCCGTAACTGCTGCCTCGAGGTTTGAGCCCTGTAGATAATACACTACATCTACCCTCTTGGTTTTACAAATGTTATTTCCGAACATTTTCCAAAGAAAAAAAACAAAACACTGATGAGCAAAAAGCTTGTGAAACATACCATTGTCAGCAGCTAAGAAAATAAATGGACTCAACCCTAAAAGAAATTGCTCTCCTATATTTGTTCAGGTCACATGTCTGTAATAAGTTGAGAGGAACATGAACACACACACACACACACACACACACACACACACACACACACACACACACACACACACACACAGATACTGTAACATGCTACAGTCTGACAGATTAATGGCTGTGCGTGCAGTGCAGAAATCTGTGTTTAAAAATCGCCAAACAATCTATTTGCTGAATGACATTCACAGTCATTGTTGAATCTGAATGTCATCTTTCACTGACCCGTTTCATCATTTCATCATTTGCTCTCCCTTGTATCCTTCTTTTTTGTTTTTGCCTCCGGCAGTTGCTATAGCAACAAGGTATCTGTATCTTGTGACCTGAGAGAAAGTCTTTCATCTGAGCTGTCTGCTCTGCATCCATAAATCAGAGTGATCCAGACAAAAAGCCTGGAGAGGATGATCTACTTATGGCTTTCTTCACTACCTAAAAACCATTCAAAGTAAACACTACAGGAATGAGCAAGAACACTGAGAACAGGCTCTGGAGTCATTTTCATAATGCAGCGTGGTGGAACTTGCAAAAAGAAGGGTAAAAAGAAAAAGCTTTTAAGCTCCACTAACCAACTTTCTCCAGCAGCAGTGGGTTTACTGTTTTCAGCAAATTAATTCCAAAAAAAAAAACAAAAAAAACAAAAAAACATTGGAAGCAACCTGCCCAGCACCAAACAGCAGACAGAAAACATAATCAACTAGCAGATGAAGAATGTGGAACATAGCAGCTAAAAGGCCACATATATTTTCTAAAAGGAAGAGCTAAAAATAGAGTGAATATTGGTTGTGTGTTTCTTAGCTTACTGTGGAGACAAACATAATGCAGCTTAAAGAATACAACAAAACTGAATATGTTTTCTATGGAAAACTTACTGTAAAAAACTTCAGTTGCACATACAGGGTTTAGGAAGTGGGTGTTCAAATTAGAAAAACAAATTCGAACCACTGTGAGGATGTTGTACCTGCAAGACAAAATCCCATCCCAGTTTTAATGCAAAGGTTTGGGAGCAGATTTGATTCTCTCTCTTTTTTTTTTTTCGTTCAGTGAATCTACTAATTTAAAACCCCTCTCTTAAGGATTTGAAAACCAGTGACTCTGGCGGCTCCTAGTGGAAGTATCAAAAAATATACACCCCATTTGTCCGACCCAGGTGACATTAGCATAAACTGATGGCAGTTTTCCATCATTCACTGGTTTTTACTTAAGCATCTTAAACAAGCCAACTGAACAGGAAACAACTGCTGGTATTGCAGCCATGGAAAATAGTGACAGAATGATAACTTTGATCCAACAAATCAATTTCACGTACAGTACCGAATGGAAGGACAAAGTGAGCGCAGCAATCCCCAAACAACAACTTTATGAGAGAGATAGATACAAAGCTCACTTACATAACAGAACTTTAAAAAGAAACTGAAATTACACAAGGTTTTGTTTGTTGCTTTTACAAATTTGCATAACGGAATGACTTTATGTCAATTTAGCTCTTTTCTTAATTGCTTTCTCTGTATCCTCTTTTGCTATGAAATGCCTCATTTTCAGATTCTCTGTCTTCCTCTCCTCGCTCTCAGCCTCTTTTATTCAGCTCCTTCTCCTCACTTCAGTGAAGGTTCCACACTTCAGTTATATCTCTAAGTATTAAGATAGAGATATAACTGCAGTTCAGGAAAATGGCAGCTTCACAGATCCAGTGTAAACTGCACAAGTCTTCACACCCTTTTTACCAGATTGTCATCCGAAGGATGGATGCACATGCTTCTCACGCACCGTGGGCTCACACTTACATTCACAAACATATACGAAAACAAAAGTAAATTAAAACCAAGATAAACCAAAGGTAGAATTAAGCCTCAAGTTAGCAGCCAAAGCAGAATTATCTTTGAGTCATTACAGTTTATTTTAAGCCAATGATGAAAAAAAAAAAATTAACAAGCTTGTGTTCACACAGTAAAATTCAAGGTTTAGATAATAATGATTTTTTAAATTTTAATTTCACTTCATCCCTTCATTACAGTCTTAACTACCCACATCCTCACATTATGACCATTCATTCACTCGGAGCCAGGTGGGTGTACAGTCCATTAGACATCAGCAAATGCACTCCCCTCGGTTTTTTGTGTTTAGCTGAAGAAAATGCAGTCTTCACCTCCATCTGACAGTAACCTCCCTCACATTATTTCCTGCTCGCTGCACAGCATTAAAGCAAAGTGACACAAAATGAGACAGAGAGGTCCAACCATTCGAGACTACTTTTAACTGACTTTGCTTTTGTTTGGAGTTATTCGGTTGAAATCATTTTCACTCTCAAATTAATAGACAGATCCTTTTGCTGCTGCACAAGGACAAATTTTACATTAGTGATGTTTTTTGGGAGCCTTGAAGTTAAATGGCCCTGAAGTGTATTCATAAATATGACTGTTTATGAGCTGGAGGAAAAGTTATGTGAAAACTACAGCAGAGAACAAAATTTAAATATCAAATGAAGGTGGTTAATCCAAAGTTTTAACATTTGGATTGGAATGGGATTCAGTTTCATTTAGAATTGGAGTAGTTGGTCCAATCTGTTAAGGCCGCTGTTTATCATCTGCGCTGGGAAAAATAAAGAAATAAATAGTCCATGACAACGTCTGAGTCACTGTGGGAACGCCTACAGGAAGCTGTCAATCATCATCAGGATCGGATCAGTGAGAACACATCTTCCTCTGTGGCCCTTAGGCTAAAACCTATACACACAAACATGCACGCACACACGCACACGCACACGCACACACACACACACACACACACACACACACACACACAGAGGGTCAGTCCGTAACACCTTGTAGCCTTTTTTATATTTTCATCTTTTACTGTTATGCATCATCAATTTGTGATGTTCACTTTGTACCTGGAGTTATTTTGTGAATTGATGAGATTTTATCTTTTGGATGTATCCACTTTTCCTCAACATGTCTTGTCTACTTCTACTTTAGTTTGTGTTTTTCTTCCCAGAATGGCTTTAGAAAAATATCCATAAAACAGGTGCGAGCTTGTTGCACTCAGCTGCAGGTGAGAAGTGTAGGTGGAAGGACAGCCCCAGTTATAGCAGGAGAAGAGTAAAAGCAAAAGAGTTTTCTTAAGCTTTAGAAAGAGCATGACTTGGTTCCATAATTCAAAAAGCATAATGTAATGTGGATGCATTGCATTCTGGTCTATTGAGGCTCCTGCTTGTACAAAAGAATTTGATCCGTCTGCCTCTAGAACAGATTTCTTTCTGTATGACTGTTGAAAGTCACTGCAAAAAGGAATTTAGTATCTTTTTTACTGAAGTGTGACTCAGACACCAACATCTACTATTTACTGTTTATACATGGTTAAACACAGTTCTCCTACCAAACTTCATTCCAGCTTGAGGATCTGTCTGCTGGCTCAGTGGGTAGGGCATATAATGAGTGACATTAACGAAGAAGCTGCAGTTCTAAAATTAGAGCTTAAATGTTTCTAAACTGTGTGGTGTCAAGTTCAAACTAATTAAAAAAACTGAATATGTATAACTGAAGTCTCCTTGCACCCTCTTCATCGCTGAGCAGGTTTCAGAAACAAAACTCAAAGTCCCGAGGATACCTTTGAGCTGTGTGTGCTCCCTTATCAAAGGCCATTGTGGGGAAATTCAGACTTTGCTCTCATTTCATCAGCTTCCAGGGTAATGAAAACGATCTGTCAAAGAGATTCATTTTATTTTGATATGATATTTTATGTTCATTAGTCACCATGTGAATTGCAGCTCCCTAATTACTCTGTAATTCATCATTAAACATTACAAAATTTTACAACTTTACATCAGATAGGATTCAAATGAGCTAATTTCCCTGTGAAAACTGAATTTACAAGCTCATAATATCAGCTAAAATAAACTAACCTATCATATGCATTCAATAAGTTTCATGATGATGTATCACGGTTTCAAAACATACCTGATGACTTGTACATTTAGGGACTCTCAGCAAAATAAACTGTGTTAGACTATAATTCACATGCTTAAAACATATCAAAAGGACTGATTTGATGACAGCTGCAGAAATGTAAAGAAGAAATCTAGGCAGCTGGTCTTAGATGTAGCAGTGCAAGGTCAGTCAGTGAATCAGTGACGCCTCTGGGGCTTTTGGAAACCAGGAGGATGTAGAGAGACAGAGAAGATGGTGGCTCGCCGACAGGCTTTGCAAGGATGAATGAGTAAGAGAAGATGAGGCAGAGAAGAGTAAACTGTTCCCAAAAGCAATGAAATGAAGAAGAAGGCAGGAGTGAGGATGAGAGAGATAGAGAGAGAGAGTGAGAGAGAAAGAGAGAGAGCGAGAGAGGCAGGAGATATCAAAAGAGTCTGGTTAGTTCTGGTAAGTGGTAAGGAGAGTTTTAGTAAGAGTCTGAAGGGCACGGAGGACTGAGAGAGACAGAAGAAAGAGGAAGGAGTGGAAAGAGGGCTGGATGGAGACAGACAGAGGGCAACCCATGATTCAGCAGGGCAGGGCACATGTCATGTACTTAAGTCACATACAGTTGGAGACTGTCATTCCCCCTTCCTCATTCTGTCGATCCTCCCTCTGTTTCATTGCCCAGAATAAAGCTGAAATGCCAGATAAATAGCAATTCCACTGCCCTCATCTTGGACATGTAAAGGTAAGCTGATCCAGCACCTCTTATGGTGAGTAGAAGGTCTAAGGAGTATTTTTTCCTGTATAAATTTTCCATTTAAAAGTTTTATTTGATCCTCACTGCTCCTAAACTTAGAGAGAAGTTGATGTCCACATCCCAGCAACTGGTACTTCAGTGTGTCAACTAAAAAAGGTGTAAACAGGGTGGACACATCAGTAACTTCCAGCTACCTTATAATGGCATCATAAGAAAATGTACCTGTTTAAATTGTGTATTTATTCTTGATCTCAACCTTGAACTTGTTTAGTTGGTCTAAGTCTTAATACTAACAATACATTCATTCCTTATGTGGGTCCATGGTGCATGAAAGATAATGTGAGGACAGCTGCAGTTATTTTTATATCACCAGCTATGAAGGACCAGTGTTCCTCTTAGTGTGGTGCAGCTATGGCCACGTGACCTGAGCAGTGATCCTTGATTAGTTGTCTTGTTCTTGGGCCGCATCTAGGTGGAGCAAAAGCAAAGCAGCGTATCCTAATGTGCCCACACACTGGGTACCCAGTCTTATTTCAGACCGAGCTGAGGGGGAGAAAAGATATGGGGTGTGATGAGTTCAGTTTTATAAAGAGAATGAAAGAGAGAATGAGACTGAGAAGTAAGGTATATTTTAGAAAAGAAGTAGAAAAGGGCTGTGAAGCAGAACAGGCCATGACTAGATCATACTACAATATATTAAAAATGATTTAGTAAGGATTTTTACAATATGGATAATGTATATATGCAGATATGGTGGGACATACTATGTATTTATTCAAATACTTTTATGGTTTTAATGATAATAACGGTAAAGCACTTTGTAACCCAGGTCTACATAAAACTTTACCTATATAATTATATGTCTGTGTTTTACATCTATATTAAAATGAAAGCTGTTGAAGCCAGAAGCTGCTTACCACTAATATGCAAATTACTGCCATTATGCACTATAATGTGAAGTATGTATAACTTAATGTGTAACTATTATTTACTTATACATATTAGAATCAATAAAAGCCTATATGAATAAACAGTTTTTAATTATTATAATGTTTAATGTTCCTATATTCAGATGCAATTGGGCTTACTACATAAATCAAGCCTTCTCAGGCCAATAGAGATATTTCAGTGTCACATAATATAGGTATAGGTAATAATTCAGGCTGTTGATAAATCATCACATTTATAGAGAAAATTTGAATCAATAGCCTTTGAGAAGCAATAAGACGTAGTGTGTGTATATAATGGAAAGACTGGACACTGGAAGCTTCTCCCATCTGTATGGAGATGGGTCTCATTGAAACTCCCTTCACTTGCTTTGTCCTCCCATTGATGGACAATGACGCTGTCCTCAGCTGTAAACTGGTACAGCTTTAGAGAAGGAGCATTAAAAAGCCATTTGGACAGGGCAATTTAAAGTCATTTTCCTCTACTAGCTCATCCAGCAGACCCACCACAGAGGTCTGCTGGCCATTAGCACGTTCTCCACCTGCATTCATGGCAAGCTGTCATAATCATTTAACTCACTGGGGCTCGTATTAGGACGGCTGGCATTAGATGAGACAGTTGCTTAAATCGCTAATCACGAGAAAACCCTTGCTTTCCACGTGCATACTATTCATTTAAAACGTTCACTGGACTCAAATTGTGATGATGTATTTTATTATTTTACAGAATTCTGTTGATAAAGTTAATGATTTATAAACAATAACTTGAAAGTTCAGTGCTTAAGTTCAATGGAGGGTCAGGTGATTATACTCAATAAATAAAATACCTATATGGTTGTGTGTTGGCATCTGTGCTGGTTTTACAGCACAGTTTGTCCTTTTGAAGGAGAGAGTATCGTGATGTTACACTTGTGTTTTGCGAATATTCACTCACTTGCCCATTTGTTTGCATGCCAAACAAATTCATATGTTTCTCATTTCTGTGTCATCCCCGGCTGACTCAGGCCGAGCCGCAGGTCATTTGACTCATGTAGCATCACTTTATTTTGCTCTATATATTTACCAGACTACAGTGCTGCATCTCTCTCACATATTGTTTGCAGTTTGTGATCGCTCTGCTAAATATTCACTGGAATGTGACATTATATCCTTAAATGTGGGGCAATTTTGGTAATGATACCTTTGAGTGAAAAAAAAAAAGTCTGCTCCTAAATGGTGGACAGTGGATTTTGCTCTCTGTGTCTCTCTTCATAGAGTTAGGGAAGCAGATGGCAGTGGTGCATAGCTAGCCTCGCACAGAGCCAAACCTCCTGATACCCCACTCCCAAACTCCCTCAACCAACTTTGGTTGATGCAGGGACACGCAAAAGGGCAGCATTTCATTATTTAATAATAAATAAATGGCCAAAAAAAGTTAAGGTAAAAAGGTAAACACACTTTGAGCAGCGGAGAGAAAAGCGAAGTAAAGTATGGACAAACATGAAGGATGAGCAGAGAGAAAGAGGAAGCAAGCAAAGTGCTACTGTGAAACAAGGCAGGAGAATTGCCTTGCCCTGTGTCCCACCCTTTCCTGGTTATTAATGACCTGTGACTTCAGGGTGGGTGCAAGCAGTGAGCATACCAGCCTGCCACTGCTCTGGGATAATCTGCATCCCACTGCCATATTCTTCACTAAGCACCAGCTAACAAGACCCATACTTCAAGATAAATTGGGCCTTCCAGATCCATTAGAGTCTATATGTGGGCACAGCCAAAAGTCTTAATCAGATGCTCGATGAAAAACAGGAGAATAAATAAGAAAAAAACAATGCCATGCTGTGGGGAAATAAATGACAAAGTTATTGGTTTTAATATTCAATCCAAAGTGTTTGCCATTCACTTGTGTAAATATTTTTAGAAAGCCAAGTCACACAGGGGTGCATGCTGGATGAATTACTGCAATCAATATGAATTTACGTTCTTTTCTCTCCCTCTCACTTCTCTCCTCTTTTCTGATTGCTTGCTATCCCTGTCCATAGCAACAGATGGGTGGAAGGTAAATTGGCCTCAGCAATCAGTATCCATTAAGTTGCACTGCAATAGTCGATTTTACGTTTGCCACTGAGTTCACCCGCAGAGGGAGGAATATAATTTTAGAGGACAACATAGCTTAATGTGTTTTTGTCCATTTTAAAAGAGATGAATGCAGAATGGGTTCTGCTGTTGTAGGCAGAGGGAAATATGAACCGGCTGTCACTGACACTACTAATGCAAGAGACAAAGCACAACTTGTGTGTTTAACTTCAATCAACCTATAGACTCCTACGCATAAATCCAGTACTTTCAAAGTTGTAATTCTTCTTCCTGCTTCTGAGTGCAGACGTGTTTCTGACTGCTCCTGCTTTCTCTTGGCTTGCTTCTTGTTTTTGTCTCGTTTTTGTAACTTTCTTCCTGAACACCCTGCTCTGCTACTCTTGGGGATATATTTTTGATATGGAGCTAATTAACTGGTCACTCAGTGCATTGGACAAAATTTTCCCACAAAGAAAATAATCACCGGGAGAACCACTCTGCCCTGAGCGGATATGTCCGAGATGCTTGGGACTCCTGGCGTCTGGTCTGTCTGGAAGCGCTGGCCCTGGAAGCCGTGGAGGATCTATTTATTTATTGGACATTGATAGCGGGAATACTATTGATTGGCTTGGGTATTGCCCTGCTCTATCGGAGAATTGGAAAAACAGCTGCTGGCAAATTGGCACAACTGCTAAGCGCGGAGATAAAACAGCACCTCGGGTTCATGAGCACTCAGCTGACAGAATTACACCAGAAGATAGCTCGGATCGAAGGACTGATCAGTGACATCTCAGCCCGGTCTGAGGAGGAACGGAGACAGAATCATAACATCGGTAGACAGTCCGAACACCTGTTGAGAATGGTGAAGGGATGATCTGTTAAGCTTGAGGAGATGTCGAAGCTACTCCATGCATCTGCAGGGGATGACGAGCACTGAGGCCAGACTGATTGATTACTAATCTGCATAAATTGACCACGGATCGACAAATTGCTTTTCTGCCTATTGACTGTATTGTTTTGTCCCTCGCCCCCTCCCCCCACGTCTCCCGGCCTGTAAGAATAGCTCAGCAGCTGTGCTCCTATCAAACTCCTATGCAGTTCACATCTCCCTTCAAGGACAACTGATGATCTGACCTGTAAACATCCTGGTAGTCTCCGTCATACAATCGCAAACACTTCTCATAGACTGACGCGCACACATCCCCCTCCCCACCCGCCCCCTATCTACCTTATGTGTCCATGAAAAAATTCCAGCACGTCTCCACGTGCACTGTGTACAATGTGATTGTTGTGTTAAATGTATGTACCGCAACTTGCAAATTAATTTTCAGGAAAGCGTGTTGGTGGCGCAAAACTGTTTTGCTGCAACCCAGAGGCTATACTCCTGAACGTAATTTTGCCTGTACTTCTGTGCAAGTGACAATAAAAGGCTATTCTATTCTATTCTATTCTATTCTATTCTATTCTATTCTATTCTATTCTATTCTATTCTATTCTAATAGGCCTTTTTTAGATATTTTGCAAAACAAACATTGTCCTCAATGTCCACATGCAAACGGTGTTTTAGGTCACTCAATCTGAGATTTTTAAAAACTTTGGTTTACGTGTATCGGTGTGGACGTGTTAAACAGAGAGTTTCTGAAGCAAGGACGTCACACCCTAATTTGTGCTTTGTGTAATGCGACTACGCCTGAAGAAGAACAACAACAATGGTATATGCCACTATATACAGGTTTCTTTACATTTTTAAAACACACGGGGAAAATATTAATTTAAAAATATATCCATCTTAAAGTGGACAAGGCCTTAGTTGTCTACATTCATTTCAGTTCAAATCATTGTGTCTAATGATACAGGACAGTGATGACAGAATAACACTAAAGAATCCACATGTGGGTACATACATGCACACAGCAGTGTACTTTGTCTTAGTGTACAGTCCAGTCAGCTGCAGCTCACAGGAAAAGCAGCCATGACGATGCGGTTCACTGACACGTCTGTTATTCTTGAAGGCAGTTGAACATACTGTGTGATCTAATGTTCTGTTACTGCGGTAACCGGGGTGGAGACTGAGCATTGGTCAAGATGCAAGCGAGCCAGGAGCAGCCCAGCTGGCCAATGAGACACACCTGCAGCTAATTAACCTCTGCCTGTGAGTGTGTTTCAGTAGAAGCTGACAGGAGAGGGGTATCAGTAGCAAACTGCCAACACCCTGCTGTGCACCTGGAACCTGGAATGACTGGGTGTAAATGACACCGCCACTTTCATCCCTGAAAGAGGAACCTTTAATTAGCATGTGGACAGGTGAACTGTTCCAAAAAAGAGTAACACGGATTCTAGCAGTCTCTCAGCGTCTATATACAGTCCAATAAATGTGTGTCCAATAAAAGATAGCACACCTATCGTCGTGTATAGAAAACTGAGTCTTTTCAAAGGGGAAGTGAAATGGATAAACACATGTTGGTAGTATGAAACCTCCGTTGGCAACGGCCCTGCAACACCTTGTCTACCTGCAGGGAAATCAGTTTGTCATGCAGCAAGCAACACCATCAAACAGTGTGTGAAACTTGGCAAGCTCAGGCTGAGGGACAGAGCTTTCCTGAGAATCTACTGCCACCATCTAGCAATATTTCACCCCTTCTGTCCTCCTGCCTTTCCTCGTTCTCACCGCTGAAGAAGTGCAACTGGGGAAGTACAACCTGCTAAGTCTAAGCATGAGTGGGCACGCGTGCCAGCAGAGGGGAGGAACGTGTCTGGGAAAAAGAGAAGTTGAAATTTTGTGAGACAACCTGTGCTTCAGAATTGTTGACTTATTTTTGTCATTTGGGACAACAAACTTTGACGCCCTGTGACCAAACCTTGGTACCTGTGACCAAACCTTGGTCACACTAATTCCAGGAGACTTAAAGATTTGTCAATAAACACGAAAAATTCTCTGTGTTAATTATTTTACACAAGGTTTCATTCTCAAAACAAAAACTGAACTGCAACTAATTTCACGGTAATATTAATTGAGAGAAATTACCCTAATGAAAGTAATCAACAAACTTGGTAAGTCCTACATTGCCTGGTTTTCATACATGAACATGCAGGCTACGTTTGCTCTGCATCTTTATTTAAACTTGCACTTGCAATCTGTATGTAAATACTCCCTGATTCACAACACTATAACAGCAGCTCATGGACTATGTTACTAATTGTAATCCAGTATAGTTGCATTCAAGCTCAAACAAATACACAACCTCTAGTGAGAGAGATGTTGGTGAAAACTATTAATGTGTCAGATGGATTCTTTTCATCTGGTTTCAAAGAGACCTGCCGTGAAAGAGAGACTTCTTTTGTTGTTTTAATGGGTAGTCTAGAGGTGAATGTTACCATTTCCTTCACCCTGGACACACACCAATTAAACTCAAAGAAACCAGTGCCTCTGCAGCTAGAGCTTCACACAAAACAAGCATTATTATATCTATTATTGTTAAGTGTAAAATACAAAATTTTGATCCAGGATACAAAGGCTGCATTCAATCTTGGTGACTGTTAGTCAATAAAGAAACTCACTTCTTTCACATGTTAAGAGACAGACTAGCTCAGACCCCCTCTACCTTTGGTATTGCAAGGCTGCCAAGCACAGACTGGACAGTTTTTTATCCAAATCCTGGTAGCTTGGAGTTGCTTAGCCACAATTCGTCAGTGTAAGTAGGAGGCCTGATACCAGAGCTGATGGCTGAATTGTTGAGTACTTCTGAGTGTTAAGTCAGCCATTTTGTCCTCATCTTTCAGACAGTGGTCGACAGAATATTGGAAACACTGTAAAATCCATTTCATACAAAAACACATTATAACCACCACAGCAAAATTCAGCCAAATTTTTCCTTTGATCAACACCAAACAGAAGTGTGTGTACTGGATTGCCAGAGCTGTTCTGAGTCACTTGAGCCAAGTCTAAGTGTAGAGTTACCTGAGACAGGTTTATGTCATGTCTTCACAGACAGGTTTCAAGCATTTTCACCTTTTCCTTTCAACCGTGTGTTTGGAGACTATCAAACAGACATACTGTGTTTATGCTGACCTGACATGAACCTCCAGTGGAACCTGTTAGGAAGGAGACCTGGGTGCATTGATGCTTCAGCAAAGCATGTGGTGTGGACATAGGAAACAGCTGTTTGATTCCTCTTTCTCATCTTTCTCACATGTAACCAAGTCTGCACTAAACTCATGTCTTTAGGGAATTAAGTCTCAAGTCCTCATTTTTGTGACTTAGGTCTGACTCGAGTTCATGTCACGAGTCTGCAGCTCCTTGGATTAGTTTGTACCAGTGTTCATGTCCATGTCCGCTCTCATACAGTGGATATCTATGACTGATATAAAATTTTGAGCTTGTGGCTTTTATTGACGTCATCTTTGCACTTTGTTCAGCTAGTTTGCAGTTTGTTCCCTAACACCCACATCATGTATTTGAGTATTCTCATGACCTTGCTAGTGATATAACTCCATGAGCAGATTTGTGTGTGATGCTTTATTGATTTCCAAATTATCTAGAGGTCAGCGTCAGCTGGAGAGCTTGTAGGTGTAGTGGTTTTGCTCAGGGATATTTAATTCATACAGTCTCTGATCCATGTAATCAGCTAAATAATATTTTGTTGTGAGCATCATTGAGAAGCTGCAGAAATGTGCAACTATTTTCACAGCTGTGAAAAACAACATTGATCACATGCTCAGTAGAGCATTATTGTAACCATCCATGGTGACTAGCGTAACCCTTGACTCAACAGCTGACCCTTAATAGAAGCACAAAGCTTAACACAATCGCACATTTTATGCTTCCTTTCATATCTTATGGATTTAAACATGCAATGCAAGATAAAATACTGGGTTATATTCTCTGGGAAATTGGACTTGCATGATTACTGCAATGTTATCATCTGCAGTGCACACAAACCTACCGAGCATGAAATCAAATCTTACAAAGATAGTGTGAATTAAATTTGTCTTCCGATTTAAATCTCTAAATCTCTCTCTGTGTCTATGGGGTGTGATATGATGCATGTGCTGTAGATGAGAATATGCTGATTCTGACTGCCTTACAGTGTCGTAAAACTGTAAGACTGTTTCAGCTCCCAGGCCTTCGATTCAGGGGGGCTGAATATGTTTTTCAATCTGGCCAAGACAATGATTGTGGAAGGGCTATGTAGATGATGAAAGTAGTAAAGAAAGAGATTGAGGTAGGGCAGAGGAGACAGGGAACACTATTCAAAGAGAATACATTTAGAGTCTAGTCTACGTTAGCTCCTGAATACTCTATTATCTTTTGCAAGTTCCTCAGAATGGGTAGTGCCAATCAGCTATCTCCCAGTTTGAACAACAAAAGATGTCTCGACAACAAAAGAGGTTTGAACTCAGTTTCTCCTGAAATGAAAAGACCTGACGTGCTGTATGTAAGAATGACAACAAAAAGCCTTTGTTGCTGTTTGACAGATTCAGAGGAAACCTAAACAAATCTTTGATCTCAAACACACTGCATCAAGCAAGATGGGTGACAAACTGGGTGTTGAGTCGTGTCAGCATTCTGAGCCTAAATGCCCCTCAATGGGTCATGTGTAGCTCCTGCTAAGATCCCCTGTTCAGCAGTTAGTTTTACACATGATAGTTTAAAATCTTTATAATTTACTTTACGACCTGGCTCCCAAGCCCCTTTAACCCCCCATGAGCCAAAGTGTGTTGCCTACACACTGAATTTTGATGTTTTAACTATCAGGCTTTGACTTAAACAGAAAAACAACAATTCTGTTGGGTCTTGCAAAATTCATTGTGTGGAGGATGTCAGTTTTTTCCTATGCAGGCTGTTTTTTTTTTTCCTTTTTCTGTGCTGGAGTTGGGTGTGCACACTTTCCACCTTTTTGCCTTGAAATCTTCAAACTTCTCATACCACATTTAAGGCCAAAAGTGGCAAATGTGTTCCTGAAATTCAGAATGTTTGGTATTTTAGGAAACTTTGAGATCTCCGCTAGAATTTAAAATACAATTCTATGGCTTTGAATAATGTTTTAATTTGTTTGGACCCTTTCAAGGTGTAATTCCTCAAAGCAATATAAGAATTTGTTGCTTTTCTTGCTTTATATAATTGTGCATTGAATATTTTTATATTTTTATTTCCTCAGATGAAACAAGAAATTTGAAAGCCTTTTCTCTCAGAACTTGTGATGGGAGTCTTCGACTATTTTTTGAAAGTCTATAGACTAAATGACCAATGCATTAATTAAATGGATTGAATTTGTATGTTAAATGCTTTCTGTAACCCTGTGTGACATTTTATCCATGTCTTGCTTTTGTTCATCTTGGAGCCTTTTAATAAATATAGTTTTTTAGTTTATAAAGCCAGTATTTTATTTAAGCCATGTTTTGACTTTTCTAAATTATAGGATGTAGTAATTCTACAGAGAAGACAGACATTTCTCTCTGCCTTGCCTTGTATCTCGCTGTCATTTTGTTTGTACAGCCACTGGAGTCATGACACTGCTTTCGTCCTCTGAGACCCTGAGACAGTGTGATAGCCCAACTCAGAAGATGTGTCCCCTTTCATCCAGTCTCTCTTCCCCTCGCTCGAGCCTTTCCTTTCCTTCTGCTGAGACTGCAGCGTGCCAGAGGTCCTTGGCAGCGTTTGTCTGCCCTGCTGGTGAACCTTTTTAGCGAGCACAATTCAAGCCACAGTCCATCTGAGGCCCGTGCCACTTAGTGTTAGGAGATGAGTTTGAGGGAGAACTGTAGACTGGGGAGAAGGGATGAGGCCTGACGCTTGGACAAGATGTGTGTTGAGGAAAGGATGGCACGGAGGAGGTTAGCAAGAGACAGATGGGGGCGAGAGGTGGCCGTCTGGGGGGAAATTTGGAAGAGGGAACAGGGATGTCAACACTGAGGCAAGCTCGAGCACGAGACACAGAGGTAACCCGGGAAATTAGGATCTGATGAGCTGTGAGCGAAAGAGTCAAGGAGAGTGATGCTATGACAAGATTATCTGAGGGGTGAGGAAAGAAGAGGGAGGCCACAATCTGCCACTCTTCTTTTCCAACTTTGCACTTACCAACTTTTTGAGGCAGGAAGTAGATGAATAAAATTGGGAAAAAAGAAGAAAAAAAGGCGGTGTTACTTAAAAAGAAATCCATAGGTCATATGACACTGTGTTTTGTAGCAGAGAACAGAGATCAGGGACTTGTCAGAAATAAAGAAGGTAGTTGAAAGCGGGATTGAAGCCAGTGAGAAGAATGACCTGAAAGCAGACAGATCGATTCCTAGTATTAGAAAATGAACTGAGGACAGGATTTTGGTAAAGAGTTAGAGAAAGTTGCAAAGAACAGATGAGTGAGATAAGAAATGAATGAGAGAAAGTGGTGTGAGCTAAAGCTGATACAAACTGAAAGGTGTTGGGGATATGTACCAGGGATTCAGCTGGGAATAGTGAAAACACATTACTTTCTTTTTTTTTCCCTAGTCCCCATTCCTCAGTAATGACTTGGTAACTCCCAGACAATTTATATGGAAATTCACCTGAAAGAATCCTGTCGATTAATAGACTAATAATCAGTAAGTGACTTAGGCCAGAAAACCAATTTGAGGTTATGGTTAAAATTTGGGTATTGGTTCGTTAGAGTACAACGTTGTTTCTTGATGCTGAAACTCAATTCTTTTCACCCCTGGAGTTACATGGAATATTTCTTGAGCCTGTAAGAGTCTACAAACAGAGAAAGCCAGCGCATGCGGCTGTCTTCTGTAGTTTCCAAGAACACCAATACGTAAACAACATCCCTCCTCCTAACTTTAACTGTGAAATGCTCCTGTTGGAAACAGTTGCAAACAGCATGTGAACACAAATATGTAATACAGTAACACTTTATGTCACAGTCCAGTATTTTCCTAGGATATTTCCTGAGTTGTAATTTAAAAACACTTGTAAACCTGCAGAGCATTGTTTCATTTAAATCCAAGAGAACAATTATTCCTTATTTCTTCAAAATTGCAAATTTAATCCTCTGTACAGTGTATGTGGAGTCATAAGCTCATCTTTAATATAACTATACAAAATATGAACACACACTGTCAAAGGAAGCCCTTGATGTAGTTCACATTTCTGTAGAAGAAACTGTGAAATATATTTAAATACCCTTACTTTTTTTAATGTATGCATTGCGCTTTTAAAATTAAATCATTGGAGTTGTACTGACTTTGAAGGACTCAGAATGACATCTGAGCATAGATGGGAACATACTTTAGATACACACTTGTAACTTTTAAGAAAATTAAAAAAAAAACAACATAAAATCTGGCTTCGGGAGCCTCTCACCCCTCTCACCCCTGGAACTATAACCACGGATCCTTACAATGAGACCGAGGACACATTTTCTGCTGCTTTTTCAATATCATCAACAGATACAGTAGCAACGCAATGAACAACTATTTCCATCTGACATTTGAGAAATTGTTTTAGTGATGGGGATGGTAACGGTTCTTAGCTACCAATACGTTCAGGTCAGTAGGTTTGGTGTACAAACAAAGCGAGGGCTGTCACTTGAATGAACACAAGTGTTGTTCTAGCAAGGACAATTACCCTAATGCCTGCTTGGAATTAAAAACCTCATTTCGGAGACTTAATTGATGATCTGGAAAGTAAAGGATATTAAGAAAGTAAAAGCAAGTGATAACAGTGTTGTTGCATTAGCCACATTTAATCTACATGTCTCATTTATGGCACATTTTCCCTTGCAATCAAGTAGACAATTTCATATTCATAATGAGAAATTTTTATTTCATAATATTAACACAGACACTTTTTTTTTTGACACTGGACAAATATGAAGTAAAAAATCCCCAGGGCACATCACCGTCCTTTTAAGGTAAATTGTGTTATTACAGCATGTGGCGTTTTAGTAGAAAAGTCACAGATAAGCTGTTGTACTGCCACAGTGTTAGTGCCCTAGTGACAAGGTTGCATTTTTTTTGGAATGAGCTGAGATGAATGGGGAAATTAATAACGCAATAGATAGTGAGTGGCAAGAACAGAAATCTGGGCAATTTGTGTCCTTCCCTTTATCCTCTGTGACATTGAGAGGACCATGTCACTGGGAGATAAAGAAATGGGAGACGTGACATTAGTCTGAGTAGGAGAGGATATCTGAGAAAGCAGGGAGTAGAGAAGAATATGAAAAAGTAATATGAAGACCAATACTGAGTTCATGTAAAGAAAGAGCTGAGTATAACAGGAGAAAAAAACTTAAAAGGTTCAAATGCTCTGAACCCACAAAGTATTACTCAAACATAAAAGAATGCAATTAGTGCACCTTACAATTATCAAGCTGGTAAGATCAAGAACCAGAAGTTCTCTGGCTTCTGGGGACCTGCATTAAAACCCACTGATACAAAATCCACTGTCCACCATGCATTTACTTTCACAGAAGAAGTTTTGGTTTAGGGCAATAATAGAGTATAATGTCCAGTGTGACAGCATTTCTGAAAAAATACGACACGTGCATATTTCAAGGGAAAAATACAATGAGACAAACATGTAGCTGTGGATATCACACAGAGCAGATTTCTATTTATACTGGCTGGTTGAGTGCTGCTGTAATAATCACCACGGTGAAATCATTATACATTAGACTGTTTTTTTTTTTTTTTTTGTACTGTTTGTTTGACAGAGCTGAGGAATTGATAGTGAGAGCATATGTGGGAAATGTTATAAGTTTGTGAACACCTGATTTGCCCTAGCTCTTTATTAATACAGATCAGCACTTTGAGTAAATATTCCTACAGTTTAAACTCATCAGAATGATGAGAAGAATTATGAACCATCCATACGTTTGATGTTATGGTTTAATGATAGCTGTTGGTACACTGAAAACAATGAAGTAAGAAATGTGGAAACTTACTTGGGTCAGACAGGATGGAGTCTGTCTTGGGCAGAAACTGGTCACAGCGGATTCCCTGGTAGCCTTCTCGACATCTGATGGAGAACAAAGGAAAATATAATAATCAGTCAGTGAGTCAGGGAACAAATGCCACTACAGCTGATGTAAATGCAAGAGCTGCACAGAAAATGCTCCTCATGTTTTGAGACAAATGCAGGTAAAGCTCAGTCCTCATGGAAGCAAGCTGAATTGACAAAAAGTGCCAAGTAAGGCATGCTGTCAAGAAGAAATTAATAGTGAGGAATTCTTTAGGGCCTGAAACAAGCACTTTTCTTGACGAAGACCTCTACTGGAATCACAAAATGGAGCTGCAGCAGAAAAGGAGCATCCCATCCCCATTAACTGAGACCCTATAACCTTCTCCTGTGTGCGCCTAAATGAGCTTCGGATACCTTGCTTGGTCACGGGAAGTGTTCAAAGAACAACTCAACAAATCAAAATATGAAGCTTCCTCCCCCAAAAAAAAAGAAAAAAAAAAAGATGTAGCTGCTGTGAAAAGATTTTTGCTCTTAACCCCTTCAAGAGTACTCAATTAACTGAAGACACATTCCACGGTTTCCGGACTGTCCCTCCAACTTTCAAGAAACTTAAACTGTTGAATTGAATTTGATTGGCACATTAGCAAGAGTGCCAGTCAGGCAATGATCATTAAGCAGCTAATGAATTCTGAAATGTGCTTGGGCTGCTCTTCAGAAATGTCCTAGGAAAAGACTTTGCATTGCGAAGATGTGTTTTTAATTAGTTTCAGCCCAATAAATATACCCTTATCAACATATGACATATAACGGTGTCTTACAGTGCACAGAAATAGCATAGAGACTAGAATGCCAGAATGCAGTGTAAAGCCTAATTAGGTGCCTCAGCTGGTCTGGACATCAATCTCTGCCTCTGGCCATTTGTACCTTGCTTGCTGTTCTGTTTTTCTCTGTCCCTCTTGAGTCTTTCACATGCAAATAAAAAATAAACTTCAGCAACAGAAGTAACGTATGCTACCTCTCCAAACTTGGTCCTTCTATATCTGCTCCATCTAACATTTGGTCACTTTCTTTACTATTAACTCTGAACTAAGTCTCCATTTTCACTTCTATCCAACCTGCAGTTTCTCCCGTTTTACCCCTGTGGCTTTGTTTCACTGACACTCCTGGAATGAATCTGTATCTACTCTGACAAGCTGACAGCAGAGCAAATATACATATCCCAGTGGCCCCTGCTTTTTGAAACCCCCAACTGAGAGAACATCTATGTCCACCCAGACCAAACACCACGGCTCTGCATCAGATCAGGGCTTACAAAGGAATGCTGTTGACATATCAAAGATTTTGATATGATATGAATCTCAATGGCTACCCTCTTTTTGTCTTTCATCTGCAGTGAGTGATTTTCAATTATTAAATGAGCTGCAGAAGGTGGGGATAGATGTGCTCGACTGTGCAGGCCAGAGGTAAGCTTAAAGATCATCTTCACCACTGGGAGCAAAAAGGGGGCAGATATGGTGAGAAGACACTGAATTGAATCTCACTGATGTCTAACACAAAGATGTGAAGTGAACAAGTGCACAATCAGTATTTAGTACATACTGTAGACCAGAGGTGTCCACACTGTTCAAGCAGCACACCGGACTTGACTCATTTAATTAACTGATCTCAGTCTTCAGACAGTTGATTGGTCAAACTGTGTGCTCTTGATTGGTTGGAACAAAAACCTGCAGCCACATGGCCCTTTGTGGAGCAGTTTGGACCCCTCTGCTGTAGACAGTATAAACCTTTTTCACAGCAGACATTTTAGTGAAATTGATAACATTAAAAAAACTGCATTCCTCTAAGATGAGCCATTTCCAGGGTGCTGGGATTGTGAGTCTGGCTCACTGGCATTACTGGTACACTTGAT
Source organism: Toxotes lorentzi (assembly GCA_037833715.1). Classification (NCBI taxonomy): domain Eukaryota; kingdom Metazoa; phylum Chordata; class Actinopteri; family Toxotidae; genus Toxotes; species Toxotes lorentzi. The sequence continues at coordinate 2,397,195 of JBBMJY010000003.1, read as the reverse complement.
GGAACTGAGCCATCACTAACAAACAGTTTTTTCCACATTTGCTTTTCCTACTATGACAAGCAGTAAACTGACATCAGTTCATCACTGTTTAGTTTAATGGTAGTCTGGATGCAAACCGTACCTTAAAGCCAACTCTGCTCATTGTATTTATTGTAGAACAAGTCACATCTCTGTTGTGGTAAACACTGGTTGTTATAGTAACCAAGCACATATTTTCTGTCTGTCAAGTATAGGGCTTAGCGAACAACTATATATTTTTCTTATTATATGTATGAGGGGCTTCTCCTAGTCACATTCATCACAGCACGTCACTCTGTTGACAGATGGTCAGGATATCAAACATGCTGTTAAGGAGGCCATGACAATCTCATCATTTGTCAAGGTGTCAGTATTGCTGCCTCTCCTCCAAGTTTGTTGTTCTCAGCTTTTACTGTTGCAGCGCGCGATGCCAAATGTGTGTTGTGTGGGAGCAGAAGAACAAAACAAATACAAACAAACACAGTTGCTTTATTTTCATGTCACATTTTGAACTGAATTTCAAAACTCTAGTGAAAGCAGACTAAAAGTTGCTTTTTAGTGTTCAGACTTCAGCTTTCTAATCAGATGCTTCAACTCAGGACCAAAGTCTAAGATGTCAACATGTCACTTAAACACAGATGGAGTTTTTCTCTGTGCTAAATATGTGGTCATTTAACCTCTCTCTTCTCCACTGTGACCTAAGCTGACTAAACTTTGACAGGAGGCAACCTTTATCACACCAGGTGGAAGTGAGGAAGATAATTAAAGGAACAGAGGATTAACGTGGTGACAGTGTCTGTGTGTCATGCTCATTAAGAGCATGGGACTGTGGAAGTGAGAAGAAGCAGTGGTTAAGCAGTGGAGTTTTGTTGAAGAACAAAACTCAGAGATGAAAGGGAACAAAATAAAACACACAACTGTGCAGACGTAGCCTCCTTATTGTGTGGCCATGAGCTCCACAAAAAACAAAAACAAACAAACAAACAAACAAACAAACAAAAACTGATGCAAAACCCTTCTTCATCATGTCCAACTCTAAGCAGTATATGAAGCTATTGTATCCCACAAACTCTGCTTTTTGTTTGCCTGTGCTATTCCCAGCAAAGATCAAGACACATCAGAGTGTTATTTAATAAAGCTTGGAGGAGTGAAACTGAGACTGGATGAGATAAGTGCTGAAGGGTTGCATGCCTTCTAATTAGCACTGCACTCATTAATTAAAAGGAAACAGGATGAGATTGCATGTGGATGCACGCATGTGTGTGAATTTCTCACAAATGTACAAAACAGCACATAAGCAGGGGATATATATAAACAAGCCGCCTGGAGGATGACGAGTTTCTGCAAAGGGAAGTGTGAAAACAAATGTGCTGGAACACAAAGACACACATACATATGCATTACAGAATGTGTAGGAAACAGCACATTCCATTTATGCAGTTCAAAAGTTCGCTTTTTCCCTGTGATGTAAACTTAATATTCCAGCTGAAGCTCAGGAAAAATAAAGCACTGCCAGACTCTGGGTCTTTGAAAGGATCTTGCTGCAACTGAAGCAAAAATGCACCGTCAACTTCTCAGCGTTGATTTCTGTTTTAAATGTCATCATCAGAAACACACAGGCCTTCACTGAGTGTGTATTCCTTCAGACACCAGTTACAAATCTTACTGCTAGTTTTGATCAAAATCAGGACATCATATTTACAAACAGTAGAACATAAATAACCTATTTCTTTTCATGCTGTCAACCTAATATACTAATTCAAGTCATATTCCTGACTAATACATTATGTTCAGACTGTGTGTCTCAGAAAAGAGACATACTAAAACTGAAGCAGATACACCATGGCTTTGTTTTGAATTTCCTAACAGACCTTTGGCATGTTCTGCAGTGCTGTGCAGCCCTGTAATTTACAGAATTTGTCCAATCCAGAGATAATGGAAACTGGCAAATGAAGATATATTTCTGGAATGTTCTTCGCTGTAACCCAATTGTTATACTGCTCTTCCCCCCTCAGATACTAAAGATGTTATACAAATAAAATAATGAGGCAATTTGCAGTGTCAAACATCAAAAGAAATATTAGCGATCTAAGCAACTGCTTCCCTCTCCTTGGCAGGGTGGCCATTTAGACCAATTTAATACAGTGCAGTCACACAGTAGCATGAGGCTCAACGGTCTATTAAAAGAAAATATGCCACAGTGCATTGGTCAGACTGTGACAGGTCGGTTCAGTGATCTTCACATTGTGGACCATTTTCACAGCATGGAGTTCATTTTTGAGCAAAATGGCCGATACACCTCCAGTAAACTGGCCAACAAATAACAGGAAATGGCCGAGGAGAAGTGCTGTTCCTGTCATGGTTGGAGCCTGACCTTACAACAGTCTGCTCAGTAAGGATTTCAGAAGCTAAAACTCACCTAGACTGCCACACAATTTTTTAAATAAAAAGGTTCATGCACCCCAGTCTTACTTTGTTTCACATTAAAAGCTTCAGCGTTTTTGCATAATGCTTGTTTATAGTTAACTTGCTAATTGATCACTGTTCAAAACTTTCCCTGAACTGTAATTAGTTTCTGGAAGTATGGAACCATTTTTAAAAACGATGTCAGATAACTCACTCCACATGTGTAATCTTAGTTATGTAATGATCCAATGTGATGATTAAGATGAAATCTTCTATCCTGAACCCTTCAGAGCCTGGGGGACAGACATGGCTCTAAAGGGAGAGGCTCACAGGGACCTGAGAAAGAACACTGAACAAGTCAATCGAATAAAGACACTGAGCAAATCTATCATCCAAGTAGAGAAAGTTCAACACAAAGTTTTCTTGATTCAATAAGATACTATTATTGCTTCATTCACACAACTGCAATGCAAATTCTTCTCCAGGTTTTGGACGTAATAATGAGGAACAAAAACTTGGCGCCCCATGTGCAAAGGACAGATACACTTTCATTGTATTATTTGTAATTAGGTTTTAAGCCAAGTTAATGAAAATGTAGCAACTGTTGCTGTGGATACAATGAAACCATATCATTTGATGTATAAAATCCTAATGTAATCGTATATGTCTGTTTGGCTTTGATAGCAACTTGCTGCACAGGGGTTTGTTTAATCAGACCTGCAGACAACCAAATAGAATTGACAGCCCGGACTTCAAAGAAGGCCTGAGATGATTACTTTTCTACTTGAATTACATTACATATCGCTCAGCCGTATGTGTTTCCATTCACGCTTCCCTTTCTTGATGGGACATAAAATTGAAATGAAAATCTAGCTTCACTGTGTATCAAGGGAAACCTTTTCTCTCATTTTTCCCAGACAGGGTGATTGACATGCATCTGGGGTGCCACGTCTCAGCCTTACAGTTTATGAGAGGCAGGCAGGGTGTGACACCATGTGTGCATGTTATGTGTTGTTGTGCATGTATATGTACGTACATATGTGTTTGTATGTTTATTTCACACGTAGACAAACGGTTCTCTTGTTTTTACCACTAATTTGTCTTTCCTCTGTTCCACCTCCTCCTCTTTACATACTACTTCACTACTCTATGTGAACCAACAGGAAAGAAAACAATCATTTGATGTTTGGCACCATATTTGTACCACAATGCACTGCTCTATAACATATCTTTATACTGTATGTGAGCATAACTTTCTCAGTGCGTTGATTATTCGATTTTGTCATGATTATCTGGCCTTTTTTTTTGAAAGACTGGTTCATTTAGAGACTGAACTCCATTTTACTGAAAGATTACACATTACATACTAATGATGATTACATATGAGCAATCAAGGACAGAGGCAAAAACTTACTTTATAAAAGGTAATTTTATAGAAAATTTGAACTCATTAGGTCACTGTGAAACCAGAACATTAGTTTGAGAATAAATGACATCTTGGAGCACTCTCTCTGTCTAACAAACAGGAGGGACATATTTGCTGCTAAAGATGCTCTTGTGTTGTGGTCTAATTGTGGTCTAATCCAATTCCAGTTTAATTTCTGCAAATGGTCTCTACGGAGTTATAATTACTAAAGTAGCTTTTTGAGGAAGCCCGAAATGTTCAAGGGGAAGAAGAACATGTTCCTTTATTCAGCAATTTAAAAGCTGGTCAAGGTGGATCTTAGGGCACTGTGAGGCTCCCTGGGCTTCGGTTCTGTTAAAGTGTAGGCACGACCCACTTGGAATAAAATGTATGGGAAAACTTAAATTGACCTCACTCTTAAAGTTTATACCACAGGCTGAGTCAAGTCAGCTTTTAAAGGCTCAGAATCCCAAAACCCAAAAAGGTCAATGACGAGTATTTTCCCAAGTTTAGAAATCAAAGTCTGCCAGTGAGAAATCCAGCTCTTTAAATGTCCTGGCGTCGGTGTAAGTGCCCAGCCATCTCTAACCTTTCCTGCTCTTTTTTTCTCTGGATGTTTCAAGTTGTCAAGTGCAACTGACTGCTGAGCTTCTCTTGTTTTTAAATAAAACATGCCTCCTACTGAATGTTGCATACATGCCATGGTGTTTGAATGCGTGCCCTTTCCTCCATCTCACCATGAGTCCTGTGAAACCTCACCTCAATCTCTCAACCCTTTCAACAGAGGCGGGAAGTTACTCAATAATTCACAGCTCCACCTGGTCGCTGATCCCAAAATTAAAACAACAGCAAACCACTTTCTCTGATGTATCTTATATTTTATTCTTTTTTAACTACTCATCTTTACTTCAGTTCCCCTTTCTCTCCTCTTTTCCTCCATCTCTTGTTCTCATGCTTTCTACTGTATGTAAACCAAAGGTACAACTGGGATAGAAGAAAACCATTTGTGGAGGCCAGAGAAGGATGTTTGGCACCATATATGTAACAGAACTGTCTTTCATCCAAATTATTGTTATAAATCTGACAGCCAAAAAGAAAGTGAAACTGGATTTGTCCAAGCAATGCCTTTTGGGAATAAGCAAGCGTTCTACATTAGCTCATCCTCTGTCTCTCATGCAGTCAGTTGTACCAGACAGAAGAAAATAAAGAGGCATGTGAGACAACAAACACGAGAAGACTGGCACCGGTCGTTTGTTCTAACAGCTTACAGTATTTTTCAGCTGTTTGAATCTAGTAGTGACACAGCAGGAATGAGAGAGACAACAGCAAACAACAGAAAACAGGTTCCAGATTTAGTCAGGCCAGCAGGAGAACGTGATGATCCGCCTTTACTTGGTAAAGTCCTCACTGTTTACACAGCTCTTCTCTCCAGTTCAGTAGAAGTCACCTTCTTTTATGCTATACCTTTTATACTGTAGGGGACTATCATGTCACACTCTATAAATACATTCCTCTGTCTAATGCAGTAATCTTGATAGGGGCTGGAAATACCATTAATGGTGAGATAACACTTAATATCTAAACCCTTATCTCTTTTTCATTCTGCCCCCTCGCTCCATTTCTCTCTCTGTCTTTGGCTTTCTCTCCTTATGAATATTAACACACTTCACTTAGACCACTTATCTCTGTGCTTAATAATTCCCTCCCCCTAAGTCACTTTGAATAGATGGTCTGTACATTGCATCGACAGTGGGATTCAGTGAATATCTCTTCATTGCATCTGAATGTTAAAGGGAGCATTGAGGTACTTAGATCGATTAAATTAGCTGTTATCTCTGCCGGTGACAAGCAGCAACGTTTTATCTCCCCCCACTCAGCAACAGCAACCTGTACAGTACGCAGAGGCATACACAGAACTTAACATCCAAGGAGGCTAATCTGGTGTTTCTATGTCTAAGTCTTTCAAAGTTAATTCTTAAGGACATGAATTTTCCTTAAAAGCAGTAAGTGAAAATGTTCACTACTTCAGTCTGAGAGATTATGGCTCCTTCTTCTGGACAGTTTTAAGTGCAACACTAAAATAATGCCTGTCCATTGGAAAAACAATTTACTTTTACAATGCTGATTACGGCTTTGAATTTTTCTCTCGATTATTCAAATACAGATTCTTTTGCAAAATATGGATATGCAAAACCTACTGTAGATACGGCACAGACACACATACACTCAGCTGACTTGATGCAAAAACTGGGGGTTATCACTGTGATTGTATTCACTGTCTGTAAAGCAACTTAAAAACTGACTCTTTGTGACATTACAGGCTTCAGGTCATTCTTTTCTGTTTGAGCAGATCCTCTTATACACATAATTCTGTTCATACTTCTGGGGCTACTTTTACTGCCACACATCAGTCAGTGTTGAACCTCACTAATGCTTTTGTACCTGAAAGGAAGTTGAAACAAAGGGATCCATGGACTCGTCTAAAATGAGGCACCACAGGAGAGGTAGTTTTTTCACATCCTAATTTCAGAAAATATACTAAAACATCCAAATGCCAGAGGAAGATTTATGCAGGAGAGTGTGGAGCTGTGTTGAAGAACAATAGTCTCATGAAAGCTTTGACCTTTGGACAAAATTAAGAAGCAGAGAAGTCCGTCAGGGTAATCAGATAATTAAACTTGCCCCTTTTGGCTCCTGGTTTCGGATGATTTTGTGTCCCTTTGGAAATAGTTTTCACTGTGGAAGTGTCACTTGCATGCTGCTGATCCTGTTAGAGGGCACAGCTAAGAAGGCATTTGGCAAGGATAATACTTCACAAAGGAATTTAAAGTTATAACCTTCTGAAAACTGGCAGCCACTTCATCTCCCAAATGTTGTTGCTGGGATTTAAATTCTTATGCATGTAAAATGTAATTTCTCTGCTCGAACAGTGTGCCATTGCCCATAGGAAACATGAGCAATGTGAGAGAGAGCAGCTGCAAAGACAGTTGATGTACGATTAGACATAAATCCACTGGAAGATCTGAAGGGTGTGTGTACGAAGGTGGGTGATTCCATTCACTGAACAAATAAAACTAAACTGGTAACAGGTCATTTGGGAAGACTGGGAAAACTGGGAACATTTTATATGTTGATAACACATAACTTGTATGTAGCTTGTGCTGTAGTTAACTTATTCTTGCTAAACTTAAACAAGTTTACTCTCAATTGACGATAAAGTAAAATATACAGTTTTTCTACTGTCGTTAGAAAGAAAATTACATTAATGTATTTCACTGTTCTGCAACTGCAGCACAAAGAATCTCTCTGCCCTTCAGTTTGCAAATAATACAAAAGCCATGAAAAGCAAAAACAAGCCACACAATCCCTTTTGCCATTATTTCTGACCTGAACCTCTTGAGTGCATGAACAGCTGAATTCAAAACTTCACAACTAGGAAGAAGCTGCTTACATGGAGCTCTTGAAGCAGCATCACACACATAGCAAGCCTATTATTTTTAGAGACAGAGAAGTAGTCCATGTGGAGCACAGGAAATGGCAAAGCAAATGCTGGCAAGACAAAACAGATGCAGTGATGTTTTACCAAGCAAACAACGATTCCTGTCAGAAAAAAGTGTGAGTGAAGGTATAAATTAGGAAGCGTTTCAGAAATGCACTGTCAAACATGTTCCCAAATCCAGTAAAACTGCACTCTGAATTCTGGGAAAATATCAGGCCATCTTAACACTGGAATTGTAATTTGTTTTCTGAGAAATGTTCAAAGCTTGTTTATCTTCTAAAAAAAATGTTGCTCTATCCTGATGCTTTGTGTTATTTCTTTAACTTGTGATTGTGTTCTTGGGATCACATCTTAGCCTTAGGAAAGCACCACTAAGATTATTGTGATGCTTCTGATCAATCATAAAAATTCATGATAAAAATGTTTCTGTGTTTTATCCATATAAGGTGCCTACATTGAGCCCCACTTCCTCCAGGTGATATGGAAGAACTTTTGTTTAATCAAAACACAACCTGAGGCTACAGGAAGGGATTACATTACAGGGCATTACCAATTTTCAGAGGATTATTACCCCACAGTGATGATTAAAGACTTTGACATACACTGTTCTGTAAGCCAGAGATCTAGACGTCAAAATCATGGTGAAAACAATTATTATCTCAGCAAAAGTCCATCTACTTCCTGAGCTATCAAACTTGACAGGTGATTATTTTAACTGATGCCTTCGGTTCTACTCTACATGGACAATATAGGAATTCAAAATATCTCTCCAAGGTCTTTGATAAAAGTGTTTAAGTATAGCCTCAGCAGGAAGAAGAAGAATGAAAGGTGTTTGTCAAAAAGACTAACCGAGTTCTGGTATGGGACCTAAACTGAAATGAGGCCTGATGGTGCTAACAACTGAGGGATATGAGCTGCAAAAATTAAATATGTGACTAACTCATGCACATGGTTCAACCTTTGACCTGACATACTGAAACTGTCACTGGGTGGGAAAGAAAATGCAATAAATCAGGGAGTGAAAATCCAATGTATTCAATAGTGTCACTAAATGGTGCCCTGTCGTGTCTGGTATACACTGAAAGGATTATCACTTTTCTTCAAGGAATATTATCTGTCATTCTTTTGAAGTGTGATCATACTGAGAAAAAAAAGAGAAGATTTGCTTTATAGCGCCATTTGACAAGATACTGTCAAAACATGCACTGATACCAGTTCAGAAAAAAAATTAATAAATAAAAGTAAATAAATAAAGAGCGGACTTCCCTTGTAGACAATGATGCTGTCCACGTCACTTTCTTGTTCAATCTTACTACTTCTTACACAACAGCTAATTAGTTTTGTGAGCATCTAATGTTCACAAAACTGATTAGGACATACAGCAAATTATGAAGCAGTTAGAAGGTGTTTCACTGTACTTCAGCCTGTCACATTAATGGTTTTGAAGAGAGAATAACTGAAACCCATGCTTTACACAAAAGCTCTCATGTCAAGAAGCTAGCGAGACTCTTGAGTACATGACATGAGAACTGGAATTACAGTACTTTAATCCTTACTAATTCTATCCTTTAGATATTATCAGAGATCAGACAGATTCCCAATTATGCTAATATGGTGAGTAATGCCACCCAGTCTCAACTGGAAAAAGAACAAGAAAACGATGAACAGGAGAAAGAAAACAAGAGGTCAGTTCAAGTTTTGATTGAGGTTGGTCTACTATACAGTAAGATCAGTGTTCAGTAAAGCAATCAACCTCTATTCTCACAATGAATCAAGGAACAATGACTCGAATAAGAAGAGAAGACAAGTTTGCTAAATGATGAAACGCCCTTTATCCTCATCAGTTTTAATCTTGAACAACAATCCATTACACTGCAGACAACAAAGTGGAAGAAAATAGCTGCAACAACAAAAGCAAAAGTGAACCTCCCAAAAAATGTGTTGTCAACAGCATTCTTTAGAGAGGAAAAGAGGGGGAAAGGAGCTTTGTTATGACGACAAGAAAGAAGCGAGAGGAAATAATTACAGGAAAAGCCGTTTACACAATACTTCCGTTGTGCCACAGGACTAGCAATATGTAGCGGCTTATGTGACCCAAAAAGACCTGAGAAACACATCCTGGCTGCAGAGCCATCATTCTGTGAGGCTGCAACTGCTGCCACCAAATCTGTTTTGTTCAACCTCGCCCCAGAGTGAGCGGAGAGCTGATTTAGACGAACGTGAGGGAGAGAGGTTGAGAGACATTAGTATGTATCCTACAAAACCAGATGTCCAAGCTTTCCACCAGCACTGAGAGAGCCTCAAACCTTCACACAGAAATGTTTCACAGTCAACATGTGTCAGGTGAACGTGTAAAAATCTGTAGGTAAATGCAAAATTATTCTCATTATTTTGGTGCAAATTTCTTTGATATTTTTTCATGTATATTTATAAACCTTATATTTCTTAGTTTGTCTTGAAACAGGGTGTGGACCAGTTTTCTTGCTGCTCTCAAAGTGCAGCTCAGTGTATCATGTCAATTTGACAGAGCCATGTTTTACAGTGGAGAGGAAGAAATGACTGCGAGGGGGAGACAGAGAGAGACAGAGAAAGAGATGAGAGAGAGAGAGGACAGAGGGAAACAGTTCGTGATATGAACTCATAATGTGTAGCCTCCTGTAATTGTGTGCATGAGTGTGTGTGCATGTGTGGATATGTGTGAGAGTATGAGAGAGAGAAGAGAGCAGGAGTGGCAGCTGTAGTATTAATTAGGCAGGTGAGATAAGTGGACTGCAGCTACATTACATTGGCAATTAGAGTGAAGTCTATTTGCCTAGCATGCCCCTGGCTCTGAGAGAGGAAGAGAACTTGTTGGGAGACCGAATGAGAGCGAGAGACAGGGTATAAAGGAAAAGATTAAGAAAAGCAGGTGGGAGAGAGATTCAAAGGGAGAGGGGATGTTATGTAGTTGTGAGTGATGAATAGGATTCATCACTAATCCCTCCAATGACAGTCAGCTTCCATGATCTCCACCACCATGCAGGCCAATCACAGAACAATGTGATATGTTAACAGAATGAAGCTGATGTGACACATTTCATAGATATTTTTTTTCCTTTCAGCGAATTTAAGTTATCTTACAGTTGGGTGATGGATGAATTAAACTATCATAGAAATGAGTAGATGCCTTTTGATGCAACACTACATCTCTGTGACACGGTTCTTTTTCCCCTCTGGAGTCCACAAACACACTCAATGAAAAACTTATATATACAGTAAGAGACTGAGAATTCCCTGATACTTCAGCTCCAAGAAAGAAGAAATAAGAATAAGAACACTCCAAAATGTAGGGCAACCCCCTTCAGCTGGTCCAACACAAACTGCATGACTAATATGGGCCCAGTAATCTACCAAGTTCTTCAGCATGGGGCCTCAAAGAACTACCGGATTTGCATGATGTAAACAAAAAACATGGTGACACTTGAGGAGTTTCCTATTTTGTTAATTCTAAGATCACAGCAGAAAAAGCAACAGAGGCTCCTAATAAATTGATTAGGGTGTCTGCCAGGATGTTTGATGATATGATATCAGATTATCCTGCTAATTATACACAACAACACACACAGTGAGCCAGCAGTTCAGCGGAGTGGATTACCGCTGCCCTCCACTTTCTAACAGGCAGGAGCTCCCAAGCCTTGTATATGAGCTACAAACCTGGGTCAGCGACAGTTGGAGTACTCAGAAACAGTACGGAGATCAGTGGAAGCAGATCCAGAAAAAAAATCTGATGTTTGTGGAACTATCACAACTGTGTATGTGCAAGAGACGGTAAGCACAACGATCAGAACAACCTAAGGAACTATTTTCAGACGGACACAGGGACACTGGACTTTCAGGACACTGTCCTTTGGCAAGGCACACAACATTCTGGACACTGATAAAAGAGACATGAGATGAAAAAGAAAGTATGGTGCTACAATGAATTAAGTACACTTTTATTTGAATTACTGTAAATAGTACAGGTACGCATATGGCTGAAAGCTCAATAAACATTCAGAAAGGTCACCTGAGAGAACAAAAAGTGCTTCATTTCATAGCCATGGCCTGAAATGAGCACCTTTTCCAATAATAGAAAAATCAAGGTGCTGCACATTCAGTAAACATTCAGTAGGTCACCTAAGAAAACCAAACTAGCTGAATGAGCACAGAAGTGAAAAGAAATGAACCTAAACACACCTCCAGGCAACAGTTTCTTAACAAGGACTTGAACACTTGAGTGGCTGCAGAAGAAAAAGCTTCTGGAAAACCACAAGCAAAACTCACACAAGTATAGTTCAAGAACAGCAATGCACTGTAGGAACACAAACAGTGCTGTGTGTATGTGTGTGTGTTGGTTCATAACACTGCATAAGCAGCTTAATCTCCTTCATCAGTCTCATCTGCAGCTCTTGAAGAAACATGGTGATGTAATTACCACAGCTGCTGTATATACTCTGGCCTACACGCGTCTCCTCTCTGACCTCTGCCAGCCTCTGGAGGAGGACAGCGTCAACGCTCTCTTATGACTGTAGGTGTTCTGGATGAGGTAGAGGACTCAGAGGGGACCTAAGATGAAGGCTCAGATTTAGGGCCATTTGAAGGGCATGGATCAGTTTTTGGGTTCGGTGAAGAACTGCTGATGACCTCTTCATTTGTCATCTAGATTTGCCACGTTTATATCTGACACGTGTAAAATCTGAAGCATTTCAGTTCCTAAACTCAAAAAATTCCACCGCCTGCTCAGGTGAGTGATGTCTAATGAACAAAACACACCCAGGCACAGTCTCCACTTCTTTTTTCCAACATTTTCTGCCACAAACGGACGACGCGGTCTTAGGCTTGTTTTATTTATTTTGGCAGGTTTCCATGTCGACTTCTAAAACTGTACTTATCTGTCTCCAGCTATTTCAAGAAGCGTGTGCATTACTGCACAGTGGCAGTGGCGAGTAGCTAATCTTCTCTCTCACATCCCCATACTGCCCCTAATACTCCTGTATATTGCATCTTGCGGACACTTAGTGTTAATTTCCAAGGATGTGCACAACCGACGCTCCAAACGGAAGCAGCAGACGTGAGGCAGCCATCATGTGTACGTGAGCGCATAGTTAAAAGCAAGTATATCTGTGGCCTAATGGATTCTGTGAACGCAAAACCACCTGATGCATTTTTGGAAAAATAGACCTTGTCAGGTATTATCCCTTCCTTCGTATTTCATTTGAAACTCCACTTTTAGTGTCAGAGCATTTAAAGAGAGCAGAAACTCAGCCACAGTGGGCATTCTAGAGGGAAAAAGTGTTGGTGGACATGGAATGAGCTTTTTGTCAAGTATTCAGATGCATTTCAGTCACTCTGAAATGTGTTGCTGGGGTGTGAACGAGCCCTGGTCCCAGGGGTATCGGTGGTTTAGATGAACAGCATTGTGCTGTGGTGTCTGTGCTGGTTGGGCAGTACACTGAGTGGGATAGAGAGCTGGAGGGAGCTGGCTGGGATGACTTTGGCTCTGTCACACCAAGGTCTCCACTCTAACTCCACTATAATGAGCCTGTCAGCACGGTGTGAGCCATAGGAGATAGGCTGGCCCCTATCAACCTAGTTTCACAGTCAAGGATGAGGAGCTCTGTGTGTGTATTTATGTGTGGTGGAATTATTTATCATCACATTCATTTTTTCTTAGCATTCTCAGTAAACCTGCTGTCATCTTTGGTGGTGAAGAACAGACTGAAATGCTTTTATCTTTGCAAAAGGCTGCTCACTTGACTTTTATCTGGATCAACTCCCATCGTACAAACACTGCTGTATAGATCCCAGAAATCCTGTATATGCTTTTAAGCAAAGTGCACATTCCTGAAATTTGTAATCTTGTGAATTAGACTTTGTTTTGGCAGCAGTTACCACAAATGCAACCAGTTCTTGAGACATTTGCAAGATTTTGTGGTTTCTTTAAATTGTCTCAGTTTTCTGAAAAAAGAAAAAAAAAAAAGGTCAGACTGGAAGAAATCTGTCCAAAAACCAATCAGTGAATTTTTACATAGAAAAATGATCTAATTTAGAGCTACTTTTAGGAATTGGAAGACCACAAGCAAAGTTTCCACAAAATGTTTCACTGTGTGCTGGTCCCAACAAGTTTCTCCAGTTTACCAGTTTCATTACCTTTCATGCTCAATTTTGGGGAAAAAAAGAACCAAGAACTTCCTGGATATAACTGCAAAGGAAAGCAGCTCCTGACAAGAATCTCCAATAACAAGAAATTTCTAAGATCCTATAAGGTTTCTCAACTCATTTTCCTCCCACTGGAATGTATTACATTTTATGATTATCTGTTTTTTTTTTTTCTTTACTGCTGACTGATTTTTTCCCCCCAAAATAAACAAAAAACTGTTTTGCAAACCCAGACATTTTGGGTTGTGGTAATCACAGAAAACTGAAAACACGATCCTGCAGAGACTGTTAGTTTCTTGCAGATTGCAGGCTTACAGAAATCTAAAAAGGGACTAACAACTCCAAACATTTGGTGTGTGTGTTTGTGAGTGTTTTGTTTGCAGGAGCATGTGCATGTGCGCAGGCGTATGTGTTTTGCTATAAAGCCTCCCTGATCCAGTGTTAACTGCTCTCATAAACAAGCACCTGCCAGATGTGAGCTTCTGCCCACAGAGGACTACTAGTGTCTGGCTGTGAGTGGAATCCATAACCAGACGTGTCCTCTGCTCACTGCATCCTCTTGTCTCAGACAGATAAGGTGCAGTCTAAAGCCAAATACAACTGACCTTCTGCTAAAGCTCAAGCTTTACTGTCAACAACAGAAATATTTCACTGCCCCTGGAAAGACAGACATAAAGGTAGACAGATATAGGCAGGGCAGAAACGGCCTCCACCAGTAGGAATTTAAACAACAATGATAGAACCTGTTCATGTAGTAAAGGCCAATATGTACTCTCTCAAGTGCTGTTTGAAAAGTTTTAAAATAGTGAAAAGCTCCTTTCAAACAGTTAGACAGCCAGAGTGTGTGTTGCCAAGACATATTTCTGAAAATCAAGAAATTCGACCTCCCTCTTTCTGCTGCAAATTACAGGTGTTCACAGGGCTAAAATGGACAGAGCTTCAATTTCCCTCAGAAATTGTGCTCTCAACATTGCTCACATTTTCACTTCTGGCTGGATCCCTGTTCACGGCTGGACTGTATGGATTGCAGCTGTGTTGGCAGTGAGGGAGGTGGGCTGCACTTCAAGATGTAGGAGGAGTTGGACCAAACTCTGGATAACCTTCTGAATAAGAGCCAGGGCAAATCTGTGCCAATAGACAGATTCTCCCTAACCCTGACTTTCCCAGTCAGTCAGAGTGGCCCAGTTGCTATTCAACACATAACAGTTGCTACCTGCAGGTATAGGGAAATATTTTTTCTTCCTGCCTTACACTAGTCACTTGACAATATGTGATATTTAAATATGTGTATAAACTGAAAGCCTCCATTTTCCATTTGGAAAAATGATGAGAAATACTATAAATGCTAAGATTAAAAATACTGTAAAGTGATTTGAAGGTCACACAAAATATCAGAAGACAGTTTGCACAAACAGAGAATCATTTTGCCTGTTTCACCCTCCCTGATTTCTCCCTGAATAATCTAAATTTCTTCAGCTTGTTTTATTGCATTATTTTGCAGAACTCAGGCGGCATTCATAGCGTCACATTCTCTCACCTCAGTTATTGCTCCTCTGCCACAGTGGCATGTTCCCTGTAGCTACTAATAACTATACTCTAAACACTGTGTGCCTGACTTATATTGTGCAGTAAAATGACAACTGGGACACATGAAAATACCTAAATACTCCTTAGTTTCAGTATTCCATGACAATTTTCTCTGAGCTGCTGGGGAAACAGACTATTATTGTTTCTTTAAAGGTGACACTGTGTTTCGCTGTTAGACAGACATGTAATTTCAAGTTATTTCAGTGACAGTGATAAACAGTGGCAGTTCAAAGTGAAGGGGAATGACACATCTGTCATTACGCAGAGCATCCCACCCACATGCAAACACAACACACACACGACCACACACTATGACTTATCTAGTGTGATGTGTATTTGAGGATCTGTTGGACTGATACCAGAGACACAGCTTTGTCAAAATCACATGACAGTGAAGGTTCATTAGTTTGTTAATTCAGTCCCCTAAAGTCTCAGAAGTGCACATGGCTCTGGTGCTACACGCTGTCATGACAACATATCCAGTTAGACATTATCCTTGCATTGTTATGCAGCTTCTGTGATCTGTTTATGAAATGTTCACAGCTATTTATGACCCTTTGAAAAGCAAGTCACAGCTAATTTAGGAACGTCCCACACTCGTTGGTTGTAAATGTGTTATTGTGGCATGCATGGAGAGATATTGTAATATAATAGACTGGTTGGTGGAAGGGTGCCAGAGTTGCATGGCGGCTGGGTAAAGTATTCTGGCGAAGCAAATTAGCTTCTGTCACACAGCAGCCAGGCAGGTTGTGTTTGAAAAGGCCTGGTGTGTGTGTTTGCTGCTGTTATGAAACACACATACAAACATGGACAGTGCACTGGAGCGAGTCAGTGCTCCGAGTCTAGAGAGCGAGGGAGCATCCTTGATTCTTGGCAGTTAGATGGATTGGTGTGTCTACATGTGTGTGTGAGCTGGACAAAGAGACATGAATGAGAGAAAGAAATGAGAGAGACAAAGGTGGAACAAGACCAATATTCGCCAGTCCAGCTTTTCCTGAGTGACTGGCACTAAGTGGCATTCCCTTGTGGAGCCAATAGACTAGTCCTCACCAGCCACCATCTTGGCCTCGGGACCTACGTGACACAGTTTACTCCATGTCGATAACCCACTCCCAGACTCCCAGAGAACGAAAGAGAGAAGCAGACAGAGAGACGACCTAGTTTTGGTTTCACATTGTCTTCAGGTTTAATTATCCCTTTGGCAAGAGCAGTGCACTCATTATTGTTGTGGATGCCAGCACGGACTTAGGGAGGATTTTCTCTTCTAAATTTCTTGACGCTCAAATCAACTTCTGACCCAGTCAGCTGGTAGTTGGGCTGCTTATCAATGCAGATATCACGTCAAGGTGCTTCTAAGCTCAAAAAGATGCTAACATTCATCAAGTGTGTGAAAATAATTATTTTAATTGCAAACACGGTGGAAGGAGTATGTGTTAGCTGTCGTTCATTTTTAAGTATTAAAACAAGCGTGACTTGAATTGTGGAGGATCTGAAGTGATGTGCCTGAGCTGGGAAGTAAAATAGAGTTCAACGCAACAAAGTTCATTCTGAGGCTAGACAGAACTTATTATTGTGCTTTGATGTATTAGAAAATCACTCCTTTATTTTATATTCACAATATACACAGTACAATGAGAAAATTAGTGGATGTACAGTATTTTCCTACACCAAGAACATGTAAAAAATATAATCATATATATTAGTAAGTGATAATTAGCATTCGAGGGAGTCTATGGAGAAACAAGTCCATGGCAATGAAGGGCCATGTTGACCACAACCAAAAGCTTCACTAAATATCTTCATACTGGTCCTTCTCTGCCGCCCTGTTCCTGAAGGTGAGAGCGGGATGACAGTTAGTCACCCGAAAAAAAAAAAAACAACCAGTCCACGTACACCTCCCACCTTCTCAAATACGTCTTTCTCTTTTTGTTTCTTTTTCGTGACTCTCTACCTCAACGGATGCACAATTACACACAACTCAGCTGCTCAAAACCTTGGTGTTTGTGATTCATCTCTGTCTTTGAAGCCACACATCACGGCCCACCGCCAACACAACGTTTTTATTTCCCACCTGGGCAGTGCTGCTAAATTCTGTCCCGTCTTATGAAACCAATATCCTGATACATATATTTATGTCATCTAAAATCATGTTTTTTGTGTGTTTGTTTGTTTTCAGTGCAGGCTGTCTACCAAAGACATTTAAATGATTTTGAATATCTATCTATCTATCTATCTATCTATCTATCTATCTATCTATCTATCTATCTATCTATCTATCTATCTATC
>JBBMJY010000003.1:2318758-2374827 GCA_037833715.1 Toxotes lorentzi | reverse complement strand
GTGTGTGTGTGTGTGTGTGTGTGTGTGTGTGTGTGTGTGTGTGTGTGTGTGTGTGTGTGTGTGTGTGTGTGTTCAGACATGTAACTTATTGGAAAAGTGTCCGCTGGTGGCTTGTCTTACCACCATGACATATTTTCCCTATCGTGGACTGTCCGTGTTACACAAAGCTGCAAACACACAAATCTATGTGGACATACACACACAAGATGTTTCCTATGTTCCCAAGGTTGTGGGAGTCCATTCAGTTCAATGTGATTTTAGTATAGATTAAAAAAAAAGATCACATGAGGGCTGTTTTCTCAAAGCAACAAGCTCTATGTTTTTAGCATTTAGTACATTCTTTATTTTATTCTTTATGTTTTAAAATTCTTTGACAAATGGTCAAAGAAACACTTTTGTAAAATAATTAATGTCTCAATGAAAAATCCTCCTCATTTCACAACAGTTCAAAGAAACTTTGGACTTGAAAGAGCAAATGTTTGCCAAGAACAGCCTCTTGTGTACGTTTTGCTATTACACTAAATTGCATTTTTATGTATATCTAGATATTTCTCCCTGCGGGGTAAAAGGAAAAATCCACTTCCTGTCTGCATCTTTTCATAAGAAAGATGAAAAAACCCAGACTAGGGGATACACAGGAGACAGTGTTCCACTGGGATTCAATCCCACACAGGTAAGGTGTCTAAGGCTCCTGAGGCAGGACTCTCTGCATTTTAGACACCAGTTCCAGAAAATGCAGTGAGTCATAAGCCAGTAGATGTACAGTGATGTATGCAGTTTTTCTGCAATATAATTTTAAATGTCAGCATATGATCTGCATCTTTCTGGTACCTTCTACTACTTATTACTTCTGACAGGCTGAGTAGCAGAACAGCAGATATAAATAGAGAACTGAAATATTCGTATCGTACATGGTACTATTTGAAATAATATAGTAAAATTGGAATGTTTTCAGGTGAAGTAATGACAAAGGCAGAGAAAGTCATGAATTATTCAAACATGTAAAGGATTTACGTTCAGAGATATTCAACTTGGCACTAAGGGACTGTCACACATCATCTCTGATGTGTGGCTGTTTTGCATAAAAAAAGCAGGATTTCTAAATGCACTGACATTTAACTCAGATGTAGCCTATAGTGTAATCAGAGAATCGTGTCTGTAATGCAAAAAGGCACATCCTAAAAGGGAAATCCACAACAAAGATAATGTGCGTGAAACTAGAAAATACATGCAATTTAAATGTAATTGTTTCTGTAGCAAGGGAGGAACAAATGTTGTCATAATTTAACAACTTAACAGAAAAATACATCCTCTTCTTGGTGCTTATCAGCTGCCTGTGCTTCAACACTTCATGTGTATTT
Organism: Toxotes lorentzi; assembly: GCA_037833715.1. Taxonomy (NCBI): domain Eukaryota; kingdom Metazoa; phylum Chordata; class Actinopteri; family Toxotidae; genus Toxotes; species Toxotes lorentzi. Next base: position 2,373,466 of record JBBMJY010000003.1, on the reverse strand, counting down.
TTTTCCTCCTCCTGGCTTAAATGTGCAAAAAGAAATGCTTCCAAAAAACACAAATTGCAAAATGAAACTAATAATTATTTTTATCATCAATTAATCTGTCAGTATTTTTGTTTTATTATTTATGATGTTTTTCCCAGAGCCCAAGCTGAAATCTTCAGATACCATGTTTGTACCACCAGCCATAAAAAAAATCCAAGGGTTAAGAAGATGTCAAGAGTGAGAAATAATAGACATAAAGCTCTACATTATATTCACTAAGAAAATGTTCTGAGGGCTCAGAGTTTGTGTTCCCAAAAGTCCCATATTCCTTAAATCTTACCATCTCCATTGATGAACTGTGCTGATCCCTAAGCTAAATGCTTTTGGGCACCCTGGCTCAGAAAGGAGGCATGCTATATTATTTATATGGACAAATGTTCAAGAGGTGCCTCTCTGGGTATTATGCTGAAATTGTGCTCTTTAGCTATCAGGCTTAGGGCTGAAAATCAAAGAAGGGGTTTAAGACCTTTTGACTTCCAGATGTTTTAGCTCTTATTGCTGTGGGCTTAATTTAGCATCTCTTTCTTCACAATCGTCTGATTCGTGCAAAGATATATTGTGCTCCATATGTTGCTTTTTCCCCTTCCAGGATACAGAGTAATAACAATAATTGCCCGTGAGCAAGAGCTCCTCTCCTGTTCACTAAGCACAGGTATTTGACATGTAATTAATTTGGACACACAGACTTGAACATCCAAGGAGAACTTCTTTCATTTTAGCTGCAATTTTATCTTATATGAATGTGTAAATAGTGTCTGCTTAAAGACACAAGCATTACAAATACTGATATGTTTCTATTATTATTTTAAGCTTTTTATGTATTTATTTTTTTAAAAATACATTCATTCAATACATTATGCAAAGCCACATCTGCACGTGTTGTCCATGTGCACACACATGTGTATGATGACAATAAACATGACTTGACTTGAAAGCAATAAGCCACATCACACACCAAAACCACACAATACATACATGATATGCTTACACATGTATGGTGTAAGCATATCATAGGCCTTATGATATCGTGCAGCGATGCCTATATCACCTATAAGTTAAACATCATCTACTTTATCCCATTATCTCCTCACACATGCATTCATACCACAAACATAAGTCTCACATGCATATGTTATTGGCTCAAACCAATTTCATCAACATAGCGGCTTCATCCCTTATCCTGTCACACAGATGAGAGACATTAAACGACTTCACTGCTTGGGCCCCAGGAGGCCAAACACACCCAGCCAATGGGATCACTGGGGAGGCGTCATGTGACACTGGCAAAGATATCATGTTACGGAGATGCAGATCATGAAAATCCCTTTTCAGTCTGTGTGTGTGTGTGGATGCGTGTGCGTGATGTGTGTGTTTGTAAATCCTCTCAGTAGAAGGGGATTATACCATACAACCACGGAGGTTATGTACAAGTGTCAGGTGGTTAGCAGCATCTACATGGCTGAGGGAAACGCAAACTTTCTCCTCTTTACTTGCTCTTCAGCTCTGTTTCACTGTGTGACACGTGTGTGTGTGTGTGCGCGTCTGCGTGTGTGTGTGAACTTGATAATCTCCTAAAAACATGCAGGGCTGCATCTCCAGAAGACTCAGTGCATTCACACCTGATCTTGTGTTTACTTACAGGCTTCTGACACATAATATGATTCATCTACACTGTGGCACACATGAGCTTCTATTTTTCTTCTCCTCAGTTAGTGTGTCAATCCTTTGTTATGTAACTATCTCCAGTGTGCCAGCCCCAATTAACCAGGTCAAATTCCTTGTGCATCTGCTGTTCCCTACTTGGCAAATTAAAAGGCTTCTGTTTCTCCTGCTCAATGCTGAAGTCCAATACATTTCTCTGTATCACACTCGCTGATGATGATGATGATGATGCTTTCATGCTATATTTTCATACCTTATGGTTTTACTGCTGTGACCTACAAAGCAGGCCAAGTCTTTCAAAAAAAAAAAAAATCTAATTGATGATTTCCTGAGGAAAAAACAAATCTTACATTTTTAAACCTCATTAACAGCACAGACTCCATGTGACTGGGGCCGGTCAATTTTTAAATTAATGCACTGCATTAAGAACAGATACTTGTTCCTCATTAAACCCATTAATTTGTCTTGAAAATTAATTAAGTTGCTTGGAAGCTGTTTGATCAACAGGTTCACTTCATGACAAAACAGGTTGTTTGTCAGTGGCTCCCTTTAATGACCCATATGACTGTTCCAAATAGAAGTCATATAAATATGACCTGACACATCTCTGATTAAAGTAAAGTTCAGTTTAGGTAACTAAACCTATTTAATGCAGGCTGAGGTTAAGAAAGAACACATTTATGGTTAGAAGAAACACGTATTGACTGTTGGGAGATGTCAAAGTTTCATGCAGTGTCCACTCAACAGTGCATCCCAAGCTCCCTGAGACATTTTGTGTTGGTAAAACAATGAGAGGAGAGTCATTATTTGCATAATCGCAAGAGGTTGCCAGTGTTGTTTTTCTGATGAGGACAGTCTCAGTAAACATAACCACGCTGCCAAACCAGGCACACACCACCTGACACCATGATGTTAGATCAACAATGCCACACTGGTTTCTAGAACAGTTCCATCATAACCACATCATATGAATCATATTTGATTTTTTTTTCTAAATATGCACATCAATCATTTATGTCTACACCACCAACAGAACATGACACACTGACATGTGTCAGTTGACTATAGGAAATTATGTAAACGATAATGATAATAAGGCAGAAGTAATGATTTTGTGACTCTACAATAAAGCTTCAGCTTTAATACATTCATAGTTTGTTAGTTTTGTTAATGCAAATGAATACATATTGACTAAAGTTACTGATGTCAGGATCTCCAGTTTCACACTCATGTGTGTGATGCGGCCTTATTTTTATACAATAAGCAGCTCATTTACATAGCGTACACACTGTATACACCAGTGATTACTGTGAATAAAGAGATTAGGTAATTGTTTGATTAAAGTGTTTACATGGTTCCCACTAACCTGATTTCCCAAATTTTACATGATGTGTGTGGTAATCTGGTTAGTGCGCAGAAAGATGAGAGGTAGCCTGCAGGAATCTGATTAGCATCACAAAATAAGAGAGGGAAAATGGAGGGACTTCGTTGGTGTTTGGCTTTATTACATGAATGAATCTTCTATCATTTATTTTTGCTTCATTTTCTACCACTGTGCTGCTGTTAAGGTATAGCACACTTTATTTATGGTTCCCGTACGTAGTACAGAGTAACTGTTAGCACACAAATCTAATTCAGAGCACTGACAAGTGACAACTCTGTTAATAAGGTTATGTTTACCCTAATTTCAAACTTAACTCAGATAACTTGTTCATGGTGTTTACGTGACAGTTCACATAATCAGATTATTACCTGAAAGTGGTTCTAAACAAATTATTAGTCTTCATATAAACAAACTGAAAGTCAAACCAATCAAAATGTTGATTGCTACCATCTCCGTACTTGCAGTTAAAAGATCAAATATGAACCAAGTATCAACCAATTCAAAGACACATTTAGCTACAATTAACCAGCATTTCAAAACTTTTCACTTGCTAAGGATCAACACTAAGGCAAGAAAATAGATTCAGTTGAAAATGAAAATAGCTGCGAAGAAGAAAAATGAGCATGAGCAAAATGAGTGCTTTGAGCACCACAGAGGAAGAGGTACTGGAAACTACAAGATGAATGCATATTTTATTTTACTGGTTACAGTCTTTGTCTTCAGTTTTACACACAGCATCATTATTAATCAGTGTGTGACTCTATGTGCTCTTTTATCTAGGTTTGTGGTATTTTTAATAAAACAGGCCAGATCATAAACTTTCAGGGGGCAGATGTTTGTGGCAAATACGTTTGTTATGTTGAAGTTCTTCCTGCTGTTTCTGGTAAATACTATGAATTTCTCATCATCTTGGGAACGTATTACAGAAACCTGGTGTCCACACAGTGAACATGATCTCAGCATTATACGCTTGAGAGCCACACTGACCAGCCGAGTGCATCTATAAAACATTTGAAATGGCTAGAAATAAACACTACACGCAGGAACATGCTGTGTACATGACAAGGTAGTCAGAAATCATGCACACAAGACGTGCAGTAGAGCACTTACTAGTGTATTGTAAATGAAAGGTGCTTGAAGCTTATGATAAAATGCACCACATAAGAGCACATATCCTTGTACAATATGTAATCTCAATATGTTGACTTTGGCTGTGAGCATTTTCTGACAGAGGAGACAGGAATTAGCATATAGAGTCCATGAATCATTAATAAGGAGATTAATTGATGTTTCCATTCATTAATGAGGCAGGGACGATGAACAAGGCTTGACACGTCAGAGTGCCATGGCATGAAAGTGGATTAGTCTTGTCTAAGAAGCCAGGATGCCATTATTCTGTGTACTAAGTCCCATTTAATACTGAGGGAGACACACAGGCTTAACAGTGTGCGTATGTGTGTTTGACTTTGTGGCATTGTGTGGGAATAACTGAATATGTGTGTGTGTGTGGCCATGTGTGAGGTTCAAATTCGGGGTTGGGGTCTTTGGGTGGCTGAAGAGAAGGCTTCTCTCTGTGGTGATGGGAGGGATTTTCAGTGTTTTCTGACCAGCAGAGGGCGCCATGTTAGACAAAACAAAAATTTGTGTTCATTATAAGAAACTCCTGGTGTCCTTAAAAACAATTTCTGAAGAGGCAGAAATAAGAGAAATGATGGAGAGTTTTAAAAGAACTCTTAAGGAACAGTCAAGCTGTTGTATGTGCCATTTATAGTGATGAAATTCCTTTGGCATGTGTTCATTAGCTTTGAAGAAGCTAATGAACACATGCCAAGGTGGGGATACGATTGTGCATTTACTGTAGACTTTTGATTAAAGAACTTTTCATTGATGATGTGTTATTTGTCAGCGCCCTCATATTAGCCATGAAACACTGGATGGTAAAGTATCCTGGAAAATGTGGTTATGGTAAGACAAAGATCACCTACATGGTTAAACAAAGCGCAGCAGCGACTGTTAAAGTAAATGTAAACGTGGCGGTGCAAGATGGTGGATGATTCTGAGCCAACAAAAACATAATTTTTAGTTTAAGGTGATTATACACTAATGAATCAATAAATCCCCCAAAATATTACACACTGGTCCTTTAAGGAAAACTGAAGTTGTCTAGTCTCTAGTATGCATCACGCCGCCTCCTAAAATTTGCTTCACGTTCGTTCTTAACACACCCTCACACCTGTCTCACACCATCTGTCCTCTCTGTCCAGGATATTTGCATTTCGTCCCTCAGAGCTGTGTTTTTTTGTTTTTGTTTTTTTGCCCTGTGATTGTCAGAGCATTTCAGTCACACAGCCAATGCTCTTCGATATTCAGCCTGACTCCCAACAACAGAATGAGGTTAAACTCTTAAATCACCAGCAACAGGTAAACACACTTTCTAAGCCCATTTTCTGTTTGTCAGGTTAAGAGAAGGAAATCATGCCAGGATCCTGTGTGGATGAGGATAGTTGTCATGCATTGCTGGTCACCCCCTCCTGCACTGAACCACTGGCCTGCAGAGAGGACAGCAGACCCAGGTGCATCCTGTAGTCCTGCTGTCTTCCAGTGTTTCAAGTTTCCAGAGAGAGGAGGGAGGATGTGACCGCTGAGGTCATGCTCGTCACGTTTCCCTGGCTGACTTCTGTCTCTAACCTCTATCTGCCCTGTTTCTGCCTCGCTCCCCCTCTGAATCTTTGTTTCCCCCTCTCCATCCTTCTCTTCTTTCAGACATGCCGGGCTGAATAATTCCAGACAGGGAGCAACCTCTGATCAGACAAAAGAACAGAAGAGAAGAAAAGAGATTTTTTGAAGAGGTAATGAATATTTAAAGCAGGGGAAAGGGGCCTTTCTTAAGCTGTGTGCCTTGAATTTATTTTTTCAATTTTTGACACAGTCAGGGTTATTATGTTGGAAATGAGAGCATAAGAGCAACAGTTTTTTGTTTTTTGTCAGATGCATTGTTAACACAGTCTTTCTCTCTCTTCTCCTCAGTTTCCTTGGACTTCATTAATATCATTGTGTCCTATCAGTGGAAAGTGTCAGTGCTCAGCTTGACAAAGATTCAAAACACAGAGCCGAGGCTTTGAAGACTGTGATCTACAGAGTGATGACAGAGCAAACGCTCCCAAATTCATTATCAGATCCTGTTTTCATGACATCAGAGGCTGAATCCATGTAAGAGAATCCACAAAGAATCATAACGCTGTTAAAAATGGACCCCAACATTTAGGCTGAACTCAGTGGGCAGTGGACAGTAAATTATTGAATTTTTTGAGTTAGTCACAAAGGCAGAATTATTTTCATCAGTATGACATTTTCTAGTGATTAAAAGTAGCATATGTTATGTTACCAAGCAAATTCCTTGGCTAAATCTGCTTTGCTACAGGAAATCTACAATCACATGCTGTCAGATGCCACACAGCGATGCCCTCGAGAGGCACCACACCATACCATCTAATTTTCTTGTTGAGAGGACTGGGATGGAAGGTGGGCTGTCGGGCTTAGATGTGGTCAGAACTCAAACATTCCTGAGATGACATTTTGCAGACATCAGCTGCAGTCAAGAGTCCTCATCAATTAACTGATATGAATATTCAGCGGTACTTTGACTCTCTTTACATAAATCCATGTCACCAGCTCCCCTCCCATAACATCAACAACTCTTTTGACTCTGTAACCAATTAAGAAGCATTTCCACACTGTACATTTCCCCGGCAGACACATACCTCACTGATAGCATCGAACTGTTCGCTCCGCGACACAAAGATTGTATCAGCAACCCTCATCTGTGGCTTGAAGTCAATCTGAATAAAACTGATTTGTGATTGTTGCATTCATTATGCTTGGAAAAAAAACAGTGCATGTCTATCAGCAAGGTGGTGCAGTGTGTTCACGCTGGGGCAAAAGCCTTAGGGAGGTTTGGACGAGAGGCAGCACAGTAGAGCTGAGCTAGACCAATCTCCTTCACAGCAGGAGTCCTATTACATGGCCTTTCACTTCTTTCTTTTTATGTGTGTGTCTATCTAACAGCTTTTACACAGTTGCATAAAAACTCAATCACAACCTATCCCCCATTCACTTTTGCATAAATCAGGCCAAGCTCACTTCACATAGCGAATTATAAGCGACTGCATGGCTCGCACGGAGAAGCGAAGCAGATAAAAAAAATAAATAAATAAAAGCCAGTAAATGCCACCGTATAGATGAGACTATTATGTCTGAGTCATGGTTTTGTCACTGTTTGTATTTCCAAGTCTGCCTTAGACACAGATAGATCAAACCACTGACCCGCAGCAATGGGACTAACAGCTTGTTTATTTCAGACAGCATATGAACCAAATTTAGAGATAATTCTATAGATTTGTTCGTTTGATATTCAGACTAAATCGTCCCATCATTCAGTCTGACATTGCCTTTTTGTTTGCCATTTTCTGTGGGGGAAGGATTTGATTTTGCCCCAACCCAATGCTACTGATTGACAGATGGCTTTGACATCGTTACTGGTCTGAGCCAGATTACAGCCTCAGAAGCATAAGTTAGAGCTCCACTAAATAATATTTATGCATTAATAATCAATAAAATGAGTACTGTTGATGTAATGTGACAGGGTTTGCTTGCAGAAAATGATCACCCAACTTGCTAAGGCACTAAGATTAAAAATGTGTCCAGACACACAGAACAAGATAAAATGAAAAACAGACTCAATAGGTACCACAGAGATAGAAACCTTATTGTATAAATATCTACCTGTGAAATAAAACCACGTAATGCAGTATTACGACCAGTGAAAGAAAAAGTTAAACAATGAAGGAGAATTATAACATCCTTCAATTTGTTTCTATCTGCAAGGGATATTAACATTTTCCCATTTAAAAAAAAAACAAAAAAAACTCATGAGGAAATTAAAATAATTCTTCTTGGGGCAAATATACAGTCAAAATATCTTAAAAAGTGGATTTTTCAACTCCAAAGTAAAATATAGAAAGATCAGTGGCTCTCAATTTTTAATGCAAAGCCAAATAACTTAGACATGACAGGACTATATTAATATTATACAAAAATTTGGTTGCGAGAAAGTGGAGATATTCATTTTTTAGAATTAATCATTCTTCATTCAGGAAAAAAACAATTTGATTACTGCAAAACATTCAGCAGCAACTATTTACATAAAATACATGTGGCAAATTTTCTTTGGAGTTTCTTGGATGTTCAGTACAAATTTCAACCCAATCCAGTGAAAAATAAACAAGTGGTGACATGATCAAATTTAGGTTCAGAGGCCAAGCTTCAAAGATTCATAACAAAACAAAGTATTTGGAGTAGAGCTGTAAGATTTGGCAGGGTCCCATGAATTTAATAGAAGTTTTTCATGATTTTTTTTTTTCAAGAAGATCCATGACATGAACCCTTGAGGTCCTTGAGTTGGTATTGAATCAGCGGCGTGGCAAAATAAGAGCTCCCTCCACACAACCTACTGTTTTTCTGTATTAGGGCACCTTGAACATGAAACGCATACAAAGAGCAGCCCATATAGCCCAGTTTTGCAGTAAGAAATATGACCTTGATCTTAAACCTGTTAAACACAGCTGCCCTACTCAAGCTGATCTGTCAGAGATTGGTCTGAGCTCATTGGCCATGAAAGTCAATATTCATCAGATGGTATGCATCATGGTGCATCTTTGCACAGGTGGCGTGGGCTGACAGACTGGGACGGTGATTACTCTCTCTCTCACGCCTTCTATATTTCTCTTTGGTGCCTGTGTGGTCAAGGCTTGTCCGTGCACCCTGAACCCCTTGCCCCCCCACCCCCACCCCCCACCCCCAGCCCCCAGCCCCACCCACCAGGTCAGTCAGCTGAGATTTGATTTGTCGACCTGTTGGAAGCTATCAAAGGCCTTCTGTATGAGCCTCAAAGCTTGGGGTCAACTCAATTGGCCAGCTGGGGAGATTGGGCTTATCAGAGAGGTTACGACAGTGTCACACTGGGCATCTCACACAGCCTATATACTGCTACTGATGATGGTAGTGTGTTGCTGTGAGGCTATCTCCTATAGAGGGGCTGGAGATAGAAAAAAAAAAGAACAGCTCATAGAAATTGCTATAGACGGTCACTGCAATATGACCAGCTTTAGAGCTGTTAGCATGAAGAACATGCACACAAATGCAAGTCAAATAAAACAGCACAGTGAAAGGCAGATGCTGGGACAGCATGCTGCACAACTGCTTAGATTGATTTCTGAGGAATTTATTGGAGGCATTATTTTGCAAACAACCTTGGACACTCTAAATGAAATTGCAAATCCATGGTAATCTGTGGGTCATGCATAGCAGTTGACATTTGAAGGCTATGTAGATCACCTTGAAATGGCTGGATTCTTATAACTGGGACGTAAGCCTGTGATTTTGTAAAAGCTGCACTGCCTACAGCTTTCAATCTCATAAAAATGGTTAGCACCAATCTCCATTTCTGCTCCCCGGGCTTCTGTTGCTCTCCAGGCTTTACTGCAGTCCGCGGTGCCCTGGAGTTTCTCTGCTTTTAACAGCTGTGACAGTGAATCTGTTTCAGAGAATAACCACGTTGTTTAAACAAGCTGTGCTTTGACCAAGAAGCTTTTAGACTGCTAATTAACTGTGAACATCTTTTAAACACATTGTTTAAACGTGTTTAAAAGATGTCATCCCTGTTTAATTCGAATGGCACCACTTGTTTCTTCTGCATCTTCATGTACTTATATATACATGTGCTTTATATGACCTAACTGAAGCCTGGCTAAATTGCTCCTGCGATCAGTGAAATAACATCTTCTGACTGGTGACACACACCTCGGGCCTGTTCCCTGTAGCACTTCAGCTGAAACATGCAATGCTGAGATAAGATGCAGAAAAAAAGAGACATGTCCCACATGGAGACATGGCCCTCCATTTTTGAGGGGAATTCATTCAGTCCAAGGTTTAGTGGAAAAATATTTTCACTTAATATAAAGTGAGACAGTCCTGGAAATACTCCTCAAAAAAAGACAATTATTTGCCCAAGAACCCAAATTTTAAGAATTCTAAATGCTTTCTGTTTTCACTGCTGAGCATGATCCAAAAATATCTTTCCCAGCCAGAATAATGAGAATTTAAACGGCAAAAGATAAGTATGCACACAGTAAGTGGAGAAGGAGAATGTCTGAAAGAGAACGGCAAATAAAAAATTATGACAACATTTGTCAGATTTGCTCATAATGTGGAGATGAAACTAATACAGTGGGTTTGGAGTAGGTTGAGCGAGACAGATACTGTGACACAGAGTCCAAGAGAGAGAGGAAATACTGCACTGATAAGATGCAGTAAATGTCTTGCTCCCATTGTGCCAATAAAGAATATTTGAATTAGAAAGCAGGAGAAGAGGCAGGGGAGGAGGGTTGTGCTGTACACAGAGAATGCTGCCTGTTTTTGCAAGCTATTTTACCATAAACTATATTTGCAACCCCGGAAGCTCTGTAGACATAAATACTACAGAGATAAAAAATACACATTGACACAAAGCTAGGAATCATGCACACGTGACACAAAGATGCACATGCACAGATATGCAATCAGGGTTTAGTTTATATGACAAACAAGAAGAGCGTGACAGTGTGAGAGAGTGTATAATTGTGGACAAAGAGTGTTTCATGAGCAGGGTGATAAAGTGCATATTAAATTAGCCTTAGCTCTATCGATCGATGCACTGCAGCAGAAATGGATGCCTTGCATATCAGAGAGATTCAATTATACTCATATAATCAGCTTCAATTCCTAACGGAGCATGAGTCGGACGGGAGGTAGGACCGGAAGAGAAGAAGAAGCAGAAGGGAGCAAAGAATTTGCATAGACTGTACAGAATATTGCTACTTATAGTGTGACAATGAAATAAATCCTGCAGCATGAAAATGAAAAATATTTATCGGTTTTGAGGAGAATTATAAAACAATAGAAGCAACACTTCTAATCTCATGAGACTTATTTTCCTGCTTCTCTTCTTCCCATTCATGTCCTCTCCTACCATCTTTCCTCTTTTGCCCACTTGCTCTCCATACCTCCTGCTATTCTTAGCATTCATCAGTGAATTTCCCCTCTCCCATTCCTCCTTTCTAAGCATATTTACTCTCATTACTAATTCATTAGTCATATTTATTGAACGGGCTCACTCTGAGGGGATCAATGTCTTATTTACACATTTAGACAGTCTATGGACTGAGCTGCGATTAACTGGCCTATAAAACCTTTACCAATACCACCATGAATCTGCCATCAGGGACATTTGCCTCCTGATAATGTGCATCCCTATGAAAATAAACAAAGAAAAACGTCTCTGTGGAACAAGAAAAATGGAGGCATTGTAGACCCAATATTTGCAGTGAGGGTGCATTATATGGGGCAATTACTGCATCAAGCATTGTAACATTTCTTGTTTCAAAGAACTATGAAAGGAAATGAAATAAAGACACTACATTTACTGGAGCTAATTTGGGCTGCCAACTTTCGAGCCAACCTTTGCCTGGTCTTTATCCTTTGTATTTGATAATAATGCAGTCATAAATCTTTGTAAGCCACTAATAAATGCCTATGGCTTATTTAACTTCTAATAAGTCTGCTGCAGTTATAAATGTTAAGAAGTCATTAATAAAGGGTCTCTTTAATTCTCCATTAAATCTTCTATCTGTTTGGATTTGTGGAGAATCTGTACTGAAATTGTCATTGCACATTCTGGTATCCCAAAGTCTCTCTTACTTGTGCCTTTTAACTGATCTATAAAACATTAGTAACCAATGTACAACTAGCGACTCCTCTCAGAGGTTGTGACTAGTAAAGTTATTATTGTGTTTCTTATGAACCGGAAGTTATAAAAACATGATGAGTCACTCATCACACCCACATATCACAAAACACATCACCCTGCGACACCTCTTGCAGCTGTATTACAAAATAGTTGACAGATGATTGATCTCTGTCATGAGTGATTAGTGTTCATTTGTTGTGATTCTGCATCACTCTTACATTTTTGCATTCATTACGTGGGTCACAAAACACATTACCTCAGACAAACTGCATATGCTCTGTCATACACATCTGTCCAATTACTTGGATGCAGCTCATATCATGGAGTGAGACGAAAGCATCATTCTCTTACTAATGGTTAAGGAGTGTAAATGTCCAACATGGCGGTGCATAATTGTCATGACATGATTGTTGGAGTTTTGCTTAACACACATGGTGGAAAGCGTTTGCATCTTAGGTTCATTTTCACCTGCTCTTCTGTCTTTTGCGTCATGATTTGGCATTCCATCATCAATGGAAAGATGAATGGTAACTACTGCTGATATCACGTCCATAGTTTTTTCTTTCCTCTCTGTCCCATCTTTTCTCTTGGCTCTGCAACAGAATTCAATTACTCTCATACTCCCATATAATCACTTTTCATCCCCAAGGCTTGACAGTTTCCCTGGTCTGACAGAGAAAGCCTAATTACTCTCTGACCTTGACTCTCTCTCTCATTTTCTCTCTCACTCTTCTGCACAGCCAGTCTTTCTCTGTCACCTCTATTCCACAACACGCAAACACCTGTTCAAACGTGTGAACCCTGGACGTACTGACAACATGTCCGCATTTGCACCTTTGTCGTGCAAGCCCCGCTTCTACAGTTGTATGTGCACAAATACTGACACACAAACATGAACTGATTTCACTCCACCGGTAGAGAAAATCTCTACTTACCCAGCCTCACCGTATAGGCTTTTAACTTTAGGTCTTAATTTCCTTCAATTTCATACCACAGATATAGTAATTTAAGTCTTTCATGGTCTCAGGCAGTATAAGAGGCCCTTTTTTTTTTTTTTTTTAAGAGACTGGGTGTTCAAAAGAACACTGTATGTCTTTTAAAACATGATGGAGGATAATGTGTGAAAGTTGGGAAATAATTCTAACAGTGCTGTCACTGCAGTCATGCTTCCTGCTCCTCTTAATCTTCTTTTCCATGTCATATTTAATGTAGGGTAGAGAGCTTGGTGAATGGTTGATTAGTTGTAAAGAGGAAGGTTCTTTTCGTTGTTTTTTGGCATTAATGTTGTGATGAGCATCACGTAAACATACAGTGGCAAAAACAGTATGTGAACTCTTTGGAATTGTTTGTTTTTTCTGTATCAGTTGGTCATAAAATGTGATCTGCCTTCATTTACATCACAAGTATAGACAAACAATGAGCTTACGCTAATGACTCACGAACAATTAGAATCATTTTCGTCTTTTTTTAAACACACTCGTTAAACACTCACTGTGCTGGTGGAAGAAGTAAGTGATCCCTTGGAATCTCGTTTGGCAGCAATAACTTCACAAAGCGGCTTCTGGTGGCTGCGGATTAGACCTCCCCTCCTTCTCTCAGAACTGCTTCAGCTCAGCCATATTCTTAGGATGTCTGCTGTGAACGGCTCTCTTGAGGTAATTCCACAGCATCTCTATTAGGTTAAGGCCTGAGCTCTGACCGGGTCTCTGCAAAAGGTGGATTTTCTTTGTTTGAAGTGATTCTGCAGTAGATTTACTTCGATGTTCAGGGTCAACGTCCTGCCGCATCACACACAACTTCTGTGAACCATCAGCCAGCAGACAGCTACCCTGACATTAAACAGAATAGCCACCAATCATGACGCTGCCTCCCCTGTGCTTCACTGCTGGGATGATGTTTTCATGTCAGCATGCAGCGCCTTTAGTTTCATCAGTCCACAAAACATTTTCCAGGATGCTGTGCTCCATGTGACTTGGAGTCATCATAGCTGTGCACCACTTCGAGGAAGATTAGCCACAGAACTAAATCATCTCCACTGTGGACTAATGAATATCTGAACTCTTTTAAAATGACTCTGTAAACCTTTCCAGCTTCATACAAATCAGAAATTTCTCATGCTTTTATAATAACAAAAATATGATTTAAAAAAGTATTAGTACAAACTTCATGTGCTGAGAGTCTTTTTTTCAATCAGTGCTGTGCCGTTTGACGTGTAAAAGTTGATTATAATGCCAAGACAAATGTCTTGGAGATCATATGTCTCTTTTTCTCCCTATGACTGAAAATGTGTTAAATGGCCCTAAATGCTTTTTGTGGCTGATTGTCTTCAAACATGAACTGGATATAAAAAATGAAACATCTGTTTCAAAGCAAAAAGTCACTCTTTTCCTCATTAGGCACAAACCACGTTCTTACAGGCATTTTTATGCACAGGCATGCAGGCACAGGAGCAGAAAGGCACGGTATTCTACAAAGGCAGAGAAGAGACCCCTCACCGACCAATGTGCTGTGAATATCACTGCACAGTCAAACACGGTTCAGGAGATGTATAAATAATATATACAATATGTCACTTGTGAGAATATTGTACTGCCTCACATTTATTCCCAGGAGACTTTTGCAGCAAACACTGTTGCTGATGCTATGGCTGCACTATAGCATTGCATCAATTTATTCTTGTCATTTGACATCTGTAGTGCACACCTGATGTGCCTGTAGAGATCAGTCAAGTCGCAGTGCTTGGACTGTGTCGAGCTGGGCAGAACATGTGTAAATGGCTGCTTTTCTGCACATCAGAGCCGGGAAATAGGACAATGGCATTGCTCAGTGTGTGGAAGCACACTGGTTTTTGGGTTTACACAGACAGATTCTCTGATGCCAGCGATGTGCATTGCACTTTCCTCTAACCTTAACCATAACTACAACATTCTGAAAAAAAAAGCAAAGCCCAATCCTGAACCTGACACTAACTTTAACCAAACACCAAAACTCTTAACCCAAAAATGTACCGTGTGCAGACCAACTACATTTCTCTCTATACCCTACTAACTTTACAGAAGCCCTGTATTTCTAACTTTAACCCGGAAACCTAATAGAAATGATTAACCTTTTGGAAAACCACTGTATGTCCCCAGGAGGCGGGTGAGTCCCCATAATGTGACGGTATGAACAGATTTATTTCTTCATAATTTCATTTCTGCCACTGGAGGCTATCTTTACAAGGGGCTGCACAGCAGCTGCAATCCATCTTGACCATTTGCTCAGAAACAAGATTTTGGTTTGAGTTAATGACACATGAGCCAGTGGTCAGTCAAAGTCCTCCTTGATTCTTGTAGTGAGAAGTGCGATGAGGCTGATGGTGACGACTTAATTCACTGTGTTGATTTAGGGCTGGGCAAGGCATTTTCATTCCCTAATTTATCTTAACTCTGAAACTTCAGATTGAATTAATAAAAACCATGCCATAGTAGAAGTAGTATGTACACCATTTCCTACAGGGCTCACAAATATTTGACTGTATCACCATCTCTAGAGAGGCTGAAAAAAAAAGCCTTTTGACTCGATCAGAGGAGAGTGATTCTCTGATGGGTCTGCATCTACATTTGCACAGGGAATGGAGAAGTCAGTTGTGCCTCCGATCTCGCTTCAGGCGTTTTGCTACAAGTCGTGTAAACGTGCTTCGATGCATGTTTTGCATAATTTTGCAAACAGCTCCTTCAAGTTAGCAAAGCACTTGCTAAGCACACTAATAATTGATGGTGGTAGTGCTACAGCACCACCTCCCTCTGCCCTTTACGGACTAACCACACTTCATTATTGGACTAAACATCTAAATACTGTAGGTCTGCAACTTTTACAAATGGCTGGTTTGAGTGTAGTTTGATGTGAATTTCAGATGGCACCAAAAGAAGAAAGTGCTCTCATGAAAATAAGCACCAAGATGTCCTACAGTACAAACATTTGCTCTGCATGCAAAAAACTACATGCTGGCTCAGACCATCGGATGGATATTTTCTCATTGGAACAGTCCGTCTCATCCCCTGTGTCAAAAAAAAAAAAAAAAAACATGGAAAAACTCTGTTTACTAAAAAATATCCCTATACATATTCAGTATTTGTGAGAATACAACATAATATCCCTCAATAAATATCCTGCTCTTTCCCCTGAGAGCTGAACTTGGCCAAGGTTTTTATTCTTTAATTAGCTCTCCTGCAGTGACCTGCTGTGGGTTTTATTCCCTCGATTTCTCCCACACACACAGATACAAATCCACACTCACTGTTTCTGTTGCTCTCTACAGTATTCTATACTAACACGACCTCAGTGTCAGACTCACCCCACTCATGTCTCTGCACCTATTTACCCACAAGAATACATATTTATGATTCCCAGGTCTCATGTAGTGGCTGGACAACGTGAGTTTCTACGTGTGTGAGAGAGATTTTTATAAAAAGATTTTCAGCACCGTCAAATTCTCCTGTATTATATTATTCATGTGATGTTGTACCTAACCTGTTGGATGTCAGTCAGACCAACTCTGCTGCATTTGCCCATTTGATTCAGTTAATTTATGCTGGTGTGAAGGCTGGAATTTCAGCTTTGGCTTTGACCAAACATCTGTGCCAGGAATACATGAAAAAGAGGGTCTCAGACTGCTTCAGAGCAAACTCTGGTTCTACATTGCTAATCTGCTGTCCTGGGCCAGATGTTAAAAAGGCATCCTGAAAACACAAATGCATGACATATCTTATAAAATACATACCTGGAATACAATAAATAATTACACATTGGTGTACTACTACTTCTACTATTTTTGCAGTACAACACAATTAAACAAAGAGCTACTCTGATAGAGCTACAGTAGATAAAATGTAGGAAAGCATTCCTCTGTGAATTTATTAAGGTACGGTAAAGAAACCACCACCCCGCATATATTTCATTTACTATCCATGTAAGTGGTTTGGCCACAGCACTGCTTCCAGAGATTTGATGTTGTGTAATTATCTCTCAATTGTGTTAAAAAAAAGAAAAGAAAAAAAGAGAGAAAATATGCTATTATCAACCATATGTGCATATATGGATACACAGCTATCAAATTAAGGCATGTGAAGAGTCAAACTGAAAAAAAATAAAAAATAAATAATGAGCAGTGTCTCTTCTCTTTCTCTAAATAACATCATGTATGATCATTTTCATGGAGTCTTAAGGCGATCTGACATTGCATGCTTTTAATAATAAAGAACATTATTTATAGAAATACTCTATATAAACACTCAGCACATCAAAATGATTGTTATCTCTCCTGTCAGTTCTTTTCACCAACAGATGTTTGATTATTACACAGGGAGACATTAGCAGCCACTCTTGCTAGCTCGCCAGTCGCTATCAGCTGATTTATAACACATATCAAAGTTAATTCCACTGACTCCTGCCCCAGCACCGCTCCATCTGCAATGCTGATCGATCTGCCCTTTGTATCTCCATAAGCCAGCCTACCGTACACTAATAGAGAAGGTATAAAGTTACTTTGTGACCTTAATAAAACCTTCACTTTGTACTTTAGTCTGCTACTGCCTCCTGAATCAAGCGGCTCAGCGGCATCTCCACATAAAAGCAAACATCCCAGCCTGCTTTGGACACTGTAAATCTGTCCAACATCCACATCCACTCCATCCTTCCTCTTTTCACATTCTGTTTGCTCTGCATGATGCCGTGACACAAGTTGTCACAGAAAGAAGTCAGGCCTCTTCTATCTCAGGAGCGTGACAGAGAGAGTGTGTGAAAGTACACAGGTGGAAGGAGGAGGAAATTATTTGGTGTGTACTAAAAATGAGGCAAAGTTGGGAGGTTACGCTGGAACTACAATAAAGGATTCAGTGTGAGCATCTTTCAATTGCCGTGTTGAAAATGTCACAAAATCTTTCCACTGGAAGGAAAAAAATATATTCTACCTTCACAAAGAGGCCTAAGCCAAAGGTCATTTCATTTCATCAATAGAATTTCTCAGCAGGACGTACCACAGGGAGCAGCCTAAACAGATTTTAGAAAGACTTACTGACTGCTGGAGGGGCTTAATATTTTCTAATTTTTTGGAAAATTCTGTAATTAGCAAGCGCCACCACTGAGCCCTTCAACAAAGCCATTATAGTAAAACTTATTTCTTTGGAACTTCCCTCATTCCCAAAGCACAACAAGACGTTTAGGTCGTAGTCACAGCTGACTTTTCAGAGGGCTTTGTTCTCGCTGTGTCACAATGCAAAGCCACCACCACAGCTGCATTTGAGAGTGAAAGTCTGATGAAGCATGCTTTTTCTTCCTTGGCAAATTATTCACTACAGTCCCATTACAGAAATACGGTAATAGACAATCAGCACTGGGCATGTCAGTGCAGCTAATAAAGTCAGGAGCGTGGATCCCATGTGTGTTCATTGGGAACCAGCTGGACATTTGTTTAGCAACATGATAACATCCACCAGAGCTGAATGTAAAAACTGTGCAAAAACATTTTAGTTCTGCACGGTTAACAAGGGAAATATTCAATCAAGTGTTTGTTTTACGTCTTTTACAATAAAAAAAAGATATCTTAATGGTGCCTGGGACTTTGTAGTCAGTTTTAGGTATTGAGCTCATAATTAATGTGAAAAGTAGTTTTTTCCTCATTAATCTATTTTGAGTGCAACATAGAAGATTAAAACATCCATCCATCCATTTTCTACGACTTAATCCATCAGGGCCGCGGGCGAGCTGGAGCCTATCCCAGCTGACTATGGGCGAGAGGCGGGGTACACCCTGGACTGGTCACCAGTCAATCGCAGGGCTGACACATAGACAGACAACCACACATGCACACACTCACACCTATTGGAAATTTAGAGTAGCCAATTAACCTAATGTGCATGTTTTTGTGGGAGGAAGCCGGAGTACCCGGAGAAAACCCACGCAGGCACAGGGAGAACATGCACAGAACATGAACTCCACACAGAAGAGCCCAGACTGGGGTTCGAACCTTTTGTTACTGCAACATGGTGTCATGTCCATTTTACTGCCTCCCATGATTCCATGAGGGACGGGGACAAAGACAGAGGGAGTCAGAGGTAAGCTTTGAAACACAGCAAGCAGAGTAGTCTGGGCAGCTCGTACTAAGAATGTGGGTTGTTAATGTGCTAGCTCTACACTGAACTCTGCTGTTCTTCTTCTGTCATTTTAGTTTAGTTTAGTGAAGTAGGAACCATCAGAGGAAAGCACCTGAAGTTTGGTAGCATGAGGACGCAGCTCAAAAAGAGAAACTCTGTGAATGTGACAAAACTCACAAACACACACAGAGACACAGAAAGGAACACAAACTTGTTAAATGGTCCCAGCAGGGTCTTTTAGGCCGCTGTGTCCCAATTTCATACTACATATTAATTTTATCTGGGTTTTCAGTTTGCAAAGCATTCATACTGGGAAACTGACAAAAATACGTAAGTGTCAGCATGCAGACTAAATATGCTTGATTTCTGAAAGCAGAGTTGATGGACACTATTGTCCCATAATTCAATGCGGGAAGCCAAAATTAAAACCAATTACATGATGATGGATGACAAAAGAATAACAACTGAATGGGCTAGAATCAAAGCATTATGCTTCCTGTTTGTGCAGTTCAGATTTTACTCTGTCAGCAATGTTCATTGAACATGCACTTTAATGTCTTGCATATTAATGGTTAGAATAGTAAATTCTGCACATTAGTAAATAATGCACACTTAGTAGTAAACAGTGTGGAACTGGGACACAGCGTTTCGCCAGTGTCTCTCGTCCAACTAAGTTAGTGCAGGGATGGCACTGTGGGTAAACACCACCACTGATGAGAGCATGATATACTGCGTATACAACACAAGGACGTGTGTTACTTTTGTCCACTTGCGTTTGTGCTCTTGTACATGTTTTTTTGTGAGGACCAATTTTAGACATTTGGTGTAGAGACATTTCGGAAAACATTTTATTTATTTATTTATTTTTTTGCTAGCTCCTTCGTTCTATAAGTGAATGTTTACAGTATGTGTGCTGAGGCTTGTGCACCTGTGTGTGTGTGTGTGTGTGTGTGTGTGTGTGTGTGTGTGTGTGTTGTATGTTAGGTTTTGAATGCCATTATGTGTGAGTGTGACAGGTTGAGCTCCAATGACATGAGAAGTGCTAGACTTGGACAGGGAAGCTTGTCAGCATCCATCAGCATCACTGCCAATATCTCCTCACAACCCCCACTCCTCCACTTCATTTGTCCTCCTCTCCTCATACTGAACCATCTCGATCTCTTCCACTCCCATCAAAGTGCTCAAACACACATACACTCATCGCCAGCTCCCTCACTCCTTCATTCACACCATCACTCATCCATGAGTTCTTCTTCATCTCTCTCAGTAACAAGCTGACAAACGGACATCAGGCCGACCTACAGCACATCATGACATCTCACGACAGATGCTGGATTCAATCTATGACCAACATGACAACAGCTGGAGGACGGGAAGACCCCTATATGCCCAGTCTCAGCCTGAAACAAAGCATTGTGGGGCTACAACCCTGAAATAGTTTCTCTAGTCTTGGTCAGGCACAAATAGCCCTGCAATAATCGGAAAAAAAAAAAAAAAAGAGTAATGACTCCATTATCGCGTATGTTTCTACAGCACATGATTATCTTTTTTATAGCCAGCGGTGTTTATATACGCACATAAACACAACACTCACACTCTCACCCAGACACACACATAAATAAACTATTATATGCAATAAGAAACATATTATATGCAGATTAGGGAGAGCTGATTAGAAATACTACACAATGTCTGTTTAATTTATTGATTAAATTGAAACAAATCATTTCAGCATTTTTCATCAGTTTCAGCTGGTAACATTAATCTGTGAGGCCTTCGGGTTTTAGCTCTCCCACAGTTGATTCAGCTCTCATGACTCAAATGCGACACAAAACAAGTTGTGACTCAGCACCGTGATTCATATTTCATATTTATTTATTCTTACTGACTCTATAAAAGCAATAATAAAATGTAACATGAGGGTTTTTCTGAAAGTATTTCTGCTGTTAACGTGTGTTGGAATTTTAGCCATTTAATCCCGTTTTCTCCCTTCATCATAAACAGGCTACAGGAATTTTTCTCCTTGAATCAAGGTATCACCCACAAGAATATGTTTGGAATATATGTGTTTATTCTCAGTTGCAGCTGTCATCAGCAGATGACTCAATTATGTTTTTAAAATTATAATGCTATATGATAGTCAACAAAAGGCAATAGAGACTTTTCTCTATTTGCCTTTTAAGGTTGTGTACGACATTTGGGAATGAGATAGTTTGATAGTGAACAGTGAATTGTGCATATATCTAAATACCATTCTAAACTGGTGTATGTGTGCACATTAAATATCTCTTACCTCTGCACTTCAGTTCTCCAGACCTCAAGCACTGGAACAGATTCAGACTTAAAGTTTATGGATGGACTTTCTCGTTCTGTACTTAACATAGTGGAGGTACATTTAAAAAACAAAATTGCAGTCACAACAAATGAGATCAAAAGGTTTCTATAGAGTTACAGAATTTCTGTGAGGTGATCAGTGCCTTTTCAGGTAAGATTTAATTGTCACTAACTGCTCCTAATAGGACAATTACAGGTTCAAAATGGGCTTTAGCTGAGAGTCAGTGTGACAGTGACCTTGACTGGATTTTGAAATGGGAAAGCATTGAATATTCATGAACACTTGAGGGTGGAAGAGGTGCATGAGGGAGCTGCTTTACGTAGACGATGTGTGTGAACCCTGTCCTCATTACATGTTTGTGCAGCATCTGTGTGTGGGTGCTTTGTTATAGTGTACACACGCTACATGTGAGCTTACATGTGCACTTGCATGTGTGTGTAATCAAGCCGCCCTCCTCTGAAAACACAATGACAGAGGGCTGTTTACTGCTAGCCAGAGCAGGAGATAGACAAATCTGGGCTCGGGGTGCTGCTGCCATTTCAGAGTGAAGTGCACGACAGTAAAAACATACATCAGCAGTCTGCTGTAGCTCCCAGGTAGCACTGTGACTCTAGACCTGCTTAATATTTCACACACATTTTATCTTTAGTTATTCTCTCTTTTCTATTGTCTCTCTCTGTCTCTTTCAATCTGTTCTTCTTTCTCTGTTTCTCTCTTTCTTCTTTTCTCAGCAGTCCTTTATGTAAATATATTTCACTTTTAATTCTCCTCTTTTTACTGTTACATGAATTTTCTTTCCCTTGTTTCATGCATGCTGGAATTCACCTCTGTGCCAGAGTTCAGTCAGATTACGGAAGAGCACAGAAAATTACAGTGTCTTTTCGGCCATCTTAAAACTTTCCCCAATCCTCTCTCCTGCCTTTATTCAGAGTTCTCCATCCTGCAGGAGGATGCAACGCAAACTCAGTCAGAGTTTTGGAGGGAAAAGGAGAGCTCATTTGCATATATTTGCATCCTATTAACACATCAAACCTGCTGACTTGAAAGGGATGCCTTGATTAGGAACATCACCAAATTACTGTATGTCTACTTCCTCACTCCTCTTTTCCCTGTGTCCTCTCACTATCTCTCTAGCTTACTTCTCCTCTGCTTCACTGCTGAGTACTGTTACTGTACACATCCTGTGTGTGTTTGTGTCTGTGTACATCATTATAGAGAATAATTCTGGAGTATCCCTCAGCCTTTGATGTGCCTAACACTTCCTTTAACCCCATCTCTGTCTTTTGCCTTCTTCCCTTTTATGCCTCTTGCTTTTGTCTTTCACCATAAGGTCAGAGGTTTGGCAGACCTGTCAAACATTTCTATTTATTTGTGTGTGTGTGTGTGTGTGTGTGTGTGTGTGTGTGTGTGTGTACGCGTTGTCTCAACGCATACACCCACAAATGGCTTTTACACATGGCCAAATGTACTGCACCATAGCATGCTGTGAGCCTCCTACAGATGAGCTGACTGTGTGGGTGTTGGAATATAAATGTCCTCCCACATCTCCACTCACTGATTTACATCACTGATTTATGTTATGAAATACACCCTGACTGTCACTCACTTCAAAAGCACGGCAGGAAGTGAAATTATCTTTACTAATGCTGGACTGTCTGTTGCTCAATATGTCTCCTTCCTCACTGTTTTGCAAAACATTTAGGACAGTCCACTGCACATTATGTAAAAGAGCATCATGAGAATCTGAAAAAAACAAATGGTAAATCTTTTTTTTCCCACTGGTAAATGTTTTGATTGTACAGTTAAATACCATTTAAAACCACTTAAACTCCAGTGACTTACCAAGGGACCAGTCAAAACTGATACTGAGCATCACTGTGTGCAAATCCACAGAGCTTTATTTTAATTTGAGGAGGAGATTACAATGTGCAAAAAAATGATGCACAAGATAATTCTAATGTTTCTGTTTGATGGAATGGGACAACCATAAAAACATGTAGTCTTTAGTTTAAATACTCAGATTAAACATCATATAGCTTCTTTGTGCAGTATTAGTGCTGTAATACTGTTGACAATGGTGAATAAGATGAATTTTATTTCAGACCTTAAAAATGAAAATGGGAAAGGTGCACATTAAAGTGTAGAATAGCGTTCCAAGGAAATCATCCACTAGTCATGAGTAAAATATGTTTAGTTTTGATAGTGCACTCTGCACATTATCTATCACAGACTCAATTTGAAACATGCTGAAATGCACCGAAGCCAAATTAATGCTTTTTATTTGTAATTGCATGAAACTTTATTGTTTTAATGTAAAAAGTGCATTTTAATTTTCTGATTGCCATTACTGGTGCTGTGCAAAACATTTTTTTTCTTTTTACTACCGAGCATTAGTGCAGTCTCTTCTGGGAAATCATGAAAATTACAATACATAATTTTAAAGCTATATTGATTGATGATGATGATGATGATGATGAGCGTGTCTCCACCTGATGAATCTGGGTCTGTACTCAGTCTCCTTTTAGCTAAATGTCCTGTAAAACCAAAACAATGGGCTAAAATAGAGTGAAAGTTCAGTTCAGCTGACTGATTGATGATAATTGGATCCATGGTTAATACAAAAATACATTTTGCTTTTTGAAGCCTTGAAGCAGGAAGAAGGAAAACAAGCCACTGTTGCATTTTTTTTTCTAGAGCTAAAAAAAATTTGAAACAATAAAAATGATTAAAAAACAGAAAAATTATGGCTGATTCCACTGCACTGAATCGATTTCCCTTCATATAACACCCTGATTGAGCTGCCAAGAGATCATTAAGCCTTCATTGTGTGCTAATTAAATCAGCATGCAGTGACATACTGACGTTTGGCCACCATCGCTCACACTTTCCAGTCCTCTCAGCCAGCATGTCACCGCAAAAGCACTCTCTTCACCGTTTCCTGGTTTGTATTCATCTTCCTCCCTCCTTGGCTCCCCCCCAGCTTCTGTTTTCCATACCAATGCCAAGCGCTCCTCTTTGCCTCTCCGAGGATTCACTCACCAAAAGCGGCGCCCTCTAGCCACAATATGCAGTCTCTTATCTGTTTAATTTTCTCCCACCACGAAAGCATGCCACAGCATCAGCCTTGTTTATTACTGTCAGAGAGACACCAGTCGAACTCCCACTGGTGTGCCATTATTATCGCACAGATGGCGATGAGGCTGAGAGAGATAGACGGAGCAACAGAGCTAGAGAAGGAGAAAACAGAGAGAGGGAGAGCAGGGTAAGGAAAAAAAAACAGGCAGAAGAGAATGAGTGACTAAGAAAAAAAACTGGTCCTTTCCATCTTCACAGCAACCAGATGGTTTTCTGAATGTAGGAAAGAGCAGATCATGTTTTCTTCTTTCCTTTGATGATAATACACCTTTACACTGCTCTGTTTGCCAACACACACATGCACACACACAAACACAAATGTGCACTTTGGCATTCTATATAGTGAGCATTTGACACACCTTCATCCCAGAGGCTTTGTCCTGTCAAGGTAAATTCCTCCTGTCAGAAACAATATTGCACAAAATGCAATGACCCTTCCTTATATTCCCTCACTGTCTTTCTTCTCACTGCTGAAATGTTGGGATCGGGGAGGGTGGAGGGGGTGGGGTGGGGTTGGTTAGTTGCATCTTCCTCCACATGCCCAGAGGAGAGACTTCAGGACCTGGGACAGTGACGTTTTCTCTCCAGTCTTATTTCATAATTTGGTCACCTTCAACATTATGGCTGACTTATTTCTCATGGGTTTTTCATGGGTCATATGCAGTATTTTCACAAGCCAGTGAGCACTGATTTGTCTGTGTATCATGTTTGAAGATATTTGTGTAGGTTGTGCTGGAAGGTTGGTGAAATTTGGAGGGAAAGCTGAGGCTTATGAGAAATAACTTATGACTGTTGTTTCAACAGCTGTTTACAGCTCATATCTAACTGCATATTGATACAGTCATTGACATTTAATGAAACAATGATTAGATGCAACCTGAGCCTTTCAACTATATTAAGCCCATTTTTCATCTAGATACCTACAAACTGTGAAAACCACTTACTGAGACTGAAAAAGTGGCAAGATGATATCAAGATTACTAAAAAGATGATAGCATGTACCCTGAATTTGCTTTTGAATGTGTGTTGTTGACATATTGTGCCACAGTGTAATGCACATATTAAATGGAGGAAGTATTTACAACCTGAAAAATGTAAACAAATTGCCCACAGTGGGGAGACAGCTCTGGAAAAATTAAATATTTCATCTTTGGAAAAAACATTGAATTGGCTGCATTTTTGCAGTTTGACTGATGTCTATTGATACCATGAAATGCGGTATTGTATTGTACCACAACAATATTATAAACCATCATATACAATATTGTATATATTACACACACACACACACACACACACACACACACACACACACGTAATATACATATTGCTTGTCTTCTTTCATATGCTTTTAATCTCCTTGTTTACTGGCAGCTTAGATGTGTGTTATTGCTGCTACGTTTTCAATTTCATGCATGCTTCTTGTTAATTGGCTTGCCAGTGTATGTGTGTGTGTGTGTGTTAGTGCTGCACGATTAATCTAATCGCAATCACGATGTCACGCTGTGCGATTACGTAACCGCATAAAAGACTGCGATGTGCGATTTAATGTAAACCAATGTGGAGTAATCGACGCCACATCCACACACTGTGGGCAGCTGCATGTATGGTCATGTGACTACCCGGCTTTCAGCAAACAGTAGTGACCGACATGGACGCTGAGGAGGAACACGAGGGACAAGCAGAGTTGGTGACGAAAAAAAATGCAACTCTTGTTGTACGGCGATACTTTGGATTCAGGTATGACGACCCTGAACAGCAAGACGTGCTGTGTAAAACCTGCAAAGCTAAAGTCGCTACGTACCGAGGTAATACGACCAATCTCTAACACAGGGAACAATTCTACGAGTGCAATCACGGATACATTTTCAAGTGTCACGCCATACGAAAATACCTCAAAAAGACATAGGGAAATCACAGACCCCCTAACAAACTATTTGGCACGAGATATGGTGCCGATTTATACAGTTAATAAGGAGTTTCAAAATATGATCTGCATAATATCTTAATCACAATATTGTCCACAATAATCGCAATCGCACATTTTCATCAAATCATGCAGCACTAGTGTGTGTGTGTGTGTGTGTGTGTGTCTGTATGAGTGGGGAAGGTGATGTCATGTACCACACTGAGCAGCCACTCTGCAGCTATGTGGCCCAAGTCAATCTAGTGGTGCTGGTCCGTGGCTGAACGCTTTGGAAAAGCCCGAGGTCACTCAGAAAAGGAAAGGCTGGAGTCCAGAGAGACAGGAGGGAGGATGAGGGGGATTGGGAGTGTGGGAAGAGAAGTGGTTTGTCTGCTGCACCTTCAACTGCAACAATCAAGACCTTAAATCTACATCGTTCCTATGGACAAATAACCTGGATCAATTAAATGTAATATCTGTGTGCAATGAGAGGGGGAAAATTTACGCACACTACACACGTCAATCCTCACAGCTGCCACCCTTCCTACATAAGTCATGTTTAAAAAAAGGTTGGCAGGAGGATTTTACAATTTCTTCCTGAAAAAGAGCCTCAGTTGGTGAGCTCTGTGACCTGCAACACAGTCTGGGCCAACATCTTAGCATCTAACACACAAGCTGTGCCAAGGTTTGTGTGTGCATATGTGTCATGTATCTGTCTCTGCCCTCTGGAGAGTCTCTGTGTCAGCCCCTGGTCTCATTGGCGAGGGCTTTGGGGGATCTTTTCCAAACCCTCACTACCTCCACCTGGCAGGTGAGATTGCCTTTCTATCGCTCTGGAATAACCTCTCAACAGAGGGCAATGAGACAGACTTATACCTAGCCCTTGTTGCTAACTAGAATGAGGGAGACCCTCTCTGCCTGGTGACCCTGAGAGGAGGAAATAAATAATAAATGCACCAGAAATCAATCATTGTACCTCTGAAGACAGAATAAACAAACAGTGGCAAGTTAAAAGATGTAAATCTGAATCCCCAGGTTCTTCACATCAAAGGAATGACTGAGGCAATTAGAAATGTGTGGCTGTTATTCACAGAGTCACCGCTCCACCAGAGTAAGAAAGTAAAGAGAGAAGTGAGTGTATAGGCAAATAGGGAAGGGGAGATATTTAAACAGACATTATTTGAACCGGTAATTACATTAAAACTATCATTAGAGTTTTTGTTCTCTTTGGGAAAATCCAGCTAAGCTGAAAAAGTAATTAATCAAATTCAGCATCACACACTTTTATAACTGAATGGCTTGGCCTCTTGCCATATTCTGAAAATATTATCTCAGCACTCTGACTAATTTACTGGTTAGCTGAGCACTAATGATTGAATGCCTGACTATGTTGCCCAAAGCAGTGACAGTGAGCATTAGTATGTGTGTGTATGTGTGTGTGTGTGTATGTGTGTGCGTGTGAGAATGAGAGGTCCTTGTGACTCACGTTGAATCCCTCCCCATTCGTCCCTTAGGTTGACAAACACAACCATCGCACACTGACAGCGCTAAACACCGCTCTGGGGGACAATCTTGTGCTTGTTTTACAACTGGTCGGGAGTGGCACTTGATATTTGAGTTACGACTCTGGGAGAAAATCATTGCGAAAAAGAATCAAGTTTCATCTAACAAATAAAAATGATTAATTCGGTGAAAAACAACGCCACAAACTGGCTCGATTTATCCCCATTAAATGTCTGGATTGATCACGCTTTTACAACCTGATTTGTCTCAATTTGTAAACACAAACTGAATCAGATTATACATTGATCCTGTGCCACGGGTGAAATTTGTCATTCTTTTGCTGATGAAGATAAATTAATGTCTACCAGCATGTCAAATGAAGCACAATGCATCCTGCTTTTTTTCTTTCTTTCATGGTGAATTTTGTTAATATTTACTCTCTAGTCTTAAGTCACTTTATTGCCTAAGTACATCCATTCATAAAATATTCATATGAAGTTTGATTCCAAAAAGACTGACTCATTAGTTTAACTTCTAAGTTCCAAAGTATAAAATATTACTCTTTCTAAACACTAAACCTTATTTTTTTTAAAGAAAAGTACTAATCACACATATTCCTAGTTTTACTGCATGATCACACCAGCTGTTATTCAGACTCAGAGTGATTGCCACGTTGCTTGATGGTACATATCTCTCCTTCAGAAAACTCACTGCCACATGATGAAGCAGCAGAGATCAACTTGGAGCACATTTTTCTCTCTTCTGTACCTCAGCACACACATTAACATGCACAGACAGTGTGTTCAAGGCACATCACAAACCCTCGCTCCTTAACAGCTACGCTTGTCTACAGATTATGTAGTCATGGCAACGGAAGCGAGCAGGGGAGGAGGGCAACCGCCCTCCCCCGTCTCCGACTCCTCGTCCAACAACACCTCAGTCTCTCTGTTTTCTGCCTCTCTTATCCTGCTTCCCCTTCTCTCGTTCATTTTCTAAAATAAAATAAAATAGGTCCATCTACCTATCTATCCATCTATCTATCTGTGCACTGAAGGGTTATAGTGTTTCAAAGATCAGGTCAGGGGTCAGGGGTCAGGGATAGGCCTGCAGAGAATGCAAGAGGATTTTAAAGCAACCAGTTACTTTTTATGTAAATGCATTGACAAACACAGCCATTCTGTTTGCGTGCGTGCGTACACATCGTGATGAAATGTGTGTTCTCATGCACATGCCTAAATGCATCTTTTACACTGCTGAGCCAAAACACACCCCTCATTATCATCCACACACTCACACACTCTCACACACAGACACACACATGCATACAGATGTATACTTGTAGCCCAGGGGAGGCAAAACAGACTCTTTGAAAAACAGGTCGGGTGGAAGTCCTGCGGTTAGATTTTGGAAGAAGTTGTTCTGGGACTTAATTAGTAAAGGGTCCCACATTTGAACGGGCTAAGTGCCCATGAGCTCTACTCTAAAATCTGGGACAACTAAGACACACACACGTAAGATGGCAACAGCCATGGCTACACACCCGTACATACCCACACCCACACCCACACACACACACACAGGTTATGCATACACATGCACAGCTGCACAGAGACTGAGCTGCAGAAAACCTTTCCATACAGTTTATCACGGGGTGTCTGCAGACGGGGGGAGCTCTTTAGATATCTCCCAGCACCGAATAACAAGTTAAACGAATGCTTCAAAGTGAATCTGTTGAGTTTCAGAGACACAAACGTCTGTATCTTTGAAGCCCTTGATAAGTTTGTGGTTTGGTCTGTCAGCTGAATTCACAGCAGTTCATATGGATTTTAAGCATCAAAATCTCCATAGAAACATTTCAAACTGTAGCTTAATCCACTTCTCACCTGTCGATCCCTATGTTCAATATGTTCCAAGTAATCATACATTTAATAATACAGTGCTGATTACACTTCTTCCAGGACAGTTTTACAATAGCAAAGCAACAGTACAACATAGAAGGACAGCATTTAGTGCCTGTGGAGAAACTCTTCAAATGTGTTGGACGGATTAATGGTGGAGAAGTGGAATATACTGAGAATGGCTTTGCGAACTTTCTGTGGACTGTGTGCTGTCTTTTTTGGCCACAAATCTAGGTCACCCCTGGAATCCATTGTAACTGTTGTAAACACAAGCAGCTTCCACCCTCCATGAAGGCACAAACACATTCCTCAGAGGCGTCTTTTAAACCTGCCTGGGGCAGCGAGTGTTTGATACTTGAAAAATGTTTGGTGCTATAGACCTTCAAGTTAAAGGGATATTCCTTCATTGATTCATTGGCTAAAGTGTGCACTTTCAACTAAATGTTTTAAACACAACATAAATAACCTAATAAACATACATACACCTTCATGACTGAAAGAAAGTAAGCAGAAGAAAAATTAGATTTTATGCTATTGTACAGCCTAAAGTCTTCATATTTCTTAACATGAATAATATTCAAAGAGCATCTAATTCAAGCAACCATACGCAAAACAGTCATTACATAAACATACGGGGCATACCACAGGCTTTACTGCGGGAGGCTTTTATAGGGAGGAAGCCGAAAAAGTACCAAGAGCAGGATAAAGAAGGAAACATGTTAAAGTAGGAGGGAGCAGAGGATGAGAGAGAGGATGAGGCGTTTAAAATAATCACTTACTTGCAGTGCTTGTGAGGCCCACTGAGCGTCTCGATGACAAAGCATTCGCCACCATTTAAGCAGTAGGCCAGGTCCTTCTCATGACAGGGTTTGAAATGCTCTGAGTGCAGCGGAGGGACAGTTGGAGATGCTGCAGGACAGACAAAGAAATGCTTATTAGTCATAATCAACCCCAACACATATATACAGTGGGGTCTAAACATCTGTATAATATATTCATTTTTATGTATTTGTTTATATTTCTGAATGCATTTAGCCTCCAACAATCAGGTTTTGTGACAAGCGTTAATTCATCTCACTGTCTTCCAGCAGCCTGTTGCTCCTCAGACTTCATTGTAATGGTCTTCTAACTACAGCTCTGCAAATAAGTCATCATATCATCCAGAACCGCAGCAGGAAAAAATGTAAACCCAATCAGTTTTCCAGCGGAGGCTACTTACTCTCCACCCAAGGATCCATAACAAGTCTACCACTGCATCATAACACACTGCACGTCGTGGATAAAACCAACACTATTGTTTGTTTAGACCCTGCAATGTCACCAGCAAAAAGATGGATGGAGGACGGGTAATAATCTGTCCTGCTGTGATTAATACTCCGTGCTCACAGTTGTGCTGTTGGAGAGCTTGACTTATCCGAGCGATTTATCACAACATGCATGGCTGATTGTGGACAGTGCACGCTTCTGAGGGAATCTGCTCAGTGTACCTCAACGCATGATCTTATAATTGAAATTAATAAGTGAGCATGAGTTGTTTAAGAGGAAATAAGGGAATGCAAAAGAGCTCTGAGTTAATATCTGAGGGAAAACAGATGCAATTAAGGGTGTTAAAGCATTTTTGTGCTTGTTGAGGATAATTTATAAAAAATAAGTAAATGAATAAAAGATAAATTAAAATGTAGAGATTTCAGGGGTCATGGGCAGTCATCCATCAGCTGTGCCTGCGATGCAGTTGGTTGGGGGCACTGCGTTCAGACATGGGGAGAAATCAGATCTGCACCACAGATGCTCTTATTAATATCAGACCAGACTGCTGACTGTTTCCTTTGCGCTTACAAATGAAAAATGAGTATGCTCAGGGCTCAGCCATGTTTTTAAAGTAGCTGGATGAACAGTGATGAACAGGAATGCTATGATTCTGTGGTTAAAAATCAGTTTTATTCACAGGACATTGTTTCTTACCACTAGTACACTGATTATTGTATTAGGTTGTCCTTCAAACAAACTGAAGATTTCTCAATCAAGAGATAAATAGAGCTTAATAATAAGCAGTGTTTGGGGAGGGAATGCATGGGTGAAGAGAGGTGAGTTATTTCAGTGGGGCCTCAGATCCCTTAATCAGCAGTATGAGGTATGTGTGCGGCCGGGCGGTGGGCTAAGTTATGAGACGCTGGGTGCTGATTGGGCTCTGGGGATCTTCAACAACCCTTGGTAATTGGCTGGTGAGGGACTGATTTCCTCTGGAGAGGGGAAGTTAGGTCAAGAATTGAGTCAGCACTAAGACGTGGTTTTATTACAGTAGATGAGGCTGAGCCCTGGTCTGATATGATGACAAGAGGGTCTTAATCAGAGTGAGACAGTAAAGAGTTGTTTAAATAATCATTCTTTTGAACTTCTTTCAACTTTTGTGCAAGTCAATACATTTAAATGCAATTTCTGTCATTCAAAACCACGACTACTGTAGAATCTTAAAGGGAAACAGGTTTTTAATGTCTCCTGTGAGAGTTTGGTAGGTCTAAAGGAGCTTGAGACATACCAGGGACCAAAAATCAGCCCTTGCTGCTTCAGTTTTGACCGATTCTGTTTCATGGGTCACTCAATGTTGAAGATGTGTAACACTAACACGCTTCATCTTCCATCACTTTTATGTAAAGCAGCTGTTATCAAGTTAACTTTTCAGAGTAAACATCCACTTTTTGAGAGAACAATGTGAATCCTTGATTCAAGCAAAAGCAATATCGTACATATTCTAATAATAATTCTAATTCTAATGATTCTAACCTTAAGTTTTTTTTTGCAACGGATGCAAAAAAGATCGATCTGATTTAACATTGAACATGGATCCACACAACGATGCAACCCTCAACTGGAACCTCAGCTCAACCTTTTAAAAGCTTTACTTTCCTGTTCATGTGCATTCACAAGGACATAACGAGATTACACTCAACTTGAAGAATGCATTTTCTTCCTGAGTACAGCTGCCAGCTACAAAGATAAATAGATAACTAAGAGTTAAAGGGAATTCATGATATAAGCAATGCCATTTAGTATGTCCTGACATGATCCCTTAAGATGGTAACACATTCTGCACGCAGACACACTCAAACAGACCAGAATCACAAAGCACCACTGTGTCATTTACTCTGCAACACTACGAGACTTTTTTTTTCCAAGCATAAAAGATTTCCCTCCAGACATGATTTCATGCTTGGACTGTACAGTGCTGTTTTGTTAGTCCTGGCGATAAGTGACAGAAGCGCCATTTGTCGTCCTCTCCCTTTGTTTTTTGTTGACAGAGTTGTCACAATGCACTGTAGGTTGTTTAGCTTAACACTCGTCACCTGTCAGCTCAGACACTGTGTGCACTCAAAGAATTGTGTCATTTTAAGAGGGAATGCCAGAGTCGGCTGAAAAAATCATTTCAGTCTGCTGAAAATATCACAGCAAGTTTGACAACATTGCTCACAGAAGGCACACGTCAGTCACTGCAGAAGAAAACAGTCCAATTTACTCCACCATGCTGTGAAGAGAGAAAGCGGGAGAGGCACCGCAAGGATCAATAAACCATCGGGCGCTGGATAACACAACCCTCCACTTCAAACCCTTTTCCTTCTTTCGTCCCTTTCCTTATTTTTGTCTCTTCTCTTTTGAGGAAAGAATAACGAATCTGCTGAAGAACAGGCAGCAGCCATTTATGCAACTTAATTTAATGATAAAAAGATCGATCAGAGCCTTTTCTGAACTTTTAACAGTAACACCAATGTCTTTAAAAGACTCAAAGAGCTGAATATGCTACGGAGATCGACACTAAAATGAATCCAATCACTAGTGGGTGCAGGTGATGCAGTATTCATGATTTAATTATTGTTCTTCCGTTTTGTAAATCCAGATCAGCAGGGAAATATACAGAATGAATATCAGCATTTTCAAATTCAAATATGGACCCATCAGTACAACCCTGTCTCTTACAAAATACGCTTTCATACTACTAATTTGAATTACCAAATATGTTTTAGAGGAAAGCAGACACTGGAGACTGGGGTTTGCGTCCTGCGTCCAGTGTGTTGTTAGGTTTAAAACAACGGGTGCTGGGGAAAGTGTCCTGTCAGTGTCTTATCTCCCATCTAAAAGGGCAACCCATTGACTTTTTCAGTCCTTAATCAGGATAGCAATGTTTACATAAGCTTAACCAAGTGCTTTGACTTGCCTAAACCAAAACATAAAAAAAAGAAACAACAAAACCTCAGAAATCACAAATATCGGTTCTCTCTGATCTTTATGATGCTTCTCTTGTCTTTCAGAACTATTATGATTCATATGACTGTTTGCTGATCCATCACTGATATGGTGATGGTTCTGCTAACCCACTGTTAAAGGTTTCCTTGCAACGTCAGACACTATATGTAATAAACATATCTTTCTTCTGTCTTTTACTAGATGGTGCTTGAATAGTTTGAACAGTGGGTTCTGAGGTATCTGGTAAGCTTAAAAATCATCATCAAAAATCAAAATCATCATCAATCAAAAATCAAAATGCATCACTGGCAGTCTGCTCTCCAAATTCCTCCAAAATGTACTTGTTTGCCTCTGATCCATTTGTATTAGCCCCTTAATGGACTTCTGGGAGATGTTTTCACAGATTTCCTTGCTAAGTCTAATCTCCAGCTCCATTTGCCATTATTGTTTAATACAGAAATGATTATCTGTGTTATGTTGGACAATGGTCTGTGGTTATATCTTTCTTTACAGTGAAAATGGCTTTCTAAAACTAACCTTTCCCCATTCTTTTACACAGAGAATTTGAATAAATGAATATTTTAATATGTTTAATGCAGTTGGTCTGTTACAATGACAAAGAGTTTTGCAGTCTAGCCAAAACAAAGCATCTCCAAATTGTTGCAAATGAAAACGTGAAGCTTTTCTTTGCCGGCGTTGCAGTTCAGCAAAATGTGCTTAAACACTATTCAAGTCATATTTTATCAAGAGCTAACAATTACCAACAAAACACTGGTTAGTCGATAATCAGTGAAACATGTTGATGTGGGGAACATGTTGCATTAGCAGTCAACCTAGAAGTTGCCTATATGACTGAATGAACTGGGGAAAACACAGTGTATGTATTATTTCACAGACATTACTTCTTTGCTTACTTTCTCTCCTCCTCTCTTTCCTCCCCTCTTTTGAGGGGATTAAAACATGACAGTCCCATGGGCAGACATGTAAAGGCGTCCTTCATGGATGGCATTCTCCAAGAGTGACAGACTTACAGGCAGCCAGCCAGCCTGGAACCAATGCTAACTGATATCAAAGGTTTCTGGCAGGCTTGTCCTGGCCTGCCTGATTATTGATTGGCCCTGAGAGCAGGATTAAGACCAGAGGCACAGGGACTAGAGTAGAAAGAATACAAGCAAAAAGGGTAATGGTGCTTTCTGGTGTAGAAAGAAGGCTCATTGCTTTACCAGGTTGTAGGTTCTGAGATGTAAGTAGTGGTGTAGTAGTGCATCAGTTCACAGACACAGTAGAGAGACATTCAACCCAGTTAAGTGTGTCAGAGGTGACTTGAACAGGTAACATTCATTAGTGAACATCCCACGTGTTTCGTTGGTGCTTTCACTTCTAGTGGAGAATTTGGAAACTCTAGATTGAACCGTTGGATAAGTTCAGGCAGATTTAAGTTGCCCATTGTAACTGCACTTTATAACTGGTTCTAGCAGTGGTTGAAGTCTGTGCCTGTGGTGTGATAATTGAAACTGAGAACTTGATATCTAGATTATGTTCATGTTCCACATTTAAAGCAGACATGATCATTTATTTATTTAATGCCTGGGCTGTGGCTTAATTGGCAGCACACAGTGTAAGCCATCTGATGGTGCATACTGAGGCCATTTATGAACAAACCATCCGAAAGGTGTTAGAAACAAATAGAAACTCATGCATGAAGACTCAGATGGTTCTGTTCCTCAAACAGATGTTGTTTTATCCGGGGAATCGCTCACTTAAACCCACGCACATAAAAACCCTGAGAGTGTACGTGATACGAGCGCAGTGTCCACGAGACAGGTGTCCTTGCAAGGGGGCATTTCTGCCCCTTGTGCACAAATGCAGTTCTGAACGCTTGAAGCTGTGACGGGTGGGGGTTTGGAAACATCATGTTAACTCGTCTGCTAATATTATCACTCTGCATTAAAAAAAGGCTGCCAGGAAAAGCCTGAAGGGTCATGGTGAAAAATCGGTTGGAATCCTGGAATCTCAAATTTAAAAAAAATCTTGTGACTGGTAGAAAGAGAGTCAAAACCACTTCTCACATGCCAGCATCCATACACAGGATAACTAGACCAAGTAGCAAAACAAACAAACAAAAAGACTAAACACACGTATTCAAATATAAAAACCTCACAGTGAAATTTATTGGAGGGATAGAACGAGTTGGGAACACACAAGCTGCCTACTGACAAAGCAGTTGTAGAACAGTTATATCTCTTTTCCATTCTTGAAGGATGATGCTGCGTTTCTTCTGCAAACAGAGATAGGAAAGCAGACCCTGAAGCGTCTTTCCGTAGCATTTAGAGAATTGTACATGCTTTTATCATGGCTGCCCGTTAAATACTTCTGGGTCAGTTCCCGGAGTTTGAAACCTACCTAATCAAAACAGACTTTCAAATGTTCCCCGGGCATGCTTAGCAAACAATACCTGAACAAATAAAGGTCAAAAAACACATATCCCTTCTCTGCTGGTCCATCTCTTTCCCATCACATGCTACACTTCTTTTCTTTCGTTCCCTATTTACTGCTCTAGTATTTTTTACGTCTATCTGTTTATCTGCAGGTCTCCCTTGATTAAGCAAGGTCGCATACAATTTCCTGTTTTTGAAATCAAGGGTACCTCGCTATTATTTCTAAACAGAACAAGGAAGTAAAACACACATCCAAATGTATCTGAATGCAACACAGGCTATACGCTGACAGCTTCTGCATTCTTCACTGTCATGGTAACAATAATAATGGTTTCACATGGGAGACAAACAGCAGAATGAAAAATTCGGTGTTCGACATCCACCCATCCACGACTATACTTGTGCTTCAGTTAAACAGCATTTTAACATTTACCATCATCCTGTAATTGTCAGTAAAATATGCAGACAGTAGTCTCACCTCACAACCCTGCATTAATAATGACAGACTTTGAATGTAAAGTTTACCGTTAAGAGCAGCCGTGGTGTTTGGACAACACTGACAAGTCGTGGCTCAGCGGAGCAGTGCTTGCCATCATGCGTAAAGGAGCAGAATAATTCACTTCTTAAGAAGCCAGGTCTTCATAAATCCTACTGATCCTGCCTGAACTGAATTAAAAGACAAACAACTCTAGTTTCAAGAACATTCATCTCAAATTTCTGCATTTTATTGCTTGTTATCAGACTAACTGTGACACTGATGTTCATCCTGTTGTTACTGTTCCCACAGCCTCACTTACAGAAGCCACAGCAGTGTGTTGAGGCAGGATTGTAGCTGCAAACGTCAGACAAAGGGTGGGCAATGGTGGTGTCACGATATCATTATTGCACTGCATGATCCAATAAAGATAACAGTACACCTCCCCCCTCTCTTTCTCTCATCCCCACTATTCTACAGCTGTCTGTAAATATCCACCAAATCACATTCATTGATACCAAGGCTCTTTTGAGATAAGAACACCCGTCTGTGATGTGCAGTCTTTTTATCATCGCTTTGAATGCCTCCATTGCAGATTCTTCTGATTGAGTTTAATATGTTTTGTGTGGCGGCCAAATACAAAAATAGATGAAACACTTAAGCAATTAAGAATTCAAGGAATTTCTCGCTAGCTGAATGTGAAAGGTCTGACCATGAACATTTTATCAAAACTGTTCCGGCTGACAGTGTGGTATACGCAATGGAGAAGTCGTGAGAAAGGAAGAATGAATGGACTTGCAGGAAGGCGGCCTGTCGGTCTTAGAAAAAAATATTATGTTCTTACATCCTGATGAGAGATGTGTCTCTCCCATTTAACTCTATATTCAATGGGAGACAGACAGTGTGGCCAAGCTGGTCAATAGACAGAGAGATGGATAGACGAGAAAATAAAAGAAAAAAGCGATGGGGTTGGGAGGGTTAGGGAAAGAAGATGAGAAGGAGGAGATGGAATTTACGGGAACAATCCCTCCTGTTGAGTAAAGGTACGGCAGCTGTCCAATTCAATCCAATGCTTGTGTGTGCCTGCATGTGTATTTTTCCTTACTTGTGTATGTGTATACATGTGGGCATCTGCATGTGTGTGTTTCAGTCTGTCTGTGTGGGCTCAGGGGCGTTGCACAGAGGCAGCAGAGCTAAGCCATGGCAGCCACTGCATTGCAGATACTTGGCCTGGTGTGGCATGGCACAGATAGATGTCTGTGAACAGGCCTCCGTGCTCCGACTGTACAGCCAAACAAAAACAAAATGGCAATGCGTCAAGATAGCTCCACGGTAAACAACGGGCTGATCATGGAAATCTGATACTGCCTGTTTTCCCCTGCTCTCTTCCTCTCACTCTCACCTCACACCTCACACACATAAACACACTCCAGTGCCTTGTTTTAAACACACCTGCTAGGCATAGATAGGCCCACTACCACTGCTAATCTGTCTCTGTGTCAGTCAGCCCAGCCTGGCCCCACCCTGCCCTGTCGCTTCTTCCTGTTCTCTGCTCAGATTGTATGCGCAGGACACCTCCAGGGTTCACCAAATAAATAGCGCTAAGTATCAGGCCTCTTCCCGTCCCCTGGCCATCTGGCTCTATAGTGGAGAAATTCATTACTCTCCAGGTGATAGCTCCAGCACACTTTCTTTGGATTGGCTTTGTATCCCTGCAGGCTGCATTCTGACACTGGAGATTATAATCACGAACTGGCTGCTAATGTGAATGAGAATGGTGGTAGCTCTGCCGCTGCTCATACTAATATTCCCTGTCCTGTTCTCATTATCATTTCTACCAGTAACTATTCTACTCCTCCTCCAGTACGTTTTTGGTTTTGGTGGCTTCATATTGCATCTGAATCCAACATCAAGTCTGTTTCTCAAATATGAATCTTTTTCAATCCCTTATCAAAACAGTTACATTTGTTGATAATTTAATAATTAATAACTAAATTGGAATGATTGACATTCAAAGTACTAAAACTCACCTTTTGCTGTACAAAGGTTACTTTTGCCTTTCATCAAGACAACGACCTCACCTTGCAAATGGAAGTGAAAAAGATTTGATGAGACTTGTGAGATGTGATGACTGTGATGAGAACACAGAAAAACTCAGTGATTTTCTGTGGCACTTTCATGAGCGTCTAGTTCTATATCCTGTGATCTCTACACTTAGTGTCCATGATTTTGTATGTTGTTTATTATTCATTGCTACTGCTTTTTTGAAAAGTGCTCAGTGAATAAAGTTTACTAACTTAACTTTCGCACTGTAATGATTCATTTCACACCTTTTCCTTCTGAGTATTTGTTACAGGATGATGGCTATAGTCAGTATGGGAGACAGAAAAGCCTCACACAGGACTGGATTAGGAGGATCGTATTCAGGTCAAGTGACTTTCAGCAACACTTGATTGTGCAGATGAAGGCACTTCTAAAATCAGACAGCATTGTGTTGTATGTAATTTTAGGTCTTTTTTTTCCCTCTCTTGCTCTCCTGTGCCTGGCAACTGTACAAGCTACCAACAAACTGATTTCTCCATTTTAATTTTAGAAAGCAGATGTGGCCATTACACGTGACAGATGTTTCACTGACTCCATCCCCTGAAAACCCTTGCAGAGAAGTCAGTCTCTCCTCTCAGAGGGCAGACTTTATACTAAAAGCTATGTGCCATTCTGTGACATTTGAGCCGTGTCATGCAGTTTAATTTAGTTCATCTTTATAACATTCAAGAAGGAACTACCTGTAGCACTAACTTCATGGATACCACTGCCATTGTCCCTGTCTGTACTTGCTTCTCTCCTGTGGTCACTGCCGTTTCTTTCCATGTCAGTATAACACTCAGTCGTAATTGTTCCAGTCTGCATTCCTTCATGGAAATATCTTTAGCATCTTAGAGTAGTTCCTATAATATTGCAGTATTCAGGTAAACCTAATGCCCTTACACATTCTCTTGAGACACAAAGGCCGAGAAATGACAGAATTTAATCCAGAAACCAGCAGCTGCGATAGATGCTTGTTGTACTCAGCTCAGTCACGTCTTAGCAATATCTCTTCATCATGTCACCCCGCAGTATAAGATGCTGTACATGTACCTATAATAAGACTATCTATATGCTGGCACAGCCCACACCTCTGTTGTATCTGGCAGCTTAGTCTCAGTAATGTTTACATTTATTTAGTGAACGCTTTACATCAAGGATGTAGCCAGGTTTCACTCTTCGACCAGGGTACCAGGTGGTAAAATACTTAGCATCATACCAATGGTCAGAAACAGCCACCGCCGTCACATACATCTGTTTACATCATTTTCTCAGTTTAGGCGCTGTAATAGTTAATACATTATTCATACATTTTCTTGCTCTATACATAAATGAAATATAATTTGCTCCCATGGCAACAGCAGGAAGAAATGAGTAAGAGTAGCAAGTAAAATATTTTCTGTCCCACTTTTAAATTCTTTCATTAATCAGATTGGAAATTTGTAAGGGATTATTTAGGATCTCAAATCGCCGTACTTCTATAAAAACAAATGAAATTGTTGGAGTGTTAGGAAATGGATGTAGAGACCTCCTATATTCATACAGTCTGAAACCTCATTAGAGAACTTGCAGGGCCATTTAATAGGATCCTTAATCAAGTTGTATTTTAGAACCATCAGTGTTGAAACTTCGTATTTGATTTCAGTGGACATTCAAACCAAGTTGACAAAATGAATAGATTACTGCTCCCGAGAGACTCTCTCTGAGGATTTACATAAAATCCAATTATTGGTCTTCTGATGTAGCCTATGTGTATGCGCAATCATGAGCTATGGAAATAAATAGTTCTAGTGCAACATGCAAATACGGAAGGACCGTTCAGAGTGTTAAATCACTGTAGGTTTATGTTTTCCACCACATCAGCAACTATGATCCCTATGAGGTTCCTTCCAGCAAACCATTTAACCTGTAATTGCTGCAGTGGAGCCAACAATTGAGAACTGAGGTTAAACTGGGCAGCTCGAGGTTCAGAGTCTGTCTTATGCAGACAGGAAGCAGCTGCGCTCTACAAAAGTCTTCTCTTTCAACAACAAGCTTTTTTGTATTATAAATAAACTTCTTATCTGCCGTCCACACGAGTATCCCCATTTTTCTGTGCTTTACAACTACTTTGTGTGTTTCATTATTCTTCAACATGAAGACAGTCATGTCCCTGGGGATGCAGGCATGAATGTTTCTACTTTCCAAATAAGGCTTTCACTTGCTAGTTTTAGCTTATAGCTTTTAGCTTATTTTTTTTCTTTTGATAATCTCTCTATTTATGAAGTTTTCCTAGAGCTCATCACACAGACCCCTAAACACATTTATGTCAGTAGCACATCAGATTACTAATTCACAGCTCTGAACTATTCATACACCATCAAACATCTGCAAATCACAAGGAGTAACAATGCAGGGATTTTCAAACAGTACAAAAGGCACATTTTTTGCAGAGACAAAGCACAAGTTTTACAAGATGTTTTAAATCTGTAATCCACAAACAGCAAGACACAGATTTATGGGCGCTCTGCCACATCTGCACCCACACACACTCTTACACACAGACACAGCATGATCGGTTTGTCAGCCCCCACCACCCTGCTTACATGGAATGCAGAGTGAGTTTCTTAATTAAGTCGAGAAGAAGCTATTACTTTTGGGAAAGACTCGATTGTCCTCGCTCTGTGGCACCAGTGGCTCTGGGCTTCTAATCACGTCATACAGAGAGAGAGAGAGAGAGTGAGAGAGAGAAAGATTCAGAGCTTGACTGCTTGCCTGACAACAATTAACCCTCTCTCTATGACTTCCTACAGTGAATGTGGTCCTTGAGGAAAGGGATTGTCTGTTCATTTCAGAGAGCAGATTGTCTTTAATTTGACCTGTAATCTGTTCATGCAACTACAGTGCAGCAGCATTCATTTGAAGCTGCCTTCTGTCCACCTGTTGAATGATGCAAGTCCAGTATTAAAGTCCAATGTCTTGTTCTTCATCAACTCCAGAAAACTCTTCAGCTGTTAAATGTTCCACTTAATTGGTCTGCTGCTGGTGAAAACAGATGCCTGCTGCTGCCACAACATGGACTCTGGTAACCCCACCTACTTTCCTGCACAGCTCCACCCACCTTCACCCTGAGCAGAGGTGTAATCAGAATAAGCCTGAAAACCTGTGAACCC
Source organism: Toxotes lorentzi (assembly GCA_037833715.1). Taxonomy (NCBI): domain Eukaryota; kingdom Metazoa; phylum Chordata; class Actinopteri; family Toxotidae; genus Toxotes; species Toxotes lorentzi. Next base: position 2,331,246 of record JBBMJY010000003.1, on the reverse strand, counting down.
GGTGATTAGTCAAGCTTTGGTTTGCACTTTGAATAGAAAGCTATGGTTAGAACTGACCTGACTCACATGAACATTTACTTTACTATCACTGACTGAACTTTAGCCTGAACAGCTAACACACTTGACATTTTCAGCCCACAGAAGACGCTGCAGTAGAAACTTTTGCCTCATGTGGTTCAGTGTTGATTTACTTTGAAATGTAATGAATGGGGGCGGCACAGTGGTGCAGTGGTTAGCACCAGGGCTCTTCTGTGCGGAGTTTGCATGTTCTCCCTGTGCTTGCGTGGGTTCTCTCCGGGTACTCCGGCTTCCTCACAAAAACATGCACGGGTTAGGTTAATTGACTACTCCAAATTGCCCATAGGTGTGAGTGTGTGCGTGTGTGGTTGTCTGTATTTGTGTGTCAGCCCTGTGATTGACTGGCGACCAGTCCAGGGTGTACCCCGCCTCTCGCCCATAGTCAGCTGGGATAGGTTCCAGCTCGCCCGCGACTCTGACGGATTAAGCGGTAGAAAATGGATGGATAGATGCAACGAATGGTGCTCAGGTGCTCAGTGTGAAGAAAAATCCTGAGTGTGGGCAGAGCTGGAAAATCATCATGTGCATTAAGTCAAGTACCCTTTTGAGGTACATGAGTATTTCCATTTTGTGCTACTTCACTATTTTATCTTTTCCCTCTCCCCCCTTTTCCTTTAGATTTATTTGACAGCCAAAATGACCACTTACTGACTGACTAGATTAAAATTTTAAATGTGAACTACATTCTATGTGCTTTTTGCTATTTTTACTTAAGTAGAATTAAGGATGCAGTGCTTTGACAGTGTGGTATTCCTTCTTATACATAAAGATGTGCCTGTTTATCCGTCACCTTTTTAGTTTATAACCTGTTTCTAAATTGATGTAACATTTATTTACTTTCACAATGCATGTTTTAAGCATGAAACAAGCACAACTTGAGCAGTAATGCATGAAGCAAAACCAAAAACACTAGCTGAGGTAATAATAACTGTATGAAGATGATTCAGAAAATAGTAAGGTACATGTCTAATGGTAATTGGTTTAGTTCTGAAGTTTGCACAGGCACACCTTGGATTGTTCGGCAGCACTTACCTTGCTTTTCCTTGCTCACCTATTTAGAACAAGCTAACACTGAGAATCCCATAGGACACAGAACCTGTTATGCTACACTCAGTGTAGACTGGGGTCACTGAGAGGCCGCAATGACTTATAAAGGTAAAAGTGTTAGAGGAACAGAAAGTTATCAGAGGCCTACAACATTCTGCTTTTACGCTGCGATAGTCTTTGATAACAGAAACAACACTGCGGGCTCTAATCTCATTTATTCGGCATCTAGCCGAGGCGCCACGAAAGGCTCAATGTGGGTTTTTTGTGTGCCGCATCTGCATGGATATTAACGCTTTGATATGGAGTCAATCGACAGTAAATAAACAATATTCATAACATCTGTTAACCATGACTTTAGTTTCCTCCAGGCCTGGCCTCGGCACACTGCAAGGCAAGTGTAAAAACAAACATGACAGCGAGTAAATCTGTTTTCCATGGAGTCCAAATTCTATAAAATGCACCACACCAAGTCTCAAACATAGCAGCATAATGTTGTAGCCTAAAGGCCAAATAAAAGATAGTCAAGCACAGTGAAATAAACATCTACAGCCTGCCTTTCTTTTCTCACAGAGTTTCCACCTGCCAGAGCCGCATCATATCTCAGAGAAGGAAAAAAGTTAGTCCCTTCATCTCTTGCTTGTTCTGTTTTTTCTTTACCTTGATTCTCTTTCTAACCCTTGGTCTCAGTCTCTCTCTCTCTCTGAGCATCTATCATTCATTTACTCTCTATGTTTACTCTTCTTCATGTGCTTTACTCTCTCTACCTCAAACAGAATTATAAATCAACTAGAATTACCACCTCGCTGCTGTGTGTCTCAGCCAACCAGTCAAGATGCAGTTTAAATCCATGTCCAGACTCATATAATTTATGTAGTGAGGAAATTACAGATCTATACAATTGCCACAGATTCAAGGTGGGCACCAAAGATTAGCCAAAAATGTGTTTTGTGAGATCACAGTGACCCTGACGTTTGACCAATTTTTCTTCCTTGAGTCCGAGTGGATGTTTGTGTCAGATGTAGTGAAAGTCCCCTCCAAACATTCCTGATATATCACGTTCACAAGAATGGGAAGGATGTGAGGTCACCTTGAACTTTGACCCCTTGAGTCCAAGTGACTGTTTGTGCCAAATGTGAACAAATTCCCTCAAGGTGTTGCTGTGAGATCATGTTCACGTGAATGGGACTGGCGAATGTACAGAGGGACGGACAACCCGAAAACATAATGCCTCTGGTCACAGTTGTTGTTGGTGTGGAGGCATAAAAAGGAGAGGTGCCCACAGCACACACACTCACACACACTCAAAATCAATACAAATAACTTCATTGCCAGCAAAGAAGCAGTGCGATACACAAGCACAAACTTGTACCTGAGCATACAAAACAAACAGGGACATATTTGCCTGCGTTCTGTAGCTGGGACGACTCTCAGCTCAACAACAACAACCACACAGTGCTGCTGGGTCTGTGCAGGCATCATATAAGACTTCTTAACATAGACTCCAGCATTATAGATGCACAGCAAGTACTTGTGGGCACTATAAGGGTCGGGAGTCAGCTAATTAGTTAGTATTAAGTACTTTTTGTGTTTTAGAAAAATATTATTCCTCTTTTCTCAGTCAGCCGCACAAAACACATTTCTGTTTAACTGTGTGCAGAAACATTCAGTGCAGTGATGATAGCTACGGACAAATAGAGCAAGTCTGTTTATTACTGAGCTGCATGTAATTGATTAGAAGCTGTTTTGTAAAAGTTGTATTACTGCAAAGCTGTAACCTTAACTCTGAATCACAGCAGCCCAGATGATGGAAGAACATACTTTAAGATTTAATCAGCATTTAATTTACATGCACTATTGATGAATTTACATGGATCATATCACTGCTTTGTAAAGCTGGTGTTCATTGAAAGCCGTCTGAAGTGAGATAATGTAGGTGTAAAGAAGTGATAATAGATTCTTCCTCTTATAAAAGAAAAGTGAAAATCATAACCAACAAGCTCTGTAACTGTGATTACTGTGATTGACTTTATGACTCCTCTCTACATGTGACACTGTTATGCTATGCAATTACCATTATCCTGTAATTGTCACTTCTACACCAAGTTCCCTAACCTTCACTTACATTCACACACAGGTGGTCTAATGTTTCTGTTCTCTCTGTAAGATGAAGCAACATCCAATTAAAAAAAAAAAAGATTCATTAAATCAGTTATAACTATAATGTGTGTCACAAGTGCTACATGGGAAACATGTATGTACTAGACTTCTGTAAAAAAAAAATAACAGTTTTGTAAATAATTCATGTTAATTTTTTATTATTGTTCATTGTTTATTTCTGATAGTTTTGTTGAAACTTTTTGTTTGTCAGTACAGTGAACATAACAGCAGTTTGACAGAGACACAAAAATCTGTGTGTTACCAGCAGAAACTGTGTGTGTGTTACCGACAGCTGGGAGGATTGTAAAACCATTCAGCTGCCTCTCTGTCTGTCTTTAATCTTGGGTAATTCAGAGTAGATTTCAAAACATCAACTCAGGCTAAACCTATTTCACTTTCCAGGATGTATTTTCCATTTTCTAAATGCACCAGTAACTTTCTGAATGGGGGACAGATGCATTATCTTAATACAGTCTATAAAATTCAGTGAAGCAATAACTTGGCACAGCCATCGCTCACTGTGGTGAGACAACAGACAGATGTCATTTTAAATACACTTATGGGAAGTAGGTCATGCAGTTGCAGAAAAACACTTTGTTTTATGTCTACAACAGCTATTTCAGATTGTTGTTAACAAGCTTTGGGAGTTTGGAGAGCTGCTGAGTCACGGCAGCGCCTGAACCTTTGCTGATTGGTACGTTATGCATGGTCAAGCAAGTCTGGCTGTGCAAGGTTGATAACGCATTGAACATAATGTAAACAATCATTATTTGTTAGTGAAAGTTTATCAGAAAATGATCACTAAAAGACACGGTAGGAACAACAGTCAGAAATCAGTTACAGAACACAGTGACCTATGACCTATGATCTTGACTCATCTGAAAAGCCATTAAATGCCCTCCTGTCTCCCTCCATCTCACTTTTCCTCTGTTTGCTTCTCTCTATGCCTCTTTGTCTCTCTTTGTCTGCCAGTCTCCTGATGCTTCAGTCTCTGTGTCTCTGTCTCATCCTCTTTCCCTCTGTCAGTTTGTCAATATGCCTTCTTTCACCAGCCATTCTTGGCACATGCTCTGCATTGCCACATGTCTCTCTTTTCTTTCCCTTTCCCTTTTTCCAGTCATGCCTGAAAATGGCAAAGCATCCACACGGACCTCTCCAGCAGCCATAACTTTCTCCTTTATCACCCCAACTGCAGTCACAAATGCACACGCACAACACACATGCACACAAAATTACGAAATTAACGATCTATGCAGAACTATCTGTGTATACAAATATCCACCTCATACTCCCTCTCTTGCCTTTGTCCTCCTCCACCTCTTCACCTCCATCTTGCTTCTCTTTTATTCTATCTTTTTATAGTCCTGCATTGAGTGCATACATACCACACACACCTTGCCTTTGCTCCTAGCCAGCAAAGGGAGGTGCCAGGTGGAGGAGATCCATCACAGTGACAGAGGCGGAGTGCTGCAGCCAGCAAAACAGCCATGTGTGGCTCTATCTGTGCCTTTGGAGACGACCTTGTCAGTCAGTCAGTCATTCATACTGGCACTATTAACATATGCTGATCAGAGTGGATAGATATTCTGACACAGAAGAAGATGACTGAAGTGCATCTCAATGCGATTACATGAGAAACTCTTCAAAGTAATTTAGATGGTTTAATGATTGTAGCTTCAACTGAGAGACTTCTGCAGTCTGTGACACATCTGTAAATTTTCAGCCAAATAAATGAAAAGTTATTCCTTTGGTGTTTTATTCAGGATGGTGAGTCGTTCTGTTCTTCCTTCAGTCAGCAGAGTGTTTAAGCTTAGATTACTTGTAAACAGTTGACCTGATCTGGCTCTGAAAAGGTTAATGAGGCAATTCAACATGCAGATGGACACGTCTGCAGTTTGATTCTTTCTTTATCCCGACCCAAGGCAATGGATGTCCAACAGATTTGTCATTCCCACAGATGGCATGAAGAATACACTGCATGGTGAAGGGAACATGAAGGATGGATTACATTCATGCTGCATTTGATTTAGCCCGAGAACATTTCAGGCCTTCCACTGGGTCTGAACCGGCTGATTCCACCTCCTTTCCTCTCTTTTCCTTTTATCAACTGAAGTGACTGATGTGACGTCAATCTCTCTCTCCCACAAATACACACTAAAACACACACAATCAGTGAAATCCTCTAAAAGAAACCTGTGCTGGAAAACCCTGTGGAGCCCTGGAATTAGTCTGTCCACATGGGGAGAGTTCAAGAGTGGAGAGAGCCAGACCATGAATCAGAGGAGAGCGACAGATGGAGGAAAGACCAGTGAAAAGACCAGTGAGTCCTTTTCTATAGTCAGAAGAAATCCAGTGACTCTAAACTCATGAATGTTGAAGTTACAGGGCTCTGAGCCATTTTCTGGATATGTATTCTCCAAATGTCATTGATAATAACTTTTATCCCCTAAAGAGATCATATGCACACAGATTTTTCTAAGGTGACATGAGTAAAAGGTCATAACAGAAAGCACAGTCACGTATAGTAAGTGCACGAGAGCACAGTGTTACACTCAAAGGTAATGAGTCTGACATCCTGACAAGTGTCAGTCACAGAGAAATTCATGGAGGCTTAATTATTTAAGAGGCATACAGGGTTTCTGGACTGCTCAAGAAATCTAATCACACATGAACAATTTAGCCTGTGTCAGTGTAAAATCAGTGCCATTCAAGCTGTACATATCTGGATCCCTTGACACAAGACTGTACAGCTTTGATGAGAAGTTCTTCAGGAGGTACGCATTGTGAAATCCATTCAGGTGTGTTTAATTTGCATGCCATGAAAGCAGCTTCACTATCTGAAGATTATGTATTTGCTGACGGCGAGGAGGGGATCATTTCAGAGGCCACTGCTTGCTGGTGTGGAAAATAACTGTTAGAAATTCCACATCGAGAGGCAAAATAAACATGCAGGCATCAATCATTACCTTTTCTTTGGGGGATGCCCCCCCTCCCTCCACTCCAAGTGGTGAAATGGAGGTATCATCATTTTTCATAGCATGAGCAAACGCCTCACATTTGTTCGTGTATCATGCTTTTAGAGCGCATCCGATTTCTGAGGAGAATTTGTGCCCCATTTCTCTATCGCTGTCTGTCTCTCAGGATCTCTCTTCTATCTTCCCAAATAAATAAGAGATGAAGACCATGATTGCTATTATTTGTAGAAGGGGCCATGGTGATGGATAGATTACAGATAAATGAAACACTAACTTGACAATGGCATGAAAAGCCTAACAAAAACTATCTGCTTCAAGTACAAAACAAGAAGGACTCACAAAATATCCTGTTTTGTGTATTCTTTAAGGACAAATCGACACAAATGATTTGACCAGGATTAGAAATACTATTGAGGACACCGAGGTCATGTCCACAGCATTTTCTTTCTTGCCTGTGTCTATTTTAAAACAGAAACATTTAATTTATACTATTTGACAGCATGTAACAAATAATTTACTCTAAATCAAGACTCTTTAGAGTTGCCTGTAATGATTTTTAATGTACAATGGCTGTTATCTTGTTCACTTGTTCAACAAAAATAAATTAATGAATGAATGATGCTGTACTTATTCTGTATATGTGAATCTACTGTGATCTGCACACAGTTTGCAACATGCTGCAGTTCTGACCTTCTGTCCAGCGTGGCGCTATTGTGCCTAGTTATGGCTTTAGGCCACTTTCTTTAGTTTGGTTAATTTATTCTACACCAAAGGAAAAAACTAAACATCATACGTTGCTCTGTTTTAATTCTGGTGTTTTTCTTGTTCACACAGACTTTTTACATATGAACTAAAACATGTAAATGTGAAGTTTTCCTGCATCACCATCACTCCCTGGGGACACCAACAAGGAGAAATATCATGAGGAAAGAGCTCATTATGAGCATCGTTATTTGAGTCTGCAGCTGGACCTCATGTCATAAATAATAATGGAAACAGAACGAAAATTACGTGTCTTGTACTGTACTATAAAATTAGTAGGTATTTGGGAATTGGTGCATTTTTAATAAGGAGCTGCCAGAATGCACTGAGCATAACATAAGCACAGCACATCTGCTTAAACTCCCTTTCACCTTCTGATGTAAGGGAAAATCTCTACACTCATGCTGACATGCATACGTGTTTTCATAGCTACCAAAGAATCCTGCTGAATTACTCTGAAGATTGTTTCATCGACAGGTCTCATGATTAGACTGAATAACAATGAATGAATGAATGCTTTGCATTCAAACGACAAGCGAACTACACCAGAGTTTGTTTGGAAGCAGACCAAATAGGTTTCATGTGAAATATATACAGTTTTTACTGAAATCAAAATTAATATTGCTAAGCTGTTAGTGAATGAGAGGAAAAAAGTTTTTGGAATGGTGCGATGAGACATTCCACAGGTTTAGCCTTTCAAATGACTGTCCCTGTGTATGTGTCCGTGACTGTGCACATGCACAGTGTTCCAGGTGGTGCCATCTACCGAAGGTGCTACATCACAGGCTGATAATAATAGCTTTTTAACAAGTTCTTTTTGCAGGCGCCTGAAAGGTACATTACACCAAGACATTATCAATAAGTGTCTCTTGCAGAACAAAGGCTCGTGTCAGGAAAATCACAAGAGCACTCAAACCCTGTCATATACATGCATGCAGGGAGACACATGGCTACATGTCAATACACACACACACACACGAAAACATATCTGATATCTTTAATTGCATATTCTCCACCATGCTGTCCTGAGCAGAACATGAGAAGCTCTATCTCTTCGTCTAGTTCTCATCTTTCTCACCATAACACACACAAAGGTTTGTTCTTCTGTACTTGTGAGGACACTGATGTAATGCATTCCCTAGTCCAAAACTAAACTCTAACCCTAACCTGAAAAAATGGAAATTTCAAGGTGACATTTAAAACTGTCTGTTTAACCAAACATCACAGTATTGTTGTCGACCCAAAGAAGTGTAGTGTCGACGGTTGTGTTGTGCTTTGGACATTTCACCACAACGCACCAGTGTGTTAAAATCACAATGATATAAAGAGAAAAGTTTAAAATCCACTTCACTTCACATAAAACACACAGACCCACTTACAAACCACATGGAATAATAATTCCCACCATTCAAAAGCCTACCACAGTGACTCTGTTGTATTTTAAGGAGCAGAGCTCATTTGATGTTTTGTTTATTCAGTTTCACTTATCATAATTATAGGTTACTGGCAGATTCAACTGAGAACGGAGTGGGGCTTTTTTCCTAAACAGCCATGATAGATTTCCTCTGTCTGCCCTCCTCTGGCTGTGACAGAAATTAATTTGACTTAAAACGATAGAAGAAGAGCTGCAGAAGTCACCATAAAAAGATAGAGGAAGCGTTCATCCATGGCCAACATGTGAAAGCAAAGCAGCCTCTCTGACAGACCCTGAAAGCCACATACGTGTCTGATGAAGCTGACATGTGCAGGCGTGTGGAAGAAAGGATTGAGGGTAGAAAACGGAGGTGTGGGAGTGAATCATGCTGTGCTTTTCTCAGAAGTCAAAAGCCCCTAAGCAGACTGGAATAGGCAGTCAATGGTCATTGGCAGCTTGTGCCTAAAATGGATCTAAAATTAATTGTGTCTGTTTGAAGTTTTCTCTGAGTATCCGGGCTCACTCCAGAGGGCTGTGCACACAAGTGTGTTACTTGTCGACATCAGTGATTAATGCCCTGAGATGTGTTAGCTATATTTTGCCGTTCAGTTTGTCAGTCAATCACTAGAAATCTACTTCACACGAAGGAGCAAACTAACTCAGAAGCTCTAAATCCTCATCTAATAAGATTGGAAATGTATTTATGACCCACCATTAGCCTAATTGTAATGTGAGAGGGGGTTATGGATGTTTCAGGGAAAACCGTCTAGGTTGCGACTGTGTTGACAGGTGCAAGATTTTTAGCTTTCTGGAGTCAGCACCATACTCCTTCAGCCAGTAATGGCATTCATTTCTTCCCAGCAAGCCTAAAGCAGAGCATGTTCCTAAGCATCCCACTGAAGAGAAGAGAACAAGAGGAGAAGAAAAGATCATTCCAGAAGAAAACTGAACAAAGCAAAAGAAACTAGAACAAAACAGGAAAAAAGGATCCAGCAAAGGTTTGGAAACTTCTGCAGGTTCTAGGTCTCATCAAGAGCTCAGCTCGAATCCACCACTGCTGCATTCATCCTGATGATGACATGACAAACAGGGTTCCTTCATATTCTGTATGAGTGACCCAGCTTCTGCAGCTCATGATTAATGGTATGCCTCCAGGTGAACATGTAGTGTATGACTCCTCACATTATGTCTTTCAGGATCAGAGACATGAATGTCAATCATGGCTCTAACAGCTGTTCTTCAGGGATTTTACACATTAAGATCTGTAAGTCTCTGAAAAACATCTTCTGTGGTGATATGGATTTTTTCAGACTTTTCAAATTCTGAAAAGAAAATACCATAACCATGGTCATTTCATCATAAAGACTACACTTTTTTTTTTTTAACAAAAAGCCTGCATTACATACTACATAAGTGGTGTGTGGAATACATTTTGGATTACAATAAAACAGGAGGTCATACAAGTGACTAAAAGTCAGGATATCTCAGCCTCGTCTGCATGTTGACCATTATCTTTGAAATTTGTTTCTCTCAAGTGCCCCAACATTATAGAAGCAACAATATGATACTGCTCCTTTAAGTCTCGTGGGGGAGGTCTCGGTCAAGTGTCCAGTCTCAAGATCTTGACAGCAGGTCCACATCAAGTAAGTTGTTAGTAGTAAGTCTCTCTGAATGTGGAAAACTATAGCTCAGCAATTCCATGTTTCCAGTTTAGCTGAGATTAATTCCTTTAAATGCATAGGCCTCGTGACTAAATAATCACGATGTGTGGTCATGTAAATCCTGCCTGTCATGGCAGGAGTCAAGTCTCAGGTATATAAAGTCCTCATTTTTGTGACTCAAGTCTGACTCAAAGTCACGTCTGAAGTCTTGAGTTTGCATCTCTGTTGGTCCTTTGTTCCTAATAAATGAGAAGAAAGATTCTGTTGGCAAAAACATGTTATTACAGGATGTAACATTTCCTGTTCCCTGATTTATATAAATAAAGCGCATGAGAACAAAATAACTACAGCAGTTCCAACATGACATATGTTTTGAAAATAATTTAAAACAGTGAAAAACTGCAAGTACACTCCAGTGCATATTTCTTCACTACTGCTATGAAAATTTTTTCTCAACATGCAAAAAACAAAACGCAGCCTTTGGTAGACATATAAGCCACACACACAGGGTAGAGGCTTTGGGTGTCTGCTGCTGACTCTTCTCTGTATATTGAAAAACCAGATCTTTAAAGCTCCAAAGCCCTGGAGACAGAGTGAAAACACTGATATATTATTCATCTACGTTGTCCTCATACTGAGGGATCTTGAGAGTGCAGAGCATGTTGCTACATTGAACAAAACCAGCTTAAGAAAATGCAGTATAGGATACAATTTAATATTCTGTGTTTGATGTAGTGTTTCAGATCCTTCTGTTATAGTAAATGTTTACAGTCTCCATGCTGGGCAGGCCTCTGTGGTGTGCTGTTTCCCATTGTTACATCATGCAAACTTTCCCAGCTGGTGTTTTGATGAGCATGAGGAAAAGATGTTAGTTAGGAAACAGGAGCATTTCTTTGATTAGTATTGGTGAGTTAGTTTTATTGACTTTTAAAGCATAATATTAACCTAAGGTAGTGCTTAAAAATGCAATTAGCTGCCAATTAACAACTCAGCAGGCTAAAGAAAATCAAAGTAATATACAAATGAACCTGAAGTCAATGGACAGTCTGACATCTAACCTGTTCAACTCCCTGCCATTTATCATCTGGTTACAGCACAGCATGTTGATTCAGCAATTCCTTCCCTTTTCAGCTGATGTAAAAAAACCAAACTCCTTTTCAGATATTTATACATTAAAACCACTATGTTGAATTCTCAGAATAAAAAATGTGCTTCATGAAGGAGAGCAGGCCATCCACAGCCCATAAGGATATTTTTGACAGTACACGGTACTCTAAAGTGAGACAGGAACTGAGCAGAGAAAAACACACATCACAGAAGGAGACAGGATTTGAACCCGTGCAAACGACAAGGATGCTCTGCTTCCAGCACAGCATCCACTGACTGCTAAGGCCTCAAGGGAAGACCATGAAAGCAGCTGCAGATACTTGTGATGCTTGGTTTGAATGTATAAAGCTCTGTTACCCTAAATCCCCCCCAAAGTATAAAAAAAAAACTAAAGGTTTAATTTGTAATATGGACATTTAGATTAACTAACCCAGAAAGAGTAATGCTACAATACTCCCAGGGAGATAAGTGTTTATTTACTGTGTTCTTATAATACTGCGACTATGAAGTACAAAGGAAACCATAAAGACAGACATTGTTCCTCATTTACCTTTCATGAGCTATCCTTTGGGATTTTTCAAAAGAGGGAGCTGTGTTAAATATTTCTACTTTCACTAAAACGTTTTGGGATCTCACTGTGTGAAAGCTACAGTACGCTATATTAACTGATTTCTAACCGAGGTATCCACCAACTCTGCAGCTCTACTGAGCATTTTAGTCTCTTTTAGTTTATGCCTTTGGTTTAACAGAACATTTACTGCATGGCTCAGTGTCATTGTTCTTATTAACCTTGTTTCCAGCAGTAACACACAGCTGTTGCACGCAAACAAAAGTAATGAGACCTGCCCAACACCAAACTGCAGACAAATTTAGTGGCAAGCTAGCAAGGACAGTTGAAAGGCTAGAAGCTGAAGAGCCAGAAAGTTTTCTAATGTGTTCATGGAAACCAAACTGTAGACAAAAATAGAAGGAATGTTAGGTAGACAGAAACACAACACCAAAAAAAAAAAAAAAAAACTAAACTAAAAGTTGGAAGAGTAGAGGAAAGGAGCATCATCCACTTTTTAAACCTAGATCAGCTCCTCGTTCATGTAAGACAAAACATGCACATGTGTATTCCAGCAGCATTTAACAGCAGGTAAATAATGGAGGAGATGCTTGGCCCAAATAGATTAATCACAACAAACAAGCAAACACACAGATATGCACCACCTCCCAACACACACACACACACACACACACACACACACACACACACACACACACACACACACACACACACACACA
>JBBMJY010000003.1:2295912-2318658 GCA_037833715.1 Toxotes lorentzi | reverse complement strand
CACACACACACACACACACACACACACACACACACACACACACACACACACACACACACACACACACACAGTGTCATTGTGTCTTCTGCAGTGAAGCAAACTGTTTAGTCATCTGTGAACCCTGATCTAAACTGAACTCCCAATTAAATATTTACTTCTTCCCAGGAGTTCTCTGTAGCAACCCAGCAACACCCCTCAACTCAATAACCCTCAACATGAAACAAACAGCATTGTTTTTGTGTTGGTAATTATGAATTATCAGTTGGTCATCATCTCATTGGTAACTTGTAGATATTGAAAACATGAGCTGTCTGACCCCTGTAGTTGATTTTCTGAAGTGTGCCACTGTTTTGAGGGGTACACTTATCTGCCCTTTTCAGCACAATGGATGTAAGTAATGTTCCAGTAATGTCCACTAATTTAGTCTTGCACAACAGACAACAATGAATATGATGCATTGCTCATTTTAAGTGAAAGCAATACACACAAAAAGTCACAGAACTCTTCTTCAACCGACTTGTCTTCATGTCGTTTTTTATTCCTTTGCTTTGTGTTTATTTTTCATGTCTTCTCCTGCTTGTCTCAGGCTCTTTGCAAATGAAAATCTATTTGTCCACCATGTTTTCTTCATCTATCCTTGTCTCCTTTAATTCTTATTTACATTTGCTCATTTATCCTTCCCTCCTTAAAACAGACATCATTCTTTTATCCGGCGACCATTAAACCGTCTGTACACTTATCTTCTCCCCTTTTCTTTCCCCCCCAACTTGTTCAGAACATCAAGCTATTCTCTTATCTTTCTCTCCTCTCCTTATTCTGTCTTCTTTTATTACTCACTATATCTCTGTGGTCCCTACTTTTTTTTCATCTGTTCATTCAAACTTTCCCCATCTCTCTCTCTCATGTTAAAATGCGATACATATGTTTCTGTTTGTTCAGTCAATTTTGGTTTATCCAGTGTCATTTTTCTTCTTTCCTCTCGTAAACTGCAGACAAAATTATTTCCATGTTCTAAAAAAAACAAAAAAAACAAATGTACCATCCTAAACTACAATGTGCTACAACAGTGAACAGCATCCACCCCTTCTGACAAGTCTCATTTTATTTTCCCCCAAATAACACTGAATATTTCTCTACTCTTTTCTTCTTCTCAAATCACATCTTAGAAACAACATGCAACATACAGTGCTGGACTTGGTGCTGTGTTTACACTGTGCTGACACATTACATGATTTGGGGGTGCTGGATATGAAATCATTCTGTGTTGCTTTTTTCCAGGCTGCATGTGAAGAGTTGACATGTCCCACAAAGGATCTTTTCAAAGTCGAGTGAAGTTGTAACCTCATACTTAAAGTGAAGTCACACCCAAAAATTAAAAATCCTTTTATGGCCAGTGGTATCTGGTCTCCAAGGTGGTGCTGGTTTAATTTGCTGAGGTGCCACTGATGGGGCTTTTGTTGCCATATCCAATCCAATGGAGGTGAGTGGAATTTGGTTTCAGGTGCTGGCAGGATGGCTGAATTGGTGTGAGTATGTGTATGTGTAGGTGTGGTGTACTGCAACGCTGCAACTTCTGCTGCCACTGCTCACTCAGTCTCCTGTGCCACAGATGAAAGTGGTCAGAATGAAATTATCCCTTTATCCTTAACCTTTATCTGGGATAACAATGAATCAAATGATTTAAAAAGAAATCTGTGATCTCGCATCAAAACAAACCAGATTTCACAAGGATGCACATGAAAACAACATTTCAAATCCACTACCAGAAACATTACTGCAGCTGCTTCCTGCTGCTACTAGGCTCCAACAGTCAATTTGAATTTGGACAACAGCGCACATATCGATATACAAGCCGCCAAAGACCTTGTTGAAATGGGTTTTGAAAAGAACAAATGTCAAGAAAAGCTTTCATGGTGCTGTAAACCTGTTCAGCAATTTCATCAGCATGCCTCGCTCTGAATATCACCTCTAAAAAGCAGCAGCCTTCAAAGGAAAAATCAATCCAGATTTGATTAAATCTTCTCTTAAATGTTGTCAGTATTTAGAAAGAAAGCTAATCTATTCAGCTGCTCTGCTTTTAATATTACACATTTTAAAAGCTGCATATAGAGAACCGACAGAAGTGCAGTTGCTCTATTTGCATTTTCTGTTTTATTGCTCTCTCATGAAAATGACTCGGCTTTAACATGAATGGAGAAACTTGCACCTTCCTGCACAATTAATTGTCTTCAACGTTATTTAAAAAGCTTTCTGACAGATGTACTGTATACTGGATATACTGTGCATATAAGGTGTGATGATGAACCTACTGTATCTGGCATCCTGCACAAGGGTTTCTGACTTACTCAAGTCAGAAAATAAAATGTGATATCGGGCTATAAAATTGTGTGATAAATTATATATTATATATTAATGATATATGTGATAAAAAACTTACATGAACATGTACCTGTGTCCATGGACAGTAATGGACAGATTCAGGATTACATTTTACATTACAAATAATGATAAACATCTTTGTCTTTATCTTTATCTTCCACACTCCACCTTCCTCCCGTATCGACCTCTTTTCCCAGTCACTCACTCATTCACCCTCTTTTTCACTCCCTCACCGGATGGGTGGATAGAGATGGGATAGATTCCCATGTTAACAACTTGCAAGTGTTCATGGAATCAAGATGGTTTTCTGACTACAGATTTGCTCATGTGAAGATTAAAATACGGTGAATTGACAATATAACACCAAATTAAATGTAGGTTTATTTACACTGAACATTTTCAGGCTCTGGCTTATTAAACGTCAAGTCTAATAAGGAAAAATCTCAGTTTCCCAGTCGGAATTAAGACTTGGATGCTGACATGAACTCTATTCATAAGTTGAAAACCTGTAATTCCAGTATGACATGAATGCAGTATTAGTCATTCACCAACTCATTCAGCCAGTCACTTCATCAAATCTTTCCCTCACTCACTCATTCACTCACTCACTTCCAGTCTTATTCATCCACTTCCTGCCTCCCTCACTGACAACGGTCTTGAGTGACGGCTGGTTTTCTCCTCTGCTGTTAGAGTCTATTTGTGTGCTGTAATCCTGCAGACTTAATGCTCATGAGTAAGTCTGACTCTCGTTAATGCCATTCAGCTCCTCTTCCCAATCACTCCATTCACTGTCTGGCTGTGTCATCTGCCCTTCCTGTAACATAACACTGTCTTTGTGTGTCGTTTCCATGTATGGCTCTTCCTTCTTATTTTTGTAATTCTCTCCACATCTCCATCTGCCTGTGCTTTTGACCCCTCCTCTCTGATTCTCTCTTTCCCTCGTGATATTTTTCTCAGTTTTACTCTTCTTCACATTTATCTTTTTCATTATTTTTACCCAGACAAGATTTGCAATCCAATTTTGTAATTTTGCATTTTGTAATCGATCTACTTTAAATTGCATCCCTTGGTTTCTCCACAATTACTCAATGTTTAAAAAGTAGAATGTGTATTTTGGTCTCTGTTAGCACAGTAGTGGAAAATTTGAGTTGAAGTGAACTGAGGACAACTGGCAGAGAATGGCAGCAATATTTTTTGATAACAGCCATAGTTGAATTGTGTGAGTGTGTCTGTCTGTGCGGGCATGTATGTGTGCGAGTCTGTTGCCATATTTCTGCCAAATTAACAGTTTGTAAAAAACCATTAACTTAGACATAGAAGCAGAGACATGAAGGAGGTGACTGGGCTGCTGCTAGTGCTGAGACACAAAACACCACACAGACCCACTATTTTGTGTTCTAGCATTTTGGGGATTCAGGAAAATATCACACGGCTCTTCTGAAGCTGCGGAATGCATAAAAAATTCTTTTTTTTTGCAGTGAACCCAACATGAGGACACACTCGTCCTTAAATTGCTGGCTGTCACACACACTGTGGACCGATGTTAGGCTGGTAGTGCTCTGAGTGGATGCCAAAGTGCGTGACTCACAGTAACCTGGAGAAGCACAGCCGCTGTCATAGTTCGTTCAAACTGCAGGGAATATGAGGCTGATCTCTGCGGTTCCATTTACATGACAAGTTTTAGCTGGTTAAAATGAGAGCAGTTATACTGTTTCTAACACTTCCTGGTTTTCTTAGTCAAAGAGGACAAACTTTTTTATTTACTGAATGTTTTGTTTTCCTTTTTCTCCTCGTGTCCTCTCCACTCTCCTAATTTCCTATTCCTATCCTATTTCCTACTCTCCTCTTTTATCCTTATTTCCTCTCCTTTTACCTCGCCTTCCTCTCCCCCTCTCGCTTCTCTTCCCTCCTTTTCTCCTTTCATCACTCCTCTCCTCTGATGAACAGTTACAGCTCTCTCCAACTGGCTATATAAACAGGGTCATGTCTGCTGCCCTTCACTGTCATCCTCTGGACTGACTTCAATCAGAGCTGCCACTTCCAGCCCTCAGACTCTGTATATGTTTCTGAGTGTGTGTGTTTGTGTTTGTGTTTGTATGTTTCTGTCAATTTGTATGCGTGACACAGAACGAATGTCCAGCTTCTGCTTATCAACCTTAGTTAGTGTTAATCTCCCGCTATCACCACCAGACACACACGCACACACATGAACACACAGTTGCTAAATAACTTCCTGCCACAATTTCACTGGTGGTAGGAAAGACCACCCCAGTGGCCCAGAGGTTGAAGGGATAATTCTATCCATCACTCACTCCAGAGTACAGTCTTTCTCTCACACGCATGCACGCACACACAACCACATGAGTCATGCCTTTACAGCAACTTTCACAATTGGACAGTGTCTCTGTATTATCGAAACTAAACCTGCACTGCAAAATAATCTCTATCTAAAACAGAACAAAAGCAGATTTAAGAAAATAATTGAAATAAGTTTATTTGGATGAGAAGTAAAAAAAAAAAAACTCAGTTACAGACTAAAATGACTTGATAAAAAGGAGATTTTTTTGGCTGCTGACTATCTCACTTATTTCTCTTTTTCTTCTTCCATCTCACCTGTATGTTGTCATATTCGGCACCGCCCCCTCTTCTCTCTCTCTCTATTCAACTCCACAAAGTGTTAAACTCTGATTTCCTTTTCTTTTCTTGCTGACATTCCCCCACCCTTTTCTTCTGCCACCACTTTCAAGGAAAGTATCACCTTCTTGGTGTCACTAAAATGTATAAGTTAATTAAATTACCTCTGTACTATATTTTATCAGTGTATGGTGTTTATCCATTCAACAATTCCTTGCCGCAATGTCTGTGTGTAGTGATAACCAGCTAAGCATCATCTCTATATTAAAGTATACCCTGAGACACAGATGTGAAACTGTTGGCAATCCTCAGTTTTTTGCTGAAAGATATTAACTAATTTTTCACTCGTTTCCCTTCTATAAAGGACATACTTATTTTCTTCTTTCACTGGCATATTTTATTCACTTCTATTCAGACGCTAATACTGTTCTTTCTGCAGAGGACAGCAGGCCAGATGAGAGCTGCAGAATGAGAGAATACAGATGAGAGAAGGTGAGATTAGAGGTCAGAAAACAGACACTGCCTACCACGACCATTAATCGCATTCTTCACACTGGCGGCCGGCAGGGAGCATGCAACTTAAGGGCATTTTGCTTTTTTCAGCCTGGAAGCAGAGTGAAGAATTTAGTCTTTGACCCCAGCATCTAAAGCATATTCATCTCCTTTTGTCTTGTGGTAACCAACTAGCACTGTTCCAATAACAATAACCAACAGCAGTGCCTTGATCGTGAGCTGTGCAACACTTTGTTTGCCTGTGGCATTTTATGTTTAAATGAATTATTCAATCAAGTGTATCTTGATCCATCAAGGACAATTTATGGACATAAAAATGGTATCAGGGATGGGAAGAAGGAAAAACTAAAATTACAGTGAATAAAGGAAAAGGAGAGAAGAGAGAATGCAGAAGGGTAATTCCATCGTTCAGATTTCATTTCAGACAGTAACGACTAATGGACAGATTTACAGACAGGTGCTGCAGGTTCAATTAGTTTGTGCCCTCTGATACCAATAAATAGCCTGCAGCTCTTTAGGTAAATGCTTTTCTTTAGAATACTGGTTTGCTTGTACTTAATGTAACATGCAAGACAATCAAAGAAGAAAAGCTCTCAGCAGCATGAGAGCAGCTGACTCCTAAACAGTTCCAGTTCATGTGGGGCTGTAATTTGTATGCGGTCAGCATGCATGACGGCTGTTGTTTTTCTTTGTTTGTGCAGCTTTCTAGCAGAGATGCACTGACTTGCCCATGTAAACAGTTTCAATTGACATGACATGTCAAATAATGGCATCATACTTGTTTTGAACACAGTAGAGACTTTCTTGACTTAGTGTGCATCTTAAACTGAGGGAATTAAATAATTAGACTGGGAAAATGACATGTTCCCAAAGCACATTACATTGACCCTCCAAGACTGTTTTTCCCTCTCGCCACTAATCTACCAACAGACTGACTGTCGGGAATGTATGATATATCTGAAGCTATTTGGCAGTTGTTTTTGTTTTTGTTTGGTTAAAAGTGTACAAAAAAAATAGAGGTGTCCTGATTTTCAGACCTGATTATGGGCAGGCATAAAGCAATAAATAATAAAACCAATAAACTAAAAAATACTTAAAAGAACATTAATAAAATAAAAACCCTGGATCTTATACTTTCCATCATGCTACCCAGTGTATTTTTTATGTACCCCTCAACTGATAAAAGCCAATGTTTTTTAATGCTCATGACAACTCTCATGAGATCACACAGCAATTACAGTAATTTTTTACACACTTTATATATGTATAAGTTGGTGAAATGACCCTTTATGCAAGAAAAAAAATACAACATACCACGGAAGTATATACTGTATAAGGACTACAGATATTTACAGCTCCACAGCCATAACTATGAGTCATTAAGAGGGTCTAGTGTGTAACATTGTCCTGAAATTGGCACTTCTCAGGGCCTCTTAGATGAGATGTGTACATTTAGCTTTCATGATCACTTGATGCTGAGGAGTGGAGGGTTTGAACAGATGAAGACAGGACAAGGACAAGTGCCGATTGTATACCCACCAGTGACCATAGACAACATACAATGCACAGTTTGCAGGTTATATAACAGTCAGCTATGAAAATCTGCACCTAAGCTCTAATTCTATGGTTTGGAATTCAGAAATACAACTTAATAATAAATAATGTGATTTTTACAAACAGGTGAAACATATTTGACTCATAAAAAACTGGATTTTTGTAGTGGCAGTATAATATAATTTAATATAATTTGTATATATAATTTTTTTAATCTTGCTTATAGGTATTAGAGATCTTGCACCATTACCACTGTGCTGCACAACCAGAATGGCCAGACAACCATCCATGTGTGGTTGGCTGGGATTTATTTTATTTCCACCCACAGGACAAATCTTGTTAGTTTCAAACTTATCCTATTTCACACAGGAGCACTTTTTTCCCCCTCCCATCAGAATATTTGTTGCTGCATCTTCAGTTTGCTCTTTTCATGTTTTACTTGTTAAAACTGGAACTGCATCATTTGTATTTGTGATATAAAAAACAAAAAAACAAAAAATAAAAACAAAACTCAAAGTGACATTTCTTTCTTTTTGTAAGCCTGATTAACAGGAATTAGAATTAAAAAACACATGATGAAAATAATGAGTTTTATTTTTTAGACAGTGGGCGGCGGGCTAGCACTGTTGCCTCAAAGCGAGAGGGTTCCAGGTTAGAACCCCGGTCTGGGCTCTTCTGTGTGGAGTTTGCATGTTCTCCCTGTGCCTGCGTGGGTTCTCTCTGGGTACTCCAGCTTCCTCCCACAATCACAAAAACATGCACGGGTTAGGTGTGTGCGTGTGTTGTTGTCTGTCTTTGTGTGTCAGCCCTGTGATTGACTGGCGACCAGTCCAGGGTGTACCCTGCCTCTCGCCCATAGTCAGCTGGGATAGGCTCCAGCTCCCCCGTGACCCTGACGGATTAAGCGGTAGAAAATAGATGGATGGATTTTTGAGACAAGTTAATGGACAAGAGGTTTGGGCATCTGATCAGGATCAGAACAGCCCCCTATGTAATCTGGACAACTAGGAGAAGATCCTGGGGCAGAACCACAATGAGCTGAAGGGACATATCCCACTTGGCCTGGGAATGCCTCAGGATGCCCCAGGAAGAGGAGGCCCCAGGAGCTCTTCAGCTCAGGGACAGTCTTCCCTTGAGATTTCTTGTACAACGTGACTTATCTGAACCTAACGTATGGTTTAGAATTTGGTGCCTGATCTTCACACATGTTGTGACCCATGAAGAATACCCTCATAAAGGACGACAACCTTCAGAACTGGGTGGCATCTGAGTCTCCTGACACGTGTTCCATCACAAGTTAACCAGCCCACAATGAACCACTTACAGGTCTGTGCAATTGTTGAAGGTATTTTCCTGTCAACTAAAGAAGTAACATCCTATATTATTATTCTGATTATTTCTATTTCACTTATAGATTCACTCTATCTGAAGTGACCCCAGCAGAGGCTGGACGGTGTGCCTGCATTTGGTTATTCTCAGATTCAGACTGTACTTAATTTGTCATCTAAAACTTAAGCTGACAGAGTAAAATGGCTTTCATAATGCACCGTTTCATTTGGAGAAGAGATGAAGATGCTCTGTACTCTGCTTTGCAACTGTAAGTAACTCAACGTGATGTTGTGACCCTTGTGTTTCCTGACTGTTCCTCCTGTCTCTGTGTAATTAGGGTCCATATTTTATAGATGCCTTGTCTCTTTGTAATTAGAGTCTCTGCATTATGGATGCTGCGTGTTCATGTAAGAATATGCAAGGCAAAATGTGACATGAGCTATGCACTTTTGTTTTTGGGCCAAAATGGAGGATGCGCCTGCAGAGCAGTGGGGGCCTCGGCTTGCTCTAGTTAGACCTGCAGCTATGCATTATTGAGTGTGGTCCTCTGCAGGGGGTACAACACGCTCCCTCACACACAGTCTGAGTGAGGCCTTGGCAACCATGGGTGCGTCTCGTCTGGTGCACTGCTGCTGCTGCTGCTTAATAAATTAGTCTGACATCAGTGGAGGCAGGGAGTGAAAGGGGAAGAGATGAGGGAGTAAAATACTGAGACAAAAATAGACGGCAGGAGAAAGAATTTCACAGTGATGGTCGGCAATGAAATGAATACGCTTTCCTAATGCTGGTGTATTTACCTGTTTTTCTTCCTCTGTCTCTCCATCATTCTATAATTCCATTCTCCTTCTCAGTAATTAGTGCTGACGTACCCCTGAGTGCTGCTCATGACTGGAAAACTACAGATACACTGAAGAATGTGGTGGGTTTCCACCTGAGTAGGATTTTGTATATAGACCACGTATGCCTCGGCTAAGTAAAGTTGTAAATGCTGTGGATAAAATCATATTTGATAACAATAAAAGGTAAACTGTGGCATATTCTTTTAAACAAACAAGCTTTGTTTACATTCGGTTTCTCTTCTAGTTGTATGCACAAACTTGTATCTGCTGCTACAACCTAAAAGCCATGATTGCACACTCTTTTAATCTGTCACACATCTGTATAGATATCAAAGTATATCTGATTTCATTTGTATCACTTAGTTCTAATAGGTCTAAAACATCATAGTGAACATCCCTGTGTTCCTTTGTTCCTTCAGCAAGTGTCTTCTTTTCCACAAACTTGTGTCCTCCACCCATCCTTCATCATCCCCTCCTCTTTCCATTTAATTTCCACTTGTGCTTTACCAGCTTCCTCCATTTGTTCTGTGTCTCTTCTTCAACCTTATTTCCTCCCATCACTCCTCCAGTTAATCTGCTTTCAATCACTTCGCCAGGTGAAGATATTCCAGGCGCCTATCTTGGCTAAAATTATTGACACGGGTAAGGCAAGCTGCACCCAACATCTGCTGATAGCAATCTCTTTCTCTGCCACTGCAGTACCACTTGTTCTGGGACTCACACACTCGGTTGTTTACACAGACACAAATGCATACTGTACAATCCCATACACACACTCACACACTCTTTGCATGCCATCAATCCAAATCATTCTGACCCAAATAGAAATAATCAGGGATTAACTGCTCCTGCTCAATGGATCTAAAGGCAAAAGAGAAAGAGATGGGCTTCCTTTGGAAACAGAAATGACTACGACCATTAGGAAAGACGAGATGGTGGCCAAATGGTCCTCATTACATGTGCCTGCTTTCTGACATTATGGGCAATATGGAATGGCTCTTTTGCCTCAGTAACACTGATCGGTATCGCTCTGTCCTAAATGCTACAATTACACCTGAGCTTTTAAAAAGCTTAGCTGGCTATTCTACAGTGAGAAGAAGAAAAAAAAATCAATGAACGGGGGGCAGGAGTTTGCTATGAAGCCCAGTTTCATTTATTAATGCTGCTGATGGATTGCCTTTTCCATTTAGTCTTTGCTGTGCATAAACCTGTCTGTTAAACAAGGGGCTGCCTGGTCAGTCTCTTTACCCAAACTGCCTTTCCCATTAGCTGTGCCACTGGTCTAATTTCAAGCTGACCATCGATTTGAGTATTATCTCTGTGCTATAATGCCACAGCACATCTGGGCCATGCTGTGTTCTAAGTTGTTTTTGATCCCTGAGGGCTTGTAATAGAAAACGCGTTCTTAAGCTATCCAAACAATCACAATGCGACTTGTTTTGATCAAATAGTCCCATGAACCGAACACAGGAAGTAAATCAGAGCAAAAAGCCTGTTTTGAACTTATCAGTTTGGGTTTTGGCCAAATCTGAAGATTTGTGGAGATAAGGCAAATTCAAGGGAAAAAATTGTTGTCATTGTTGAACAGTGATGTGTGGTGCAGGAATGGACAAATGATCTGCTGAGCGTCTGTCTCATGCAAACTGTGCATCTTGTAATTTCCAGAGATTTTCAGTAGGTAACTGAACTGAAAAAATTTGTAATTAAATTTACATTTCATATCTCTCTTTCCATTTGTCTCTCTATATTTCTAATCTAGTTAGGAATTCAGCTACATTGTTTAAACATGGAGAACACAACTAGAGATTCCCATCTGACAGACTATTACTAGCAGTTAGAGCTGGGCATGTTAAAAATCTTATACTACTGCCAATATAGCACCCAGGTGTCCCTAGCTTGTTGCATTTTTCAATACCTTACTACAACTAGTATTTTACAACAAAGCCTTTATTTCCAAAGAAAAAAAAGCCACATTATGTAAATTAACAACACATCCTCATTACGCTAATAGAAAATGTAATCCGGTCACAATTTCCTACAGAATGTATTAGCAGTTGTAAATTAGTTGTGTATAAATGTAATATGTGGGAGACAGGGTGGTATGATGCCAGTTTTCAGTACCTGACAGTTTAATACTCTGTTTTATAGACAGAAGATTGAGGTTCAATGCTCAGCCCTACTAACAATGACCATGCTTGTTTATAATCTCAGTAAATACATCACAAATGTTGCAGCAGTCGTGACGCTTACTTTCAGCAACATCCTGGACATAAAACTCTACCTAGATAACTCCTGCATAATTAGAATGCCCCGCCTTGGAAACAGAGGCTTCTTGTGACCCAGGAAAGTTCCTGAAGTGGAAAAGAGTCTTTGGTTGCAGCTTGTCAAAGACAGTACATGATATACCCTGTTCCTCTGCTTCTTCACTTCTCTCTCTAGTGTTATCTCTGGACATTTTTGGCAAGACAGACGCAAAAGCGGCACAACTGAGCATAGACACATACCTTAGCTTACACTGAGTAAATGTGGATGAGAGTTAAAAGGAGGAGAAAGTGTGAAAGACACAGTGAGGAAGCAGAGACATGCTGGGCTGTGAGTCTATTACACACCACACTGCTGCCCAAATAAAAGCCTAATGGAACATCACCACACTTGGGCTGGAAGGGTCTGAGCAGATCTGACAGCACGGGAGAGCAGCAGCTTGTTGGCAAACTCATACACACTCCTTGTTGTCTCTTTCGGTGACACACTTATTGCACAGACACACGTATGCATGTATACATGGAAATACAGCTAATTTCAGAGAGCTCACTAGTTCTATTACCAAAGGTTAGTAGGTTAGCAAGTCTTGTTCCGAACATGCATTGGAAGCTAAATCGATTTTTCTTCTGAATCAACAATGAAATGTAATTTTTCTTGCTGACATATTGGACACTTGCAACCTTTAATCCACATAATGACCAGGAAAGGTTAGACAGGGTTAATAGACTTCAGATGTATCCAGAGGCCAAAAAGAGCTGAGATATAAAATGATCATGTAAATTCTGAAAATCACTGATAGGAGTGTTAAAATCCTTTGACACCTTTCTGACTGGTAAAGATTCAGGCGCGTGTCTAGGATAATTACATGTGGAAACTTCCTTTATTCCTCACTGGATCTAATGTAGAAGTGTGTAACTATGCAAAACTGCTGAAGCTCAACAAGGAGGCCCATACAGCTAATTAGTCACTGTATCATGCTCATCATTAAGAATGTTAGTGTAGTGATAACCTTTGTGGGCAGAGGAGGTTGGTATGTGTGTACTCTATGTGTTTGTGTATGTGTTTAATTGTGTCCACTGGGAATTCAAGTTTGGCTTCACAACAGAATCCCCCAATAATCGAGCTCCCAGAAGCACCAGTGCCTTGCACTAATAGTCCATAGGCCTTGAACACACTCCCCCACAACACACACATACTCACTCTTGCCTGTTCACATCTCTTTAGAGCCTGCCTTCCCCAAGCCTATGCTTTTTGTGTTTATCCAGCCCAGGCTACCATGTTTTGTAAGCTCTTTTCAGTGCAACCTTCTGTACAGATACTCTGTCACTGCTTTTCACCTTCACACCCAAAGTGCACTTTGAGCTCCACTGCAAGCGGCTTAGTTCAGAAAATGTAAAAAAGACACATTTATTCAAGGCAATGAAAGCAACATGACACATCAAAATGAAACAGCAAAGCTTCTATTCAGCGCCACAGAGACAGCTTTTAGAGCCGCTGAGCATTTCAGCACCAAGGACAGCGCCGGTGCAATGAGTAATTAAACTGCATTTCTTTGGAAAGAATCACAGAGGCAGCGGTCTATTGAAATCAGGTGGTACATCTCTTTTTGTATTTTTCTTTTTTTCCCCATAAATAAATAAATATGTAATATGGCTGTAAAAGAAAAAGAGCTAGTTTGAAAAGTGCTACAGAATAGAGGTGGTCAGTTACTGGAAACCATTTTGAAAGTGGCAGCTTGAACCATCCATACTTCCATTTTTCTTCCTCTCATTGCAGTTTGTGGATCTTTACTGTCACAGATGTTACTTCAGAGTAACAACATTTAGCATTTTAGGTGAACTAACCCTTTAACAAATCTTAACAAATGTGAAGACACTCGTGCGCACACACACTCGCACACACACGAGTGAAAACACATCTGTGACCATCGATTAGTTACACAGGCACAGAAGCAAACACACATCTCATGGTGTTTAAAAAAAAAAAAAAGAGGGGCAGCTCAATGCTCACATATCCTTCAGTCTTAAGCCCGTAAACGTAGCTCTGACCTCTCATCTCCATCACTTCTCAATTCTAAATCCCGTTCATTCTCTTTTCACCTCCCTTCATCTCCCTCTTGCTCTCTCTCACTTTGTATTTTTCCTTCCCCCTCCTCTTCCTCTCCTCCTCGTCCTCCTCGCTCTGGGTGTGATAGAACAGGAGCTGTGATCTCTATCACTGACTGCTGCATTTTCTGAGACAAAGAGGCCTTTCTATTAAGTGTTTACTGTGGAAAGGAATCTCACAGTGCCACACTGTATATCCCAGGTCTTGGTCCTGGTTGCCTTTCTCTCTGGCTGTAATTACTGCATGCCCTTTGACCACAATGACTACTGTACCCTTTGCAGCTGCAGAGACCCTGTCAATCTCTTTATTTACAGTCAGTTGCCTTAGTGCCGGTCTGTCCACAACTAAACACAAACACAGGCCAGCTCGAAGATCCTGTTTTTGGTTTAGTAAATTTTTTTCACATTAGCTTTTTTTAAAGATACATTTTTACACAGCGGAGAGAGATGAAAAGGAATGAAAGAGAGAGAGGGAAGGACATGTAACAAAGGGTCCAGACTGGATCCAAACCCAGGCCACTGTGGCAAGGGCTCAGTCTTGATCTGAAGTTTAGGCTTAACCAGGAGACCTACCGATGCACACCCTATTACATTTATTTAAAAAATTACTTTACAATACTTATGTTACATTTTAGATCCTAAAAAAACCCTCCCCTGTAACTGAAGTATGTCTTTTGAGAAATATATGGTACAGTACATGATGTTATGTTACCAGTTGCTTCATGTGGGAATAAAGAATAAACTATTTTTATTTGTCGCACTTGTCATGTGGTTCCCAGTGGGATACAGAGGAGACAGATGTTCATTCTCATTAAAAATGTCTTAGCCTCTTGGGTAGAACAAATTTAGCCATGAGTCTATCATTCGGAACAGTTGTTTATTAATACAGTCTGAGTACTGAAAGTTTAGTTGTCTTTGACATTTTCTGTCTGCAAACTTTGCTAAAATCCAAATGTCCTTGCACTCAGTGCATGAGTAGGTGGTGTGCTGCATAAAAAAAAAACAAAAAAAAAACACACTGGATGCATTTTGCTTTAATTACTGGATTTCAAAAATATGTGGCAAATGAAATCATCCATCACTGAAGCAAACTGGAATGGGTTAAGTGTCTTTATGCATGTGAAAGTGTCTGTTTATGCTATATGACAGTTGTTGGTTAATAAAGCTACATGAGGTAGCTGAGATTAGAGACCATTTACAGTGTGCTAATGCTAAAACTCTGCTTGCACATCCATCGAAAATGGCTGGGGAAAATGCTAATGGTCTCTTAGCCTGCCCATTTAGATTAGCTAAATAACAATACTAAATCTGATAATAGTGAGACTAACGAATATGACTGTGGAAAATGACACTGCTAATATTATGTCTGTTTAATGTCACTGTCAGAAAGGCTTATTGCCTAATAGTATTTTCTCTAATAACTTGACAGGGACAATAACCAACACTGCTCGCACATCAGTATTAATT
Source organism: Toxotes lorentzi (assembly GCA_037833715.1). NCBI lineage: Eukaryota > Metazoa > Chordata > Actinopteri > Toxotidae > Toxotes > Toxotes lorentzi. The sequence goes on along the minus strand of JBBMJY010000003.1, from coordinate 2,303,576 downwards.
CATGGGATCTGGAAACCTGGACCATTGATATTCTCAGACTCTTTGCTGTTTATATGGATAAAGTGTTTGTGCAGGATTAGGTTTGAGTGTTACATTTAATCTGTGCCTGATGGATCTCAGATGTGTCTGTATTTCAACTGTGAAGTGGGGGAATTATACCAAGGAAAATATTGCATGACTACTGTAGTAGCGTCGAGTGATTTAAGGATGGAGCTTCACATTCAAACTTTTTTTTTCCATGCATTGTGCTTATACAGATGATTCCATGCATCCAGTTGCCCATTAAAGCGATAAATATGAAGTTGTCAGGCTGTCAGGCAGGTTTCTGAGACGTCAGCCCGTGAAATAACACCTACACTGCAAACTGTATGTAATCAAATATATAACAATCTATCTTTTTTGTATTTTATCCATTTTTGTGTTTTGCAAGTAAAATACATTTTTTTCTTTACCTCTTATACCTTTAAATTAAATAAATATATGGTTAAGTTAAATACTTCAACACCGATTTATTTACCATGTGCCAAGTTTTGCAGACAGTGTCATATTCCCTAAAAGATACTCATTAGTTGTTAATATCTGCATTAAACAAAGTAGCATGTGGAACCAGTCACAAAGTTTAGGGAAAAATGTAGGAAGAGAAATGTAGAATAACCATGAGGTGAAAGTTGAAATCATCCAATGAGTTATGTATGCTTTCAAGGCTTTGAAAATACTGTAAATAAAATCACCTTCCACTATCAAAGTACCGAACATGAGGTTGATGTTATGGAATTTGAAATGAATCTGCCCCTTCCCCTTATAGCCACAGGTGAGGGCTGAACGGTGAGTTCCTGCGGCTGTGTTCGAAATTCACTTCCAGTCCCTTGTTTCGTTTTGGATGAATTCCATCCAGAACCATTTTTAGGTTCACCAGGCAATCACGGCATGTTTTCGTAATGGTTCGACAGTTCTGCGTCCACCGGTTTTCTGGTACACTAAGCATGTTTTTTTTTTTCTTTTCTTTCACACACTGGATATTTCAGCCTCAATTGCTACTGTTTCCCAAAAGCTAAATGGAGGATTTGCATGGAAAACATGGAAAAAAGACACACAGTGAGCCTTGTGAGCCTAAAAAATGGAAAAGGTTACACAACCAATAACACTGTACACTGCATAATGTGGCACGATTCATTTTAATTGCCAGGCTGCTGTTAATGCTTTGCATCAATGTTCTGGAGTCGTTAGCTATGGCTTTAAGTATGAGAGAGTTCATATATGCACACTGAGATAAGGACAGTAACTATTAATTTTCTCTGATTTAGCAGGTTTAGTCGTGCTGCATCTGCCTTCAACTGGTTTTATAAGGTCAAACTCACTGGCAGCTGCAGAGACACAGACATACAGAAGCAGTAGCAGCAACAGTAGCAGCAGTATCTAAGAGTATTTCTAGTGCTATAACAATGCAAATTAATATACAGCCACTACCAAACTTTGATTTCCAGCAAGGAGATTCCATCCAGAGAAAGAAAAAGCAGGAGTGAAAGAGTGAGAAAGGAAAAAAAAAGAAAAAGGAAAAAGTCTGTCTACTACTACCCATTAAACCATCCCTTGGCATGATGAGAAGCACCCGCTCACAGCCATGCATCTGTCCAGTGATAAAATGAATGAGTCGCACCACCTGATGGGGGTCCAGAGCCAACGCAGGCTGACGTTCCACTGGGGCTGAACAGAGGACACACAAACTTAACAGTTATCTGCCGTTGGCCGAGGTGAATGTATGAATTAGTATGAATCATTTGTTTATCATCTATTCCTTGTTTTAGTATTTATTCACTGCTATAATTGTGTGTCTTTAGGACAAAGTCTCTGCTTAGGTGTACTGGAATGTGGGTCACTGAGGAAAGTGAAAATCTCATGCTAATGCAATCCAGATGTTCTGTGCTGAGGTTTATTCTCCCTGGCAACTTGGACCTGTGTTCATCCTGTTATATGAGTGAGTGTCCAGCTGCTGGACAGTTTACAGTTTTTTTTTTTAAACTGGTTAATACTAGGTTGGTTTTGAGTAGGTGACCAATCAAAGCCTCCAGCTTTGTCTTAAAGAAAACTACAAATTATGCTTGTTCTTTTGCCTGATCTCCAAGGTTGTAAGGTACATGTATTCAATATACATTAGTTACATACATTCAATATATTTATTTTCCCCCAACCATCAGTGTTGTGTGTGTTTATTCTGTCCAGTGACACCAGCATCATGACACATTTCATCATGGCTGTTAACTGAAAGAGTTTAATCAATGCACCTACATTCACACTTTAAACGTGTCACTACATTTAGGTTTAATTCAGCAAAAGTTTTCATGTTTTCCACTAACATGATTTCTCAAGTGTTCTGAGCTTACATCTAAATCTGTGCTTTCTGCATGTTGTCACTGTGGGCAGCAGACTGCAGCAAAGATGATGGAGTTGCAGAGCTTTAACTGGACTGGGCTTAGCTGGTTCCGTTACACATGACTCAATTTCAACTTCAAATTCTGAGTATAAGAAGGTGCAGGAATAACTGCAAGCTTATAGCCACTGTGCTTTGCTAAAACATGAGCCATAATTTCAGACTTTTTCAGAATTTTCTAAACATCATGCTACTTGTCATGTTTGAATGATTTGGTGTATATTGCTCATAAAGCATAAATTTACGTTTTAAATATTATTTTGTTTTCCTATTATAAAAATATAGGCTGCTCAGGCACTGTGTGAATCCCATAGTCCTATGAAGTCCTATGAAGTTGTGTCTATATCAACCTGTGAAACTTTGGGAACAATTTGACGATGACAGGCATCAAGTGAAGGAGCTTTCCAAAGAGAATAAAACTATTTCAGCTGCTCAATTTACTATCAAAGAAACACTCCCAATTCATTCAGATACAAGCTGGATGTGGAGGACTGCTGTGTGTGTACGTATGACTCGATCCCTCAAATGGAGACTGTGCTCACATACACACTGCAAGATGAAGTCTGAGAGATTAGATGAGACAGAGTCTTGCTCAGTAGGAGACAGGTGTGTGTGTGCTTGCATCGATTTTCTGTGTGTGTGTCTGTGAAGCATTGTCTTAGAGACACATTACATTACCACAGAGCCTAAACACCACATTAATGCTGATGCTTCAATGAGTCTAATTGCGTTGTGTGAATCAAATGAGCGTATTTCAGACCTGCTTCAAAATCCTGCCACAAGATCCGAGAGTCGCCGAAACAGTTTCTTTAAACGTGAGCTTAAAACACAACTTTTCACCTTGACTTTTCCCAGAAGGTTTCATGGCTAAATGGCTGGTCAGTTCTTTTTGTTCTGAATTTTTGTGTGTATTAGTCCACCAATAGTCTTCGACTTCAACAGAAATACGGACACTGCTTGAAAGTTCAGGCTTTTATGCTTAAAAGAAGTATTCCAATATTCCAGTATTCACACACTGCTGGCTGTAGGGGTAACTGTCACTGGCAGAAAACTGCCATTAGATGTGAACTAGCACAGCCTTATCTCCACAAAATTCACTCATTCTGGATGCAGTCACAGTTTTTCCATCAGTTCCCCTTCACTGCACAGCTAAATGTGCCACAGCAGGTTTAGGTCTACACATCAACACCTCCTACCGGCACTTCCACAGAAATTCTATGGTACGTTTGTATATCCAGCCTCAAATGTCATGGACCAGCAGTTTGGGTCCAAAGCTAATTATCATCACATCTTCTAAACTTCTCCAATTTTTGTTTGTGAAGTAAACTTTATATCCCTTGTTCTAACATTGGTTAGGTTTGTCACAGCACACTCAGATGCGTGTGTTAATATTTTCAGTGGCTGAGGATGTTTTGCTGCTGCAGAGGATGTTAGCAACAAATGGGCAAAGTGCTTCAGTCATGATTGATTTCTCTACCTCTTTCTCTGAACTGGAGTGAAAAAACTGGAAGGGGGTCGTTTTCATGCCACCATCGTGAACCAGTGAAGGATAAGAGCATCTTCCAGGATTATTTTAATAAAGTGGCAGACTGTATTCAGCCAGCGTCTTCTTCTGTAGCTGGAGCATTTTCCTGGCCCTTCATCCATTTGTGTATCCCAAGCTAAAAACCCACCAAGCAGTCCACTTAAAGCTGATGATACTGCTATGTTATTTCCATTTGGGTTCAGCCTTTTGGAAGGGTACATCAGACACGACTCTACCCAACTACAGCGTGATATGAAAGTTTATGATATTTCAGAAAAAATCATACACTGGTATTTACAGAGAAATAGATGCACTTATTTTCCAAATCAGCTGCTCGTAGAGACCATGAATGAAAGCATTAAAACTAAACTCTAAAGCTGTGGAGATGTCAACTTTAATTCACAGTCAACTCTGCTGCAGAGGTCATTTGCAGGACAGCTTTGAGCTCACATGTAAAAAAAAAAACACCTCCTGCACAAGATCCTCCAAAATCTGAACCACAGCTGCTTTAAAAACTGACTTAGCTCATGAGTGAAAGGTAATGATTAACCAGAGCCTCACATCAAACTAAAGGCAGCAGAAAAAATGACTAGAAGCAACACAGCACATTAAAGACAGACTCTGGAATTAAAGCACTGCTCTCAACATTAGTGTTGCAACATAGCAATACAATTGTAGGCCTGCCCCAGCCCACAATCAATATCATTAAATACTCAGCTTGGCAAGTCGGCTATCAGCCACACTGCATAGAATCATTACAGCAGATCTTCATCTCGTGTCCCTGCGTACTTTCAGAGCTCATTCAGGTCACGATTAATCTTAGTTTTGCATGTTGTAGTGAAGTTTTTGATGAATGCATAGATGCTGTAGATTAATATTTGCTCAGCTGATGCATTTATTCTTATTGCTTGACGTTTTTTTCTTGCAGTGATTGTTTTATACAATACCAGCCTGGGAGACTGGTGAAAACCATTCTTGTTCCTCACTGTAAATAAAGGTTGCATTAATGTTCTCAACAAATACAAAATTTATGACAAGGTAAAGCTGGCAGTATTCTATATTTTTTTTCTCAACAAATCTCATGAAAAGGTCATAAAAAGATAATCATCCGCTCTGCTCTGGACTATGAATTGATCTTACTAACAAGTACCATGTATCCAAAGCCTGATATCTTATTTCTGTGGGTCACAGATTGTTCTCAGAAAACTATTAAAAACACATCAGTGAGCCACACCGTCACACAGTGATGAGTTCCTGGTGCAGAAAATACTAAAGCAACAAAATGTGCATAAACACTCAGCTGAAAATGGTCTTCAGCAACTGCACTCTTCACTCCTGTTTGAATAATGTTTGCTAAAACCTCCAGTGTCCATCTGTTCCAGGAAATTAATGAGAAGACTTCAACTCTGAGCACTTTCATTAGGAACCATATATAGATAGTGGGTAGGTTCTCCCTTTGTTCTCAGCCTCAATTCTTGGCGTGGATTCCACAAGATGGAAACACTCCTTTGAGACTCTGCTCCATGTTGACATGACTGCATCACATAATTTCTGCTGATTTTTCAGATGCACATTCAATCTAGTTCTACTGGACTCAGATCTGGCAACTTGTCTGGCACCTACAACCATGCCACAATCAAAGTTACTAAGATGCCTTTTCCATCCCATTTAGAAAAATATTGAATAAAATCACTGTTATCCTTGAACAAAAACGTTTTCTGAATATTCAAGTCTTATATATATTATTATTCTTATTCTTACAGCTGTTCTCGTATTAAATCTACCAGATGTGAGCGAGCACTGTTCACAATCCATTATGCAGACAGGAAACTATACTCAGTAACTGAGATGGAAGCTGTGGTCAGGATACACAGCTTAATGGTCATTATTGTGTAGGAAGACACAACCATAAAACCAGCACCGCGTATTAGAGAAGTAGATCAGCAATATTTTAACTTGTCAGCGGTTTGATCTTTGACTCAAGAAAACGATTTGTTCGTGTAGCACCGGTGGTACCATTGCATTGAATTGCTAATGAAAAGTTTGGATTCACATTTCCTTTGGATGTATTGCATTGCAGAGGCAGCAGTTTTCTGAAGTGAAGGGGATTTTGCACATGAATACAGTGTTTATTGATACAGTGTGTCTGCTGCACTCACTTTAGCACAAACATAGCTCATAACAAAGGCTATACAAGAGCATCCTAATAGAAAAGCCAACCTAATAGAAAAGCATCAATAACAACATGGCAAAAGGCTTTCATGAACTGATCGATCTCTGAGCCTTTTACCACCACAAGGTGGAAGCAGAACTTAAAACAGAAAAGGAATGAAAATCTACTTACTTCCTGGTCAAATTAAAAAAAATAAGAAATGGGCAGGTGAGCAAAATATCGAATGAGTACACAAAGATGATGAAACAGAAAGTTACAGAAGAAAGTTGTGTCTAATAGGATTCACTCAGGTATCAAGGGACTCAAACCTCCTGTGTGTGTGCGAAACCTCAGTGTTTCTTCCAGTTTAACATCATGCAGCCCCCAGCAGCCTCATGGCGCTATGGATTCTTAGTTCTAATTCTTAGTGCTACCTTGAACTGAAAAAATCAAATGTGAACACTGTGTATTGGAGAACACATAGAATATAATAGTGATGCCAGTTCTGATGAAGTTTTCCATTTAACAGCTGAGACATCTGATCAAGAAATGCTGACACCATTTTGTTGCAAAAATGTAAAAAAGTTCAAAAAAGGTCATCGTATCAAAGAATTTGTTGTTTGATGGCATGCAGCCTTTTTGGATCCTGATGCAGACCATCTATCCAGCTATCCAGCTCCCAAAAAGCCACATCACATAGGATCCCATTAAGTCATTAGTCATGCCGTGTGCACATCTCATCAGGTATTTTACTTTTATTTTAGACCTACACTGATGGAGCTGCCAACTTTCCAAAGTTTCAGCTTTGCTTTTTCCTGGTGGCCCCTGCAAATGTCTCCAGACAGCAGGGGTGCTGCTCTGAACACCATCACAAGAAATCAATATTTAATTTTATTGTTAAAAAAAATACTTTCCTATGATTGAATAGAAATATTTAACATCTTGTGTCAATCCAAAGTCACACACTGATACAAACAGGGCTGCACTAGTCCATTACTGACCACCACATGTAATCCAAGATCAGTGTACAATTTGTTGTGTGTAATCCTCATGATTTTTGGGCCATTGTCTCTCAAAGTGGAAGCCATGTGTTTCTGCAATAGTGCTCAGGAACTTAACCCTGATGCCTAACCAAATTTTTAAAAGGATGGCTGATAAAAAAAAAGGACAACCAAAGCTGTTTTCTTGTTCACATATTTCCTGACTTTAAATAGCTGTTACCACTCAGTATATGTCAAACTTAATTTCGATTTCTAGCATCCCAGTGATGCCATAACCCCACCCCCTCACCCCCACCCTCACCCCCACCTCCCAGCCCTCACTATGATGCCAAGCATGACATTCAGAGATGGGTTTAAGCATGATCTGTCCCTAAGGGGGCTCAGATTTCGACAATACAGGAGGGGAGGCTGTGTGTGTGTGTGTGTGTGTGTGTGTGTGTGTGTGTGTGTGTGGGTGGTGTCGGGGGGTGGGGGGGGGGGGGGGGGGTTCGCGACTCCCAAAACCAACAGCTTCAAATTTCAACCCAAAGCCCAAACAACCAAACCCTCTTCCCCTTT
>JBBMJY010000003.1:2272589-2289228 GCA_037833715.1 Toxotes lorentzi | reverse complement strand
CACAGAACTCTCACAGTGTTCAAAAATCTTCTCGATATGTCTGTATACCCCAAAAACTTCTTTTGTGCTTGATCATCACTTCTGTGCTCTCTGACATTGATTTCCAGCAACCATCAATGTGAGACATCATCCTTCATCCAGACAAATGCACTGATCCTCTCTAGTTTTGACTGTTTGGTGTCTTCGCTTTCTGCTAAAATGTCTCAAATCCCCAGTCTAAGGTGTACCTGACAATCTGTTTTAGGTAGATTTACACTTAAGGTTATGGCTTGTACATGGAAAATAAGCACTCTGAATGTCACAGAGCATCACTCCAGACACAAGTCTGATTCAGCACAAAGTGGCTTGCCCTAGCTGCCACACATGGTTGGGTCCTGGTCCTGGCCCTTGATGATAAAATAGTCCCAACAACTAAGGAGCCCCATTTACAAAATTAGCTAAAAGTTCCCATTGCTCATTCATGTTTGTGCTTCCTTCACATCAGAGGGATAAGGCTGATTTGATCAATGAGGGATTAAGAAGCAATTCTATCATGCAATGAAACAACACGGCCATCATGTACATCTTTTCTGCACGACTGACATGTTTCATTAATTGTTGGGAAGTACAGGTGGAGAGAATAAATATGCCAGAAAAGTTGGGTGACTATTAGAATTAGTGGCAATGCGATGAATGTTCTCTGGTTTTATATCTGCTGAACTAATATTATTTAACCACACTCAAACAGTTAGAAAGTTAGAAAGCAAATGATTCCATGTGCACCATAATGCTACTACATAATGCCAATAAGCATAGCAAAAGCAATTCCTATCCTAGCTCTTTTCTTTTGTCTATTCAGGCACTGTTGCTGTCATTCCAGGAACCAAGTGACAACAATACATTTGACTGAATCTACGCATTCTGATGATCTATAGGAAAACATGAAAAGAATATGACTAATCCAAACTTTATCTCTTACCTGCTTCCATCTCTACATACATCTCTGTTTCCTAAAAGTATGAATGTGATGACATTGTACTCCCCTGAAGGTTTCACATCAGCCTGATATGATGCATCTCATTTTGATTTCTCATTAGTCATGCTTATTCTACTCTTCAGATCACTTTGACATTACCCTCGTCATTTAAGGTAACGCTTTCAAGCGCCACCGCACCATCCGCGATCCGTTTCTCCCAACTGAGAACAACTCAACAACAATTTGTGTGGAAAAGCTTCCCTATCTGTTCCCTTTAAAGCTCAGAGTAAAGGATTAGGTGTTCAAGTCTGTAACTATAACTGTGCTAAAACACTCGGAATGCGTCTCTCCTTCCAGATGAGATGCTCGTCAGTCAAATAAGGTTGCTACAACTCAGGGTCTCTAAAGCCACCTTAGCAATTCAGTTAAATAAACACTGCGAAACCACAGATTTTCTGCTCCACATCAGTGACCACAGCTTCAGTTCAGCGGGATAAACAAGAGATCCATGACCTATCCCCCTGTCAGATAACGACAGGTAGCTCCCAGTCCACAGCACTAAATAATACAGTGTGAGGCGAGCCCATCGCATGAGTCGCTAAATATGATGTGATCAAACAAACTTACCTGTTGGGCAGCCAGGAGAAACATAGTGTTTGGAGAGAAAGACAACATCCCGCCAAGGCCCAGCGGAGTGGAAGAAGGAGAGAGAGGGGAAAGAGAAAAAGAGGAAAAACAGTCAGGCAGAGCAAAAACCTTTGGTAATAAATTATTGAAGACATTCTTTTTATGTTCAGGCTCAACAAAGATGGCTCTTAAAATGCCATTTGGGCTGGAATATTGAAATGAAAGAAACACCTCAGTATAAATTATTGAAGGAGTGTGTGATTGTTTCGGTGGAGGTGAGGGCAAGAGGCGAGCTGAGGCTATCCTTCCTAACCCAGGCAGAATTACCAAGCAGGAACTGGCTGCCACACTGTTAGAAGCTGTGCTGAGGTGTGTGAGGAGTTCAGACGCTTCATTGCTTGAACATATGCAAAATCTGTCAAAAATATCGCTTCATTATGACCCTGCACAAGACTGAGGTAGGACCGGCTGCATACAAAGCAGCTTGCTACAGTGGCATACATCAAGTTAACCAGCCATTCATTATGTATGCCGGCTCCTGGAGAGCTGGAATTACCTTTATATTCAGGGCTCTCTACTGTGCAAATGAGAGAGAGAAAACAGGCCCGTTGCATAAAAGTGGTGGCTTGGTTTGATGTCATTACTCTTTCATTAGCTAAACTTAATAACATTTCCTTTTACTGATCCCACAGTGCTAATTTTTATTCCATACACATCCAGCGACACCGACCCTTGCAGATTGTGAACACTGAGCAAGTGTTGAACTGCTGGATGATTTACAGCTAAACTTCATGATACAAGTCCACAGGCCTGCAGTCATAACACCCAAATGGCACAGACATTTTCATTTATGCTTCACGGGTTCTTGGCAGCAATTACATGGGCCAAAAAGGGAAAACAAATATCCCACACACTGTCGCCTTGTTCTCATTTTATTTTATTTTTTGTATTATGTGGACATGTCTGGGGTCCATTCCTGACCTATATAGTCACTCAGGTTGGAAGAATTGTCCCAAGCAATTATCCAACTGTACAATGATCATGTTTCTGTGTTTATGGTGTGTTCATATCCTCAGCTTCACCTGAAAATGACCATCTGTGGTGGAAAGGTTGTCAGTCATGCAGCAAAAGAATTGGGACAGTTTGCAGTTTGTCTTGTTTCTGTTCACCTTCCAAACAGTTCAGTCAGTGTTTGAATTGATATCTAACAGTTAACTTTTCTATTAAAGAGCATTTATTCTCACAATTTAGAGGGCACCAAGAAAAACAGCAAAAACTAAATCTGACTTGTAAAAGCTAAAAGTGAACTGGAGCCAGGCCATCTGACAAACTCTCACCTCCAAGACACATGACACACCTATACAGAACAGCCACAGTACCAGCCAAGTCTGCCTGTCCTGAGACAGATTATAAAATAGTAATAGCACACACACACCACAGCCTCATCAGCTCTGCGACATCTGAAAAAACACATTCCACTTTTGAGGAGGCACCTTGTTCGGAAGTGCTCCAGGCCCCTGATCAATGAAAGTATGTCCAGGGATGCTTTTTAGGAGAGCTGAAGCAGAGCTGGTGATAGAAATCTGCGCCGTACTCTCTCAGCAACCATAATTTATAAAGCCCTGAGGCACACGGCTCGCCAAATAATCACGACAGACAGAGTCTACATTTCTGTAAGTTATCTGATGCTGTGTCCAAATCAAAGTGACCAGAGTTATGTGACCTATAAAAAGTGACCTATATTTATACAGTGTCAGTTTTTCCTGAGTGTTTACATATTGTCAGGCGTGATTAACAAGGACGACCAGTGCATTGATTTTGAGCAAATTCTATTATTTGAGCACTATTTCAAAGTCAAGTATTTGCAGAAAATAATAAAATATAAAATCCTATCCTCACCAGCCAGTCAAAAGTGAGCTGTTGTATGAGCTATGAAAAATTCATAGATTCATGAACTATTGGAGAATTTATTTTCTTGTGACTATTGCATGTTTACTGCTCTTGAGAGCAATGCTGTTTGGTTTTGAGTGTGTGTGTGTGTGTGTGCGTGTTTGTGTGTCTGTCTGTATGTGTGTATAAAAAGAGAAAGGGACTTGTTTACTCCATTTCATCACTTCTGTCCCTCCCACACTGATTGCCTCTTTAAATCGCTTCCCCTCATCTGCGCTCCCAGCTCATTTGCCAGTATTTGGGGCAGACTTTGTGAGACCATCCTGTACAGATGGGGGCAATTGTCATGGAGAATATGCAATCAATATACTCATGTGGGTGAATACACATCACACCCGAAGTAAACAACAAACTGATCAGTTTCACCACCGCGTCGGCCTATCTGTTAGCCTGTCAGGCATTCAGTCAGCCACTCAGTCAACCAGTCTGTCAATCAGCCATTCAATCAAGCAACAAGCCAGCCAGTTACACATTGTCTCTGCCAATCAGTCAGTGAGTCATTCAGTCAGCAAGATACTATTTCTGCCAGTCAGCCAGGGAATCAGCCATACACTCAATCTGTCTTGTTTATCCTTGCCCGGTGAGATATACAGACTTCAAGCTGTGTCCCTAATGCCTGTCGCCATGTATCTGAATCCTGAACTGTGGTGGAAGATTGGATGAAATGCAATAAAAGGGGGGAAGAAATAGAAGCTCATTCTTTGCATAATTTCCCTCCCAATAAGGGCTGTAGCTAGCATTGACAATGTTGTGCTTTCATCTCGTTTTACTGCCGCCAAGTGGCCATATTTATTATCAGTTCCACAATGTCAGATCCTGTGGTGGAAGAAGCTTTTTAGCTTTTTTTTTTTAGGATGTTGAAGGATATAGTTGCTGTATATGATTTGAAAAATAACAGGTAACTGTTTTCACACATTTTCGTGAAGAGAAGAATGAAATGTGTCTGGAAATCGTGATAATTGCTCAACACAACGAGATAAAAACATGCCTTGTACAGAAAAGCCTCATGCAGGATTCATGATCTCAATATTTTTAAAATCCTTGCCACACCCCTCCTCCCAACTGCTACTCTAATAATGGCGTGAGATGAGTTTGCTCAGGAAAAACAGGAAAGAACAGCACAAAAAATGAGATGGTTGGCTGTTTTCCTTCCCCTCGATCTGGCTGGACTTCTTGTTCCTCTTTTCTTCTCCTCTCCTCTTTCACAGTCATCTAATCATAGCCCAGTAATGGCCCATAAAACATTAATTTCATTATTCCAGCAATATGGCTTTTAGTGAGACGCTGAGCGGGTGGTGAGGAGGGAGATTACTTGGACAGACAAATCAAACAGGCAGACGAGACATGTACATCATCAGACTTTCCACACAAGGGTTTCCTCTCATCACACTAAAACAAGATCTAGCTACTGAGCTAGATCACTATCTCTCAGATCAGTGTAATTGAATTCAAATAACTGTATATTTTCATTTTGCTGGATATGCTTAAAAAAAAGAATATTCATCCCACTGAGACATATGTGCTTCTGAAGGCTTAATGGAAAAAGTGCAATAATAACATAGCGATTTAATGACATTGTCACTTGTAATTTTTTCTTTTTTTTTGTTTTCTTTTTGCCTGTTTCATGAAACTTGATAAGGAACAAAACTGCTTATGTTACAGGGTCAGTCAGGACACGAGTTGTTGTGATGCGAGACAGATGATGGTGCTGCTGCAGGGATTTTGGATTGTTAGGCTTTGTTCTGAAACTCAACTTCAAAGCTTAATGTTTGGTGCAGTACAGGACTGAAAGCAGTTCAGCTGCTGCCTTGGAGAGAAGAGGAGAGAAAGAAAGGTTTCTCATGTAGAGCAAACAGGGAGCGCTAATTAGAGCTTACCTTACTGTATAAGGCTGTCTGCTTGCACACACACAGTGAGGAAGGAAAACACTGCAAGACGACTTCCAGAGGTGGTTTTTTTAGGATTTATAGGTAATTCTCACTCACATGTGTCCACATTAATGAGTGCTTTTGTATGCATGATCACATTTTACATGTGCTATATGTAATTACACCCTCTAATGACAGGTATGCACAAACTATCAAAGCAGAATGTCTCTGCAATTCAAAGGTGCACTGAGATACTTCAGATTTTTCATCACAGCTATTGTGTGGCTGTCTTGTGCTTAATTATGCACTTTTGCCGCTACAGTATGTGAAAGCATTAAGTGGTGCTAAATTAAGAACGCTCTGATGAAAAACACCCATGTGATAAATCCGATGCCTTACCCATGGCGTAAAGGACATAACCCAGCCCTTTTTTCTTCTACCATGTGCTCACTATACAAGGACCAGATTAAAACAAGATTAAGCAGCATGATTTTCAGTGATTATAGGTGTAATTGGATTTCTAATTGGTTTCCTCTGCTCTCTCTATAGTTACACTTCACCACCGTAAACGCCGAAACCCATTTACTCCTTTTAGCATCTGTGAAGTAGCATGTCATTCTCTGACAGCCTCTGCAGCTCATCACCGTGATGCAAAACAAGTGGCCGACGGTAAACATCAACACAACGCACGCCAAATCGATGGTACTAACAGTGAATCACAGAAATGGATGCAGGCGCTCATGGCCACACACACACACACACAAGCAAATATGTCCAACAAGGGTTCGTGAAGGACGAGGGGGAAGAATCATGTGCAGCGCTGCCACATGACAGAGTCTAAATAACTCAAGAAATAAGAGCAGAAGTTTTGAAGAGTATTGATATGGCATTCAGGGAAGCACAGCTGATTGTTGCATTAAGAAGACATTTACATTTTGTTTAAAACACACTAACAGTAACATAACACACAGGCCTGCACTAATATTTTTTTATAAATCACTAAATCCATCTATATTTCTTATTAAAAAAACGATCAGAGATAGTTTTACATTCTCACAGTTTAAAAAAAAAAATCATAAACAAAGTCAGAACTGACCACGTGTGTAGTTTGAGGTGCCAAAAAATATTAGTCCACTGAAGGTTATAGCTGGTTATATCCAACCTGCTTCTGCTGTCCCTCTCTGAAGAAGGTTTCTGCCTGTTGTGACAAAGCTGTGGATGAAAAGTGGGAAGCCTCCCCCAGAAACATCGGCAAAATTTCTGCTTAAGTTTTTTCTTTTTTTAAACCATCTGCGTCACTAGCATCTTCAGCACTGTGTATTCATTTAGCCTGTTAGGTTTTCCTTCTTTCTCTTTTGTAACCTGTGTACAGCACATTCCAATACCACACTCTTGTAAAGCCAGAGACTAGACTATGATCAGTTCCTACTCAATATGGCAGTGGCTGCCCTTTCACTTGTTCCTCAGCTCATATATCACAGCCAGCCAGGCCCTATGACAAGCTAGAGCCCCGCATTTGAAAACACATTACTTTTTAAGACCCCCTGAGAAATTGTGAGAGGAGGAAGAGTAATAGAGCTTTCCCACTCTCTCTTGTAAAGCACCTGCTGTGCACATATGAGATTGTGTGTCGCTGTGTGTCTAAATGCATTTGTTGTGCTTTTCTGTGTTTGTGTGATAGACGAAATTTGGATTGGAGGCCTGAACAGACAAAAGCAACAATTAGTAAAGTCAGCCAGGTCTGCACTGTTATGTCCTTATTCCTCAACACATGGAGAATTCAACACTCATGTAAAGTCTCATTATCAGTTTTGTGAGACCAACTTCTCTTATCATTAACTTAATGTAAGTAGAAAAAAAAAAAACAAAACGAAATATTGTTTTCGAATCGAAAAAATAAAAAAATAAACAGCTCAGCATGAGAACTTTTCACATCAGGTTCAATATTTATAACATCTTAGCTGATATTCTGCAAATACAGACGGGCGTCAAATTAAGGGAAATACATAGCAATGCAGAAGCCTCCACACAGGGAAGAGGTCACTGAATGGTTTGATGATGTGAATCAGATGCTATGGCTTCTGCAGTCACCAGATCTCAACCTGAATGAACGACTATGGGAGATTTTTTTTGGCCAGTGTGTTGGACAGCGCTCTCCGCCACCATCATCAAATCGCCACATGAGGGAATATCTTTGGAGGAATGGAGTTCAATCCCTCCTGACACTTGTAGGATCAATGCCAAAGTGGACTCAATCTGTTCTGGTGGCTCGTGGTGGCTCGACACCTTACTGAGGCATGTTTGTTTTTCCTTTAATTTGTCACCCGTCTGAATGCTATGAGATTTAAACTCCTAACCTCATCGTAACAACACAAGTCAAAAGATGATCCCAAGATTGCAGAGTGTAAACCCTGTTATGATCACACTGGGTGTGTTTGACAGATAAAGGTGCTTCTTTTTTTTTTTTATTCTCTCAGTTTCACACTCAGAGGGAAAGGCACTGATCTTCCAGTGAGGCACCTCTGCTGCACCAGCAATTCTTTTTTAACATCAGACCTAAGACACTCAAAGAGATCTCTGCCGGGTATATCTGTCTCTGGAGTGCTCTCTCTCTCAAAAAAACACTATTTTTCCCCCTTCTCTTAATGCTCCCTTCGTCCCTTGCTCCCTCCCCCTCTTTATATCTGCAAGGGACATAAGATAAAAATCATCAGTGTGGCTGGAGGAAACGCAGAGGGTGTGAAGAGACAGACTACAGCAGAGAGACAAAGATGTCTGGAGGGATGACTTGATGAATTGAAAGGCAGGGAGGGAGGACAGACACTAAGCAGGTACACTGTCATCCACTGATCATATCTTTAGTTCTTAGCTTCTGATTTTTTGTTTCAGGCCATGGAATGTAAAGTGTCCAACTGTGTGCACAGAAAACATTTGAACCACACACAGGTGGTGGGGATAGAGAATTTGTTTTATTGTGAACATCACCTGTCAGCTTTGCAAAGAGCTGTCAGATTTCAGCTTCAGATAAGAAACAATGAACATTAGGATTAAATGTCGTGAGTACACCCCACAGGACATCATAAAATGTTAGTTTTATGAATGATACTCATTCATTTTTTTGTGTAATGTCTACTCATAGTAGATAAAGATTCAAAATACTTTGTTTTTTGCTCAACATTACATAGGGACATGAGACAGGCAGACCCCAAAATCCAACCTTATTTATCCAAACTAAAAGTTTGATGGTGGCTGAACACAGTCTGGAAGAAAATTTTCCCTGGAGACTCAAGCAGGGCAACAAAGTCTGAATCTAGCTGGAAAGACAGTCAAGACTGAGAGGTCATTAAGTAAAGAGAGAGAAAGAAAAAAGTTCTGTCTGTGAAAAACAGTGGTGCTGGTTAAATATTGAAATATAAAGCCAACATTAACTGTTTCAGACAGAGCTGTGTTCTTCTGAATGAGTTAAAAGCCAACCAACCACATCAGCCCCCACACCCTTACAGTGTCAGTGGTGGCACCGGACATTTATTGGGCTCTGTTGAATTGTCCTGCATGAACAGGGGATTGAGCTGCTAGAGGCTGAAATAAGAACTGGAATATAAAATATCCCTTTAAAATCATCTTTTTAAAAAACATTCCTTTAAAAAAAACAGCCAGCGGCTGGTGAGTTATTAATACTCGATGCCTGCAGAGGCTAAAATAAAGAGACCAATCTGCTGTGGTTACGTAGATAATGAGTTTTATAAAGACTGCCTTTGAATAAAGAAGCAGACAGAGTTGCTGGAGGGAGAGTAGGTGAGGAAGAAGAGGACAGAAAGGTTCGGCAATAGAGGATAGAAGTCCAGAGGAAATGTCACCAGCCCCCACGGAGGCATACGTATGGTCTCAGTATGATCCTACACACATGAGCAGACGCACACACTTGGGTATTGCAGTGATGATGGGGACTTGAACAACCTGAAAGGTTAATTAGTCACCATGGGGGGAAACTCAAAGGGTGTCAGCTCTGCCTCTCTCCCTCATCAGTCTGTTGCTGTCTCCGGGCCTCATCTCCCTGCTGTGTTTTTTGATTCCAGGCTGAAGAAAAAGACCACTTGTGATCTAAATTGAGAAGTTGAATAAAAAATAATGGGCTAGCTCATTACCAAGAACGGAGAAAAACTGATGGAAGCCTGGAAAATACGTATGGAGAGACTGAAGTTGGGATATGCTCACAGCATGAAAGCAGCTCTCAGGGTTACACATACATGTATTTATCTGCACAGGTAGACAGATACTGGACCATTTCACAAGCTCTTAGTGATGTATTGTACCCAGCCCATCAATCAGTCTAAAACAGGCTTGGATGAATAGAACAGATAAAGACAGATTCTTAATTCAGACTTTGAAGTAGAGACATCTTTGGACCATCATCCAGTGTAAAAATAAGCTAGAAATACTGAACAAAGGTGCTATAATTAAAAGGTACAGAAGAATTCTTCTTCATATTCAACGTCCCACGCTGCTACAGATTTGGTAAAATTGTATGGTTCATTTTGAAAGTGTTCTGGCATTCAGAAAATACAGTGATGCTGATGGAAACACTATAATTAAAGTTGAAAAGCAAAAAGAAAAATCACAAAGACCACAACAACACTGGTGCAGTTCTAACGAAATGTGAACAAATGAAGGATCTTGTTTGTGCAAAACACGTTAGAATCCAAACGCAGTAGAATTGTCAGTGCTGCACATTCAGAACTGAGAGAGCATCACAGTATTGTCAACTGCCACAAGACACTGCTACAGAGGAAACGCACAAAACCTACAGGATATCAGATCAGGATTAAGACCAACTTTTCGCTTGTTTTCTCAAAAAATGTATCTTCAAGATGTCTTCTCTCCACGCAAAAAAGCTTTCCTGCTGATTACATTAGCCTAACATAAGCCTGTTTAGATGCATGTAAACCTTGGGTTCACTAGACATAAATGTACCAGTGTTGCACCAACCAAATGTCTGTCACACTGCTCGATAGTTTGACAACACATGAAACCAACACTTTACCAACAGGCGAACACACATACTAGTAGTGATTGGGCAAGACCTTACAGTAAGTTATTGTATGAAACACAGATATTAAAAAGGACTTTGATAATACTAGTGAGTGGCGTGGAGGCTTTGTTAACAGATTTCAGTTAAGGCCCTTTGACGACCGGGGACAGCCTGTTACCATACATACACTGTTATGTGTGCCAGTATGCCACAGTAAAAAGTCATAAATATATTCTAACAGCTCACAGCTTCAATGCTGGCTTCAGAATGACAGTCTTTTGACATTAAAGTAAATGTCAACCTCATTCTGTCAACTTATTGTTTTACTTAAGTTCATGTTCCTGTAGCAAAAAGAGAGGTCCAACCAAGGCTTCTCATTCCTACCTCATGGTTACCAAAGTGCAATAATAATAATATTGTTAATGCCAAGACCAACTTGCACATCGCAATACTATTGAATCTAAATACAATCCCAATGTTTCGTTGTTTTGAATTTAATGATAATTTGACTGCAAGCGCTCAGTAGATTTGAAGGTTAGGTTGAACGACTGATAAATGGTCAGAATCCAGTGATCGTGAAAATCTGTGACGTTCTGACTCTTTCACACAGTTGGCTGAAGTGAACTTAATAAATATGAATCACTCATTAGTTTTGACTAAGAGACATGGAAAATGCCACCAACTGTCCCAAAGAATCATCCAGGCAGCTACGGAAGCATTAGTCAACATTAGTAAGTCTTCAGAAATCTCTTTCTAACCAAAGTCAGACGGAGATGAACTGTCTTCAGATGCTGTATTCAGATTGTCTACTCTGTCTTCTACAAGGGGAAATTGAAAAATCTTCCTTTGGTCCACTGTGGCTCAGACCCAAGCGCAGTGCCACTGGGGATTAACACAGGGATGGAGTATTTCCCATCTGTCTTATCTCCCACATCTCACAGGACTGAAAATTTGGTTCCAATGAAATAAAACGCTGCAACATATCACCGCAACTGAATTTTACATAACTTATATTAGTATATGCATAGATGCAACAATGAAAGCTCCTTCTTTTCTCTGACATTAGAGTGAGCTGACAGTGGAGCTCACGACTTTGTAGAGCTGAAAATAGAACTACAGTGAAGGAATTCATTTCTCTGTCTCTTTCTCTTCTGAAAGCTCGCTGCACTGTCAAGATGAGGCGCAGATGCACATCACTGGACACTCAGGCAAATAAACAGGCTAAAAAAAGCTGCACCCTTGTTAAAATCTCACATATAGGCTGACTACATGCCCAGCCCACCTTTTTTAATGAACCAGTTCACTTTATTTTGACGTAAAGTCATTTAATAGACTATGCAGCATTGTATAGTTGCCTTAGAGGAGAATGACACCCACAATTTCACAATTTAACAAATGAATCTGATAAGTGGGTTTACTTTTAGTTCCATTGCAAACATCACTTCTCTCTGCTCTCTCTTTCCATTTTTGTTTTTTGTGTATGTTTAAAAACAAAAACTCTCCCAATAGTGCTCGGCTCTGCCTTTGATTATCGGAGAAGACAGAGCGTCTGAATTCAGCCACCAGGCCATTAATCTGTGACTGGGTCTGAGAGATGAAGGAGCCCTCAGAGGCGACCTGTGGGGAATTATCTGCTCGCTTCAGCCAGCCACAGAGACCCACTGCTGGGCTCAGACCACAGCATGAGAAACACACTCGGCAACGGCCACCTGGGGCAGTGACTGTGGACACTAATGTGGAGAGAAACTCAACTGATGCAACAACAGTTTCTGAATATACAGTGTTGAGCATGTTTCTTTCTATTCTGGGCTTTGAATACACAAACACACACAAAAAAAGTAAACTTCAATAATAATGAAACTGTTCTCAACATCTTTCACCGAAACAAGAAAGAGTTTGGAGAGTTAGACTAACTTTGTCTTCTGATGTCAAATGCAAGATTCAATAATGATATCTTCAAAATTAAAGAAACATTTTCAAGTCCACCACAAAATCACTTAAAGAAATGACACTAGTTGTTGAGACTGCAGGTCATTACTGAAAACAAAACTTGACAGTATATTCTAAGAGAGATATTGAGGAGTTACTCAATACTTCCTTCAATACAAACAGTTTTCCTGGATCCGCCCCCTGGTGGCCATTAGAGAAACTACAATATAAGATCTGGACATCACATTTTACACATCCACTTTTTAGACTTTGATTTTCATCAATATTTTTTCATTTTTCTTTTAGTTTTTGTCTCGATGTCTTCTGAATGTCCTCTGAATTAGCCTGTGTACTTACTTAAAATGTTATACAAATAAAGTTGTTTGAGTATAGATGTATGATCTGGACTTTTATATGCTAAAGGGAATCTACATTAACTTTAACACTATTCCTTTAAAATTGACATTTAACATTTGATCTTTCACCTGTCAGGTGGTTTAACTTGGTTAACGTTTCTGAGGTGGATGGAGGGAACTGACACATCCTTAAAGAAAGATAAAAGACTTGACCCGTTAGAATTTAATGCTAACTGTCTTTGTCCTCTTTATGTTGGGGCTGAAGGAGGAGGTCTATTCTCTCCTTTGCTGCTCCTGCTGATCCATTAAGGGCATCTCTCATTTGAAGCCACACATCATTTTTCTTGATGTTGGCTCTTTTTTCTGTTTTCCTGTCCTCCAAACTGAGCTGAGGTTGTTAGGGCTGTCGACACTTGATGGATGAAGTCATCACTGTCCTTACATGCTCAAAAGAAAGAAAGCTATTGGGGAAATCAAGTTAAGGCAGGAAAATCAGCACACGCATTTACCTTTACAGAAATAACCTTGTTACTCTAAAACCTGTGTTTATACACAGCTGGTCTGTGTCACTTTCGTATTTTTGAGCCACTAAGGAATGAATTATTTTGGACTCAGTTGGGAATAGTGATCTTTTCTTTCATTCAGCTGTGCTGCTGCTAAGGTGAAACTTTCCAAGACTTTCTCATGCACAAGTCCACAATAAGGAACTAAATATCCAGAAAGCATTGGGACAGTGGAACAGTTTTCCAAAACCTTTTCTTTTCTTTTTTTTCCCAAACATTGTAATCCAGTATAAGCATAAGCATATCTGCTTATGCTTATACTCTACTTTATTGTATGGATAATGCTTTTGTAAGACTACTTATGGAATTATGTCTGCTTATACAAACTGAAGATCCTGGGTATCAGGTAGAGGGGTATACAAAAATCACATAGAAATTAAGCATATTTCTGAAGAGGATACTGAAAAACATTACTGATAAAATTAACTTTGTATAGAATTAAAAATCCTTGGAATTTGAGGCTAAGTACAGTTAAGTAGTCTTAGACTGTCAATCAAAAATATTTGTCAGTCAACATGGGAGTGACAGCAGGATCCAGTCCTGCCGTTTGACTTTTGGCATTGTAGCCCCCCTTTTGTTTACCTCTGAATCAATGACTGAGCCTCCTGTTCATGTGAATCAAAGATTTCAAAACTTGAACCGAGTGCCAGCCAAAAAAGTGTAATACTACTGGGCTTATGCTGTTGATTTTAACGTGTGAAAATAGAAATATGGTGAGAAACTTGTTAGTTTGAGTACAGCAGCTGTTTTAAACAGACTTTATTTGCGTCATCAGCCAGGACAGGCGCAAAAGGCTGATTGACAGGGACTGAGTCATCTACTTGTCCTTTGCTTCTTCCCTCTCTTACTCAGGACTGTCTGCCAGCTTTGCTCCATGATTCCTTTCTGTGTCTCATCCAGCCTGCATTTATCTGGGTCTACATCCTCCTGGAGACTCAGCCAGTGTTTACTGAGTCTTTGTTCATAACTGTTTTAGCATCAGGTGTTGTCTATGACTAACCGCAGCACCCACTCTCAGCACCTCTGGTGTCTTTTTCCTCTCTCTGTGTGAATGATGGGCTGGAATTTGCCTCTGTTTGTGTATGTGTGTGTGCACTTCGGAGCTGCTTTTGTGGTCAAAGCTGTAACTGCTCTTGGCGGCACGTGAAAGTTACTGGATGTCATTTGTTCATTGATCCATATTGTTTATGCTATACAGCTGACAACTCTTTAACTGAATACACTTTGAGTTAATGTTCAGTGGTTTTGTACATTATGTATTACATTTTTTTCCTGTACAGTCCTGATGAAACATGGCTGAATATTGTGATTCTTTCACTTCATAGTTTTGTTATCTTGCAATTCTTACTTGTATATTTCAGGTATGATTCCCTATATCGTAATTCGACTATGTGTACACTGTATATGCATTTCTTTTCCATCCTAAAAAGTAGAATCCCTATATATTTATCTTTTTAACTGATGGAAATACATATTTTTTTCTTTCAATATTTTTTTTTCCATAATTTAATACCATAAAAATGTTTAAAGTTTAAAAATGGAGGTGATGTTATTTAATCACATAGATCATAAACCTTTGAATAACTTGACTTGACTTGATACTAAACTAATTTTAAATCTAACTATCAATAAAAAAAACATTAAAAAATATACCAGTTTTTACTAGTGTCTGGATTTCTTTTTACACATCTGATCATAAATCAAAAATAAAGAATATATTTCAAACATAAAAAACGCACAGCAAACCTGTAAGTTTTCAAATGATTGTGTACCTGCATGTTATGTAGAAAGCTAATACACCAAAAGTTGATTTCCATTCAGAGCCTCCACTGGTGCTTTGGAACACAGTCAAGAAGGTTGTGTAAGGGCCCTTCTCTTGGCATATGATGGATGAACCAATGTAAAAAAAGAGGAGGGGTAATAAAACACAACACTGAAGACATATATTTTTTGCTTCAATTTTGCATTCCAATGATTTGAAATTTGTTTCTCTCCCCAGTGTGTCGATCTCTGCTACCTATTCACCCGATGAGCGGGCACTATCTGAGGGGAGAATTTATGCCTGCATCATTTGGTAGTTTGTCTTTGTGATAGCAAAGATATAAAAAATGTGTTGCTGTGAGAGAGCGATTTATAATTATTTTTCCAGTAGGGTTCCTGGAGAAACACTCTGATGGAAGAGGCACAGAAAATGATAATTAGATAAACAGAAAAGTGTGACACGTTTCACAACCTTTTTCTCTCTGCCAACCACACAAACACACACACACACACACACACACACACACACACACACACACACACACACACACACACACACCAGCTCTGGGTCTGTGCTCCTTGCACAGATGTTGTTATGAATTCAGTGTAATGTGTTCACCTTTCATTAATGAATTAATTTTTTTATTCTTCTTCTACCCTCCAGAAATGCACATACACATTTGTGCTTTGCATCACAGTGGTCAACATGCACAGTTGCCCTTTGTGGGGGCAGGTTGGGGTGCAGAGTGAAGCTCAAGGACACCAACATGACAATGGATGAAGACTGATGTGCAATTCAAACAGCTGGAAAACACATTATATTTTCCTCCCAGCTGTGGTGCTTCATGTCCCTATCCTTGGCCTTGTATACAGCCCTTAGTGGCAGTAGAGAGGCCCCAACTGCCCATGTAATATAATCCTTCACCTCCCTTAGCAATTA
Source organism: Toxotes lorentzi (assembly GCA_037833715.1). Taxonomy (NCBI): domain Eukaryota; kingdom Metazoa; phylum Chordata; class Actinopteri; family Toxotidae; genus Toxotes; species Toxotes lorentzi. Next base: position 2,273,250 of record JBBMJY010000003.1, on the reverse strand, counting down.
CAGAGCAGAAAGACAGGAGAGATAGAGAAACTGCAATCTAATACGATCTAATATGAATTATGAACTGTGGACCTCTGCACCACAGCAGCTGATGCTTTAGCTGAATTCAAAATCACATTTGCTGGTGGGTGTTGCCTTCTCAGACGGCTGAAGCCCGTATTTATATTATTTGGACCATATGGCTAAAAGAATGTTGGCACCCTTGTTTTTTGTATCAGTGCAAATATCCATTAGTTCATCCATCTATCTATCCATCTATCAATCACAAGTTCAGTTTCCAATCAAGTTTTCTTCTCTGTCTGATTTGATTGATAACCTCAAAATTAGAAATGCCACCAGCCTACTGATTTATGATACTGATATGAAGGGTAGTTTAGAGTCATGTATAATGAATCTAATGACTAATATATATATCATAAAAAGAGCATCAAGCATCATAACTGAATCAGACCCTGAAAGGAGCAGACAGGGGCTCTGGGCTAAGAGTCTAGACAGCCAGATGCTTCAGCACCAAGGCAGGTGCACCGTCTCAGTACCATGTCGTTCTTACATGGCAATAACATAAATGTAAAATATATAAATTAAAAGAGAGAGTGTGTGTGTGTGTGTGTGTGTGTGTGTGTGTGTGTGTGTGTGTGTGTGTGTGTGTGTGTGTGTGTGT
>JBBMJY010000003.1:2235051-2272489 GCA_037833715.1 Toxotes lorentzi | reverse complement strand
GTGTGTGTGTGTGTGTGTGTGTGTGTGTGTGTGTGTGTGTGTGTGTGTGTGTGTGTGTGTGTGTGTGTGTGGGTGGGAGTGAGGGGGGGGGCACTCAGGTAGGGTCAGTGAGGGTTGAAACTTGTTTGTGACTGGCCAGTGAGCCTGTTCCGCTGTTCTGGAACAAGCACTCAGCACACTCCCATGCACACCCCAAATGACAGGCACACAGAGAAGGGTGGTAAAGAGACAGACGGGTCCATCAATGCGTTGGCCCCCCGGGATTTGTCCCAGTATACCCCACGACCAGTCACACTAGGCGAGGGGAGAGGAAAAGTCATGGAAGGCACCAAATAATCCACAGTGTCTGGAGAACACTGGACAATGCTGAGGTGCTAACAGTTAAAACTAAACAAAACTATCATCACAAACAAATGCTTATTTATTTACATTTAATAATCACAGGATTCTCAAACACCCAAAATCAGCAGAGGGAGGTGTGTAGAAACAGATGCTCTCTGTCCCTTCACTTCCCTGTTGTTTCCATTCTGTCTGTCTCTTGCTATAAAAAATGGAATTAAGTTCCAGTTACAGCCATGAAAAGCAAGGACGCTAAGAGACCGACCTAAATGACGTTTCCCGTTTGTCAGTCTCCTGCGTTTAAGTACTATCAACAACGGTAGGGGCCCCTACTGAGAGTGGCCCCTCACTCCGCACCCTCTCCCACCAAGGTCACTCCGCTTATAGGCATACACACACAACTCGACATATATGAGAGTCTTTCAAGTTGAGTGCAGAGCTCAATAAACTTTGCAATAAGAGAAGTCATAAACCTGTGACGCTGCTGCGGAGCTTTATTAATAAACCGCGATGAATTTGCTGAGACTGCTCATACAACTTCTCTAATTTCACCCCACTTAGTGTACCATAATCATGTGATATGAGAAGCAGCAGGGAAAACAAGACAATGTTTTGCTTTGAAATAATCTGAACCCTCTATTAGAATGGAAGGGAACTAATAATTTTGATATCTATTGCCTTTGAAAGGATTCACGTTTAATTCCTGTGTTCATGATTCCAAATGGGAGATAGAGTCTACAAGAATTCCCATATGTCCTTTTTGTAATTACCACTACCAGACTAGAATGTTTTCCCCCATCAACAACACTTTACAATAAACTCTACATGACAGGACTGCAGCATTAGACCTCAGTTGGAGAATGATGATACGTAGCATTTGGTGTATTACAGCATTTGGTGTACTGTACGAGGTAATTCCTGCCATATGGGTGGGGTTTGCTGAACAAGTATGTTTTATCTTAAATTCCTGGCATTTATTACATCATGGCAATAGTATGTCCTCGCCTGTGTCACAGAACAGCCATCTGGAATATGAAAGAAATGATAATATATAAAATATGCAGTAGACTGACTCAAGCTTCTGGTGAAATTTTGGAGGACCCCACAGAGTTGATTAGGCTAAATTCAAATTCTTCTGCAGTTGTGGCAGAAAAGAATCAGATGGCAAAAGCAAATGCAGCCAGTGTGTTTCTTATGTGAAACTTTTTTTCTTTGTATGTGTGTGTGTGTGTGTGTGTGTGTGTGTGTGTGTGTGTGTGTGTGTGAATGTGGCAGACTCAGCTTTGCTGTTTGAGTCTTTACATTTGGGCCAAGCTAGAACAAAAGGGCAGACGCGAGCATTAGAACAGCGATTATGATCCCACGCGTGGCTGCACATGCCCATACACACACATAATTAATTAATATATGTATATGTATGTATGTATATGTATATATGTCCACACAGACTCACACACATGGTAGCAGCAGAGCCACAAAGCAGAGTGGCTTGATCGTAACTGAGATGCAGACATGGAAGGTGCAAAAGTAAAAGAGAGGCAAAGAGACAAAGAGAGAGAGTAAAGCGAATGGAAAAATTAAAGAGAAGTGGGGATGGCAGCTGGTGCTTCCCACCAACCTCCTGCTGTCTGATTTCTCTCTGTCTTCTCTCTTTATCATGGTCTTTCACAGCCTTATTTCCACCCTCCATTGCCCCCGCACTTTTTAGACTTTCATTCACCATTAAGCTTCAATTTCTATCTATTTATCTGTCCGTCTATCTGTCTGTCTATCAGGACAGGTAGTGGCAAAATGAAAGTGAAGCAGTCATACTTCTGTCAGATTCAACTCTAAATTTAGCTCCCGCTGCAATGCAGGTGATAACCAAAAGCCAGAAGCAACACAATCTCTCTCTATCTCACACACAGCTTAGCCCCCAGCAGAGTGAAAAGAAAGCATCCCAGCTGTTTCTGTACCAAAATGAAAAGGCACTTTAATCTGCCAGTCTCCCCCAACCTGGTGGCCATCTCACCTCCCTCTCTCTCCTCTAGTCTGAAAAAGGTTAGATGTGCCACAGGACTCAAGAGCAGCCATCATGCTTCATTTCCTTTCAGACTTATCTTATTTACTACTCTGTGTTGTTTGCCTGTATGGATTTATGATATGGCCAGATGCCCTTTGGGAAACGTGTTGAAATAAAGAAAAATAAATAAATAAAGGGATTATGTGCTCGGATTATTAATACAATATATTTTTATTTCTGTCCCACATCCCTAGGTGCCTGCAAAGACTATTTGGAAGTACAAACCTCTCTCCCTTTCTGCTCCCCTGTCTCTTCATCTCTCTCTATTTCTCTTTGACTGTCACTGTGCTAGATTAGTGACTGAAAGGTACAATTTTCAGTGTGCCCACAAAGAGGAGGAGGTAAGAGGATCTGATTAATGCACATTTCCTCTTTATATATTCATGACTATTTCCCGGAGTCTATTAGAAAGACATGACTTATTCAAGTGGAGGTTTTGATTGAAGTTCTGTCTGTCTCTGCAGTTGACTTTCCATCTTTCATTTTCCAACACTCCTCCCCTTCTATGTTCTTTTCTGTGGGTCTGATCTCTGTCCTCACTATCTCCCCTACTCTGTTCTTTAACCCCACCCTGCTCTCTTTTCATTCCGGAGTACTTCAATTGATTGGATGTGACAGATTATATCCATTCAGCACCACTTAGCTCAGTCTGGTTGTATGAGAGTGCCGGTTTTGACCCTCTATGAACTGGTGATGAGAGATGGTTTGGTTGGGACTGTCATCTATTATGGATCTGGAGGGAAATGGCGTTGCGATGATTTTAGTCCAGTGGCCGTGCGCCTGCCCGACCGCCTGCCTGTGAGGTGCTGATTATGCATTCACAGCACTGCAGGAGTATTTTAGGCAGCCGAATAGCTCTGTTCAGTTTGAGAAGTTATGATTCTAAAAATGTGCCTTAATGTTATATATCACCCCAGTTCCTTTTTTCCTCTTCCAACTGTGGCTTAGAATGCAAATGCAGAAATGCAGTGTTCACGGCTTCAAATGGACTCACTGAACTCGTCATGATTTCTGGTTCTTTTACATGCTTCTCTTGGTACCACCGCTGCTTCTAAGTCAAGACTCAACTGTTTGAGGCCAAGTCCAAGTCAAGTTGCAAGTCAACATAAGCAAAGTGCAAGTCAAGATGCAGGTCTTCCAGGTCTCTGAATGCTGCATAGAGAGTGACTAAGTGGGAGGAGGGGATATTTCAGGCATCATGGGTTTCAGAGTAAGAGTCCAGTTTATTTTCTGCATAGGTCAATGGTGGGTGACTGGCAGTTGGAGCACTTCCAAGAAAGAATTGTAAGGGCATGGATCTCTCATTGAATCCTCAATATACAGAGAAGATAAAGATCAGATAAAGGGAGAAGTACACTATGATTTCCAGTAATCAGTTCATCAAGAAGCATTTAACCACAAAGCTAAAACACTTAAACAACCCAGTTATCGTAAAATGAATTCAGCAATTCTGTTGTTTTGTTCTCAACTGCAAAGACAAAGTGCTCTGAATTTGCAACTGCAAATTTTTTTTACCTTGTGCTACTCACGCTATTTCAACTGTGGGACTGTTTTTGCAGCCTCTACTTATCTGCTATGAATAGCAAATGTACAGCATGTATGATGATGATGCACCATAACCTGCAGTGTAATTAAAATATTCTGCAGACTTACTGTTTCAAATGTTGAGTAAACATATTTTTTAAGCACTCATTGCTTGGGAAGAATAATTATGGAACATGGAAACAGCCGGTACATCAGTCTGACTATGTATTAAGAGCTGGCCTAAATAAGTGTTTCAGAGTGTTTTTCTTTTCTCATAGTGAAAGTTGGTTGATTCATGAAGAACCCTTTGTAACAGTAAGCATCTGAGCAAGGGGGTCATGTTCTGCATGCAAAATGAGAACTTCCCTCAGGTGACAATCCAGCATCACTTAAAGAAACTGGGTAGTAACATCCAGACTACTAGTTCTCATCATCTTATCAGACGTAAACTTGACAGGCAGTACTTCTAATTCCACTCCCTCCTGTGTGCCAGAGAAAAATAACAATGAAGATGACCCTTGCTGCCACTTATTTCAAGAAATGTCTAGTAAATGGTATAACCCACAGACGGGTGAGCTTGCTAATAAGGAAACCTGGAGTGAAATTATCTTTCTCCAGTGGACTTTGCCTTTGGATTAAGATGAGATAGACTTAACTGCCACAATGGGAGTCTATTCTTGCCAAGAATATCAGCATAAAGCCAGGATTTCTTAAGATTGTAAATCACGATTTTCCCGTAAAGCTTACAGCCATGGGAGTCTATAGGGAATCCTTTTTCACAAAGTGTATGTAGATCAGTAGGGTCAGAGAGTCATTTCCAGTCCCCAGTCCCAGACGAACAAGTGGGTGCTCTCACCGGCCTAAAGGACTGAAATGCTTAGTCTGTGTTCTGTGTTCTTTCTAGAGATGTGGAAAGACACTATGCAGCAAAACACAGTTAAAGTTAAATGAATTAACTAAATGCCAGCCTACTTTCTCCCAACTTTTTCCAAGGAAACAAAGTTGGCTCTATCTCTCACTGGCTGCCAGTGTTGCTGGGAGCCTTTAGGGACAGTAGACAGTCTGTGGGCAGCACGGGGAGGCAGATGGCCCACAATCCTATTACACAGCTCCTTACACAGTCTTTCTATTACACACACTCTCACTTGCACATACACACATATGACATGCACCAAGCACACACACTTAAAGTATCCTTCTTTTTCCTCAGTGATAAAATTTATGCCATCGCAAGAAAAAAAAAGGAACCCCTCCCCATCCAAAAAAAAAAAAAAAACCCAGAAACTACAGAGTATTTTTTTTTTCAAATACGTAAAACAACTTATGTTTAAAAAGAATGGTATGAAACTGCAAACTGTCCTGTTAACAGTCACATGCCCGCTGATTAGAGTGCTGCTCAGCAATGCTGTCAGTGCTGTCACTGGTGGCTGGAGGCTATATTGTAATAATGGTATGCATATATTGTATATAGCATAGATAGATTTGCATCTTGTCAGTTTCTATTTTCACTATTCTTCCTATAACCAATTACACAAAAACATGAAATGCTAATATGTTCGGGCTCTCATCCTGGACAGACCCATGACTTTGTTGCCTGTCTTGCTTTCTACTCATTGCATATGCTCCAGTCCCTTCTGTTTGCAAAATTAATTAGATTTTACTAATGAAACTTGTAAATGCAGACTTTAACACCCTTTGTGTTCAGCAGAAGGCGGACCGTCCCGTTGAACATGTATGAGTAAAGAGCAGAGATGGAGTCAACACAGTAATAATGAGTCATGTAAAGAGGGAATGTAGTTAGTGTTGACTGAGCATGTACACATACTCAGCACACAACTGAACAAGTGTTGCCCATCAATTTGTGAAGAGGCGATGTGTGTACACAGCTGTAATCAAATGATAGCTTCTTATGCCTGTGAGCCCAGAAGGTTAGAGCACTTAGACGCCCCCTCAACATACACACGTTATGCCCTGTAAAGTAAACATGAAAACAGCTATAAGTCTCTAAATGCAGCCAAAATGCTCATATTCAAATGTGCCGTGAAAAATAAGCGTGGTTCAACATTAAAAGCCATTTTTATGGGTCCTCCTGAACATATATATCTGCAAAGTACAAAACCATAGCAGCAACATGCTAAGATAAAGGCTCTGTATTAGGGATGCACCGAATACTCGGCCACCGAAAATTTTATGCATTTTCGGTTTCCGGCCAAAAGACTTTTATCACTGAAACAACATGGCCGAAACAGGATGTTGTGATGGCGCAAGCTAAAACCGCGGCCAGTACGAGCTTGTCTGAGAGGGCCAACATATCTGCGGTGTGGACGTATTTCAGTATATCTAAGAAAGACACACGGATAGTGATTTGCAAAACATGTAATGCCGAAATTTCAAGAGGGGGTGCATCTGCAAAGAGTTCCTCCACGTCGGGTTTAATTTAATCATTGGGAACTTTTTTTTTCCCCAGAAATGATTCACTTTTAGAAAAAGTTAAGCCATTTTAGTGCTCCACACTTTTAATTGATAATGTTAATTAACTTTGCCATTCAGTAACATAACAATACCATTATTCACAATCTATTACAGACTGTTTGGTAGTATTAATATAATGTTTCTAAGGACAGGTTTACAAAGGTGATTTACACCACAAGTGAGAAATGTTTAACCCTGAAATGTTTAACCATGAACCCTGGGACAGCCTTTACCTCAGCCCTAAGCTTTCTCTTACATGTAGGAGACGGTAAGGTGTAAAGTAGAGCAGGGCATTAGACTTGTGGCTTATGAATGGATACAGTTGGAGCAAATGCACTTTTGGGCAGTGGTGCATGACGTGTTCAGGGTAAACAGAGGCCGCTGGTTTAAAAGCAGACACCAGTGCATTAGGCATGATCAGAGACTAAAGCTCACAGGCAGATAAACGTAAACTGTGAAACTGGAAATAGTCTCCTTCCCCACTTCCTTCTTTAATCGACTTATTTTTTTCTTTTCCTGTCTTGTCTTTTTGCATCCCTCGTCCTCCCCCTTTCACTTTTCAATCCCAGATCAAGTGAGGACTCGGGCTGATTAAAGACTGTCAGGAGAACAGACAGATCCTTGTCTTACTTCTTGCTCTAACTGGGGAAGGAGAAGAACAGCGGGGACTACGGTAGAACTGAGGAGCAGCAGACGGTACAGCGAGCACATACCATTCCATCCACTCCACAGGCGGAAGACTTAACTGTCCAGAACACCTGCTATTACTAAGGCAACAGGAGGCCATAGGACTTCAGTCACGAAGGTACCAACTGATCAATTATGGCGTGAGACACAGAGGCCTAACGGTTTACTGTAAGGATTTATGTTCCATTAAAATCCATGAATGCTTCACCAAACCTTCCAATGTGGGTATGAGTTTTACCCATCATGACAAGGAGACTGGTAAATGTTTCATACCATATTAAGGAAGGTTGACTCTCTTTCTACGTGAGACATTTAAGGCACTAATGTGTAGTTTTCTTCTTTCTGGATGGTAGCACTGAGGTTGCTTTTTACAGGATCTACCTCAGTCTCCATGCTAAAGTTTTATTTAATTATGCATTTTTTAGTGTAAGGATTGTTGAGAAAAAAAACATGATTATTATACTATAAATAATTTCCTTGTGTTCTGTAAAAAAAGCAAAAATAGGCACGTTGTTTTGTGACATTAATGCAAGTCACGCAGAAATGTTCAATTGACTGTTACATGATTGATGCAAACCTCACCAGAATGAAAAGGTCACATTAATAATCATCCTAATGATGCAACTGTCTCTTTCACTGCGAGGGGTACTCAGGAGTTTACCCAGGGCAAAGGCTAATGGCACAGCATCTAGCACAGATACCTGCCAGCAAATATAGGACATGTAAACCCACGCTTTCACCTACAGTATAACCATGGCTGATCACACACAGGTATACACACATAAAGTGTGATATATAAAGATACATGAAGGGGGCTATTTTGAGCCCACCTGGGGAAAGTCGCCTGTCCTCAAAGCAATTTCTTCCTCCATTCATTTATATTTAGAGGTTTGAAGCAGGGATGCTATTGAGCTAGAATCAGTCTGAACTGTTTACATTAAAAAGTGTGTATATTTTTGGTAGATTTCACTTCATGTAAAGTCTGAAATATGCAGCATTGAAATTTGAAGCTGTATGACACGTGACTGTGGGAGGCATGCAAAGGGATGCCAGTCTTCATGCCCCTGAGATGGATGCGGTAACCCTGCTGACAAGGTCAGGAGATAGGTCGTGAGATGGGTACTGAATCTCAACTAGCTCCTGAGGGGCTATTCTGTGGCTGTTGCTGCACTCTGACCTTCATGTAAGCAAAAAATTATTCACATTTGGAAGTCAATGGCATTTGATTTTTATTTATTTTTATACATTTTTGCAATACTATGAATATAGATCTAGTGTCTGCCCTGCGGATGGCTGCAGACCGGCATGTGCTACAGCCACTTATTTTCATCTTCCTGCAAGTAGCTTCAGCCCCCCCTACATACTTCCAACCCCCACTGTGCACGTGCCCTAACCAACAGCAACCAGAAAATCAGACCCCTTTCTGGCTTCCTGTGGTAATTGGACTACACAACCATATCAGATGTATCTCTACTGGGAATCAGGGTTGGATCTTTGTAACATTAAGTGGGAACTTTACTCCAAATCTAATTTTAAGAAATAAAGTACATAGAAATAACGTTTCTGCTTTTTTCTTTTTTTTTTTTTTTTTGTCAAGCTTCAAGTTTAGCTAGCCACACAGTGTCTGCCTATGTTCTTGGTCTGACCCAATGGAGTACTTTAGACATCATCGCTATCGACCCACACACCGGTAAAACTCACACATGAGGAGTCAAGCACCAAAACAGATCAAAGCCAGATGATTCAGTATTTCCAAGGTTTCGCCTGAACAACATTCAGCCCCTTTAACAGACAGACAGGTGAAGTACCTCAGAGGTGTGTGTGGCCTCTGGTCAGAGCTGCTGCACCACTTGATGCAGCGCTCATCAGATAAAAATGTAGCAGCCCTCCAACACCCTTGCTTCCCTGGTCCCGAACAGTAAAATATGTTCTTTATCGCTTATTCCTGAGCACAGAGCAAAACTTCACTGCCTTGTGTGCTGGTGAATTTCTACATTTGGAACATAACACAACATAACACAACACCCTGGTGAGACTGTTTTTCTTTTTTTAGAACATATGATGATGATGCCAGTTTCAAAACTTCTCCACAAGACTCAGTATGAGTTTAGGAAACGGGCATGTCAGCAGCAAGTGAGATCTGTTGATAATCCTACACAAAACAGACCAAGAAGCCTTCGATTCGTTAAGCAGATATTTGAGTGGGGCAAGGTTGCCATGGTTACATCTGTCACCTCAGCATGGAGTGGAATGTGCTTGACTAGTTCTCGGTGGTTTGTGGTGTGTTTCTCATTTTTCTTACCCTGTACTCCCTCTCTTTCACACAACACACAGCCCAGAAAGACACATGTACTTGCAAGGAAAAAAAAAAAAAAAAAAGAACATATGTGTGAGAAAAGGACCAAAATAAACTGTCACTTTGACGGAACGGAAGAAAGGACCTTACATGATAAATTCTGGGAAGAATAGCTCATCCTGTGGTTGATTTAACACAATAAGATGCCTGCTCATCTTATTGTGCATGAGGAACACTGATAGAGTTTTCCTCTGATTGTCAAAACACACACACACACAATCCACATCACTAAAACAATTCCCAATTTGAAAGGCTTAAGATAAATCCAAAAGACACAGCTACATTAATCAAACTAAAGCTGAACATCACGGCTGAGAGAAAACCAATATATGTTTTCCTCAACCTCAGTCACCACTGACAGCCATCTTGGTACTACACACACTCCCCAGGCCACGCACACACACACACACGCACGCACGCACGCACGCACGCACGCACGCACACACACACACACTCAAATACTCATGTTCACTCGTTTCATCCTCTCTGAGCCTGTCTTTCTCCTTTGATTCACATACTCCTCCTCTCCTCTTTCAGTTGCCTCTCTTGTGGGAGTTGAAGAACAATAGATGATGAATGAGAGAAGCCATGTAGGCTATGTGAATCACTCAGCTCGGCATTTATAGTGGCAACTCTCTCGCTCCATCACCAGATATTCCATGTTGGCTGGTGTGGTGAACGGCGTTTTGCCAAAGTGGTATTATACTGCCTCGAGCACATACAGTCAATTTTTTCAGTGTATCGAGGGATTAAAAACACAGAGGGTGGCTGCAGTTGAGGAAAACTTCCTCTCTGCAGTTGTAAGACCAGTAGACATGGACTTTCTATGTGATGTTTAAAAGGGGGTCATCCTTGATACTTTGTCAGAAACAGAGGACATGGACTCACCATGTATTGTTAAAGAAGGGTTTATCCTTTGTCTTTTTTTGCTGAGAGGTGGAATCACTTGTGTGAGTGGTGGCTTGCAAACTAAGTGCTATTTTCTCTTGACACTGCTCTGTGGTTTCAGAGCAGGCATGACTTTTTTAAATTGATATTTTAAAATGAACTTAAATTTAACGGTAGAATTGTTTATCATTGCCCTCTTAGAATGACACTTTTCCAACCTAAAACCACCTCTGTCACTATTATGACGGTCTAAACTTGAACTCAAATTTTGAAAAAGGTTTGGTTATGTTTAAGCCCAACAGTGATACTTGATTAGGCTTAGGGTTAACATAACTGTTTAGTTAAAGTTACAGGGTTACAGCACTTTCCTGTCTTTAAGATGATTTAACTGCCAAGCTCAGCTACTGTGGTACTGTTTAAACACTATACCTGCGAGCCAATCAAAAACATTTTCCAGGGTGTGTGAGTAGATATATAGAGATGTATAGATAGACTAACTCTCTCACTCACATACACACATAAACAAACAGATTAGGAACCTCGGGAGAATCAATTTCCCAGCTGAGAGTGCGACTGTGTGTGAGAGTGTTTCAGCCGGGCTTAGCTGGCCCATTACTGGTGGACTGGGAGAGCAGGCCAGGCACTTCAGCCTGCCCTGTGTGTACATCTGTGTGTGCAGTACTTCTGCAACCACTGTCACAATATTTCATGCCCGTCCCGCATGTTAGTGTGCACGCACACACACACTCAGTCACATGTACATTGAGTTCCAGGTTCTGTTAGGTTGCTACTGAGTCCAGTCATTCAGAGGAGCCTGTGGAGAGTCAACTGAATTCCGACCATCAGGCCTGACAGGAGCTGATATGATGACCATCACTCCATGATGCAGTCAGTCAGTGATGCTGTGTGGGTCTTGTCCTGGGCCAGACCTACAGTAGCTTTGTCACCAGCTTCATGCATCGAAGTGTCATTTCAAGTTTTAGGCTTCCAAATAATTAAAGCTATAGTTTGATCTGTTTACTTAATCATAACCAATATTCTGATATGCACAAAGACTTTAATTTAATTTCTCTCTTTTAAAACAAAACCCATGACTGCATTCTCTCCTGGCTCTGTCTTGTAGAAATCATTGAATTTCTAATATCTAGTCCTTACAAAAACACTTGCCTCTTGCATCAAATGCTGGATACCCACACTGTACAGATTATATAATGCTTGTGGAATTTTCAGACACAAGAAAAAAAAAAGTGACAGGTGCCCCTATGTGGCAGAAAATGCTACTAATCTTCTCCTTGTACAATGGTATTTACCAAAACACCAGTGTAATCCTTCAAGAGGTGTATTTTGTATATGATCACTTGAGGTTCAATAACAAGATGAGCACAGTATTCATGACACAGTCCACACAGCCTGATTAAAACTGGTAAAAATTGCAATAGGTTCCAGGAGTAATGTTTATTTCTTTTAGGCTTATGATCTTTAACTGCACTTTTTGAGGAAAAATCTAGAAACACTCAGTCAAAGCCAAATTAATTTTATGTGTTTGTTTGTCCTCTGCTCCAAAAGGCTTCAGTTCTACTTATGAAGTCAAAACCTGGACTATGCCTCCCTTCAGCAGAACTGACAAGGTCTCCAGGGGCAGTAGCAGAAATCTTTGACACACAAACCGCTGTCTTTAACTTAGTAAAGCTAGATATTGTATTTATCAGATGACTGTGACACTTCATAGACATGGGGCGGCTTTGCAATCTGAACTTTATTACTGGCATTGTAATTAGAAAGAAGCTGAGAGAACTTACAGGTAGGACAACCCTTTATCATGACCGTGTGCTTTGGCAAAGATAAATCACAATGTAAAAATGTCCAATGTTCCTTTCAGGCAGACACTTCAGGGGCCTAACCTGCTACTGTTGCTCTAATTCCATACCACAAGTTCCGTGGCAAATTCTGCTTTAAAGCAGAGGCTGCTTTCTCTGGTGATTTGTGGATTTCATGCCAGTCCTGCACTATGGTGCTGAGTGCCGACACAATAGCTCCTCCAGCAAAGGCTGTCAATCTTATTTCATGACATGCTCTACCTGAGTATTGAATCATATTGTAGTGAAGCCAAGCTCAGCCTTGCTTGCTTTTTCTTAAGCATCACAAAGTACATACATTGCGCTTTAATGTTAACCAAAGCACTGGCTTGTCTAGTGAAGATAACAAGGATGTAAATGAACTAAATTCAGTTCTGACTTAGAAACTGCTCAAGTGTTGAAATCTTTTAAAATGTAATAATGAAAAACCCATGTACTTATGTGGCAAAGATTTTCTGCACAATGATTACGGCAGCGCGCAGACAGAACTTCATTAAGATATATTGCAGACTGGTAGTTGGTGTTTTTCAAGCAATTCTCTATCTGTTCCCCAATCCATTCCTATAACCTGTGAAAGCTAAATTCCCCCAGAGGAGCTCCGGCCCCTGAGACAGAGCATACAGCCAGTACTCCAGAGATGCAATCCATTTCTATCAGTCTGCCCAGACAATTTTTTCATGAAAAAAGAATAAATAGGGCTGTTAAACCCTTATGGCTTTTCTCTTAAACTACAACAAATAGACAGAGCAATAAAAGAGGACTACTGAGAAATTGTGAAATTGCTCGAAAGCTTTGAGGTTACTTCTTTGCCATTATGGCTTTCTATGGGGCATGGGACATTCAGCTGATTGATAAAAGACCATCTCCTTTTCTGCTTGTCAAAAAGCCTCCTCATATCACTTACACAAGCCTCTGCGCTTGTGACTCTGTTTACCTGAGGCTTTACTTCTCCACGTCAAATAACTCTCTCATGTCACCCTTCAAAATGTGTGTGTGTGTGTGTGTGTGTGTGTGTGTGTGTGTGTGTGTGTGTGTGTGTGTGTGTGTGTGTGATTTCGTCTCTGGGTGCACATGCAGCTAACATGAAAAGCAAGTCTTTTGTGGATGAGACTGGATCGATAGTACATTTTTGCTGCTGACCCCTCATTGCTGACTCGCTCTCCTGTGAGCCTCCAGCTCTCCCTCTCTGTCTTTGTCTTTCTCGCTGTGTCACTCCGCCCTCATCAGCTCCAGGACATCAGTCACCACAGTCTGTTAAGGGGCGACTGTGGCAGCATGGTGACCTGCAAGAAATGACTCACCAGTGTTTCCCACAGAATCAGATTCTATTTGTGGTGGTAGCTGATGGTGGGGTTATTATACTGTATGTATACTGTACATAATACCTTATATATAGTATTATTAAATAACACCAAATATAACCGCATTATTAAATAATACTGTAAATTAAGGTAATAAGTACCGTATATACCATATAATGAGTATTTTGAGAGTGAACAGCTCTATCTAGCTTGCTGTCAATCTCCCCTGTTGCTTCTGCCCTAGCTGGCTCTCCCACAGCAGAATGTTGGCTGCTGTCCTGCTCCTCTTCTCCTACATCTCTCTTCATTAGCTACATCTATCCCGCCCTGACCCTCTCTTGCTGCTTCAGCTGCCACAGCAGGCCTGGTTGAAGCCTGGAAATATTCAAAGCAAATTAATTGGAAAGTTAATCACACTGCTCGGACTGTTCAGCTTTCCCGTGTGTGTTCTCTTAAGTTTCTAGGCGCACTGTTTTGCTGAAACCTGGGTCCAGATGGCCTTTGCGTCTCCTCAGGAATTACCCTTTTGAGTCTCTGAAAATATTTTTCAATATTCATCTGGACTGAGGGAGCAAACACTCAGCATCAGAGTTTAAAAAATTGCACAAGCTATGCTAGCTGTCCTCTCTGCTGGGAGAAGCCAACAACAATCCTTCCTCTCATGCATGATCATGTTTTGATTCAGAGTGTGCACGGAGAGGAGGGAGGGGCTGCATTCGGAGACAGGTCTGCTGCCAATGTGTTTCTGAGCGAGAGAGAAAGGCAGAGAGTGAGAGACCCGGGGAAGGAGGGGCTGAGCGAATCAATGCTCTGCACGCAGCCATACAGTGGAATAAGATTTTACCAATTTGATACAGGGGGGAAAAAAAAGAAACTTGGAAAATCAATATGTGACGGTCAGTGTTGGTATTGTGGCTAGCCACCAGAACGTGGTCAATGTATGGGAAACACTGCTCACATCGCATGAACAGTGCGATCGTCACAGTGTTTTTTTCTTTTTTGAAAAGACTTTTCTGTGACTAAGCATGTAACTAAACATCATGGTGCAGTACTTAATGATTCAAAAACTATAAGACTGTAAGATACTGGGATAACTGGTTTTAGACAATACCCTTTTTCAAAATGTATCTGCAGGACAAAAACTTCCATCCATCTAAATTTTATCCAGCCTGTTCCATTCCATCCTAAATAATATAAACCAAATACTGTTTGGAACCCAGACCAGTTTAAAACCCTTTCATCCATTTTCATGATCACTTATTTATATTAAGGGGCCCGAGGATGGAGCTCATCCGAGCATGCTGTAGGAAGGAGGCATGGAGACAGGCCAGACAGGTTGCCAGGCCATCGCAGGGCTTCATTCACACAAACAGTGTGAAATGAAAGTATTAAATATTTATGAATACACTTGAGGATCATAAAATACACGTTAGTCCAGAGCGCCCCAGAGGGAACAAACAAAATATGTGTTTTGTTAATATCACAAACTGCAGATAAAAATACTACGGCATCAGCCATTTAACACTATTTTCTTTTTTCTTCAAATTGCAGGCTATGAGCAAGGTGTAATGACCTTACCAATTCAGTAAAATCTATCAGTGTAACTTATTTCGAAGATAGCAATTCACTGCAACATCATTCTGTTTTGAAATTATTAAATTATTCTTCTAATTCTTCTTTTGAAATTTCAATAACATCAATTAAGTGCCAGATTTATGCGTGCACCAAGAGCAGGCTGTCCCAAGGGAGCAATAATGAAGAAGCTGTAGTGAGGGTGGGGGCTCACAGCTGAAATAAAAGCCTAATATAACTTCTTGAACACTTTGATTTGTAAGATTAGTTTTTTTTTTATGAAAGGTATTGTTGTATTTCCAGTAATACAGGCCAAACACACAAACCTACACACCAATTCATGTATACACAACATATTTTGCAATAAGCTATGAAGAAGAAGAAGAGTGATTTCCCTATCTGTGAGTGACTCACTTTGCATTTCTGAAACAGAGGGGTGGAGCTGACACAATTACAAAAATATAATAATGATGAAATGAATCCTTATTATCATTTATTTACTTCACAGCAGAAATGCACAACACTTCAACTGCTAATGATTATGCACATAAAAGCAAGTGAACCTTTATGCATGACGACTCATATCATGACTTGCAGTAGAAATATAACAGAGAGGCAGAAACACACACAGATCACACTCACACTCAAACAGGACACTCTGTGATAATGAGGGGGTGAGCTTTAGTACAGGAACTCTGTGTGTCTGTTAGTCTCTCACACGGTGCAGTGTGCCTGTGAAACAACACTGTGTCATCACATTTTCTTTTCTTTTCTTTTTCTTTTTAATGTGAGGTGGGATTGTAAAGGCGGAGCAGAAAAAGAAAAACTGGAAAAAGAGAGAAAGAAGTGAAGCATGAAGAGGAAGGTGTAAGAGTAACGCACAACATCCTCATTAGCACTGAATCTGCACTATATAGATGTGTATGTGTGTGTCTGCTTGTGTGACTTTGCTGGAAAACTTGAGGGTGTGATGCTATGAACATGTAAGACAGTTAAAACCAAGTTAATCAGCAGATGTGTTGATGGTTAGTTCCTGTATGAAAATGAATAAATAATCATGAATCAATCAATCAAAAAATGTGTGTGAATGTGTGAACAGGTGCAGAGTGAGAAAGATCTTTCTGAATTAGTTAATTTCTCTTTATCTATTTGTCTATTGGTTTTGTTTGTTTATTTTCTTTATATATAAACTTTGGCAACATGTTTTTTTAAGTAGGACTAACTAACAAATTGAACAGAAAAGGAGAGTTTGAGAACAATTTTCTGAGTGTGAATGTTTGAGTGTGCATGTGTGGGTGGGTGGCAGTGTGAGTGACGTCTGGGAGGGGGAGAAAGAGACAAGAGCTAAATTAATCCCTGTGTGTGGGCAACTTTCAGGGGCATACACACTATGTCTCTCACAGACACACACACACAGACACACCTTTTTCAAGTCTTCTCTCTGAGTCACATGGCTCTCTTTGTGTTGGCTCAGTCAGAGATAAAAGTATTGAGACAGCCTTTGTTGTGTTTGCATGCAAAATGGATTCAGTGTCAGAGGGTGAATACGAGGTGAAAGAAGAAGCTGTCTGATTTTTCTTGCTGCCTTTGTATCAGCATCTATGTACATATCCCTCATTAAAATATCAACACTGGCAAGGTAGGATTTGTTTTAAAATGCCAACAAGTCCTTGTACTTACGAAACAAATAAATGGTTTGGTCAGTGAATTTCAAAGTGACCTAATATATATGCATGTTTTTTGATCTGCCACACAAAAGGTGAAACTCTGGTGAAGTTTAAAGCCACTTGCTTATTTACAGACACAACTGGTTTAAGCTGACTTCTGGACAACAACACTGCATCTGGATGAGGAGCTCATTTTAAACTTGTCTGATATTTGTGTGCATCACTAGTTCTTGAGTGTTTCTGACAGGTCTGTCTGTATGTCTAATATAGAGAAATAAATAAATATGGACAAATTCCACTGGGACCAAATCATACATGTTTTTTCAACAAGGCCATAAATCTACAAACTGTATCTTGTAATTACAAATCCTATGTCACAAACGTGTTACAAGGTATGGCCTCTCCACTCACCCCAGCATAAAACAAACATTAAAACATGTATTGCCACCTGGAAATTTTCAACTAAATCTTCTTTTTGTTTACAGAAACATACCCAGTACAAAAAGCTGCAAGTGCCGGGGAAAACCTAATTCCTACTGCCCACACTGGCACCTGGCTTTATCAGGTTTTGAATCAGCAATAGGTCACACAAGAAAAGCATACCAATGTAGGCTCTCATTATCGTTTCCCACTGATGTATGACAGAAAAGATCAATACAGCATTTCTACGGGTGTTAAAGCCAGTGTGTGTGAAATCAGATGAATAAAATACATAACAAACGAGGACGTCAGGAGGATTTCAGACAGAGAGCAGCGGAGCATTTAAAAACTATTCACATTTAGATGTCGCAAACTGTCAAAAATGGATTAAAAGCTCCTGAAATCGATATGAGAATAACAATCTTTTCCCAACAAAGTGCATCATTCACACTTATGTAAAAAAGGATTGGCTCTTACTGGCAGAAACAAGACGCAAGATACATCTTCAAGGTAAACATGTCCTGTATATTATGGTCTGCCTATGCTGCAAACTAAGAGAAACAAATGGAAAAGGGATGTGAGAGTTCCACAGTGAGATGCAATTGAGAGAAGCTAGCCTTGATCTTTAAATTCCTGCAAAGCCCTGTAATAACACAAAAATCGAGGTCACAACATTCAGAGTTTGTTTCCTGTGAGATGGGTGATGGCACTAATGCTGTTTGTTATGTAACACGTCAATGCGATGGTGTGTCTCTTAAGTGCATGTGCAAAGCTGCTGCAGATGCAGGAGCGTACATGTACATGTGTGGATGTATGAGAGAGTGAGACCAAGAGACATGTGCACTGCAACCAACCACAGCTCATTAACGTCTCTATGAGGGACAAAAAACACACACACACACACACACACACACACACACACACACACACACACACACACACACACAAACAAGATGGATATAGAAATACAGAAGTCACTCACTCAGTCCCACAGTCCCTCTCTTCC
The DNA here is from genome assembly GCA_037833715.1 of Toxotes lorentzi. NCBI lineage: Eukaryota > Metazoa > Chordata > Actinopteri > Toxotidae > Toxotes > Toxotes lorentzi. The sequence goes on along the minus strand of JBBMJY010000003.1, from coordinate 2,254,339 downwards.
ACTGTGTGTTTATGGGTAGGTGTGGGTGGGTGGCCAGGTTAGTGTCAACTATGCTACGTTTAAGAGGCCACATTTTGCATTTACGTACATAAACGAGCTGCTTTTGGGACAGATTATCTATTTGGGGGACAAAACTGTTGTCCTACTTAGGTTCAGACACAATGAACAAAGAACTGACCTGAGACCTGGTCATGGTGCTGTACACACATAGAAAAAACGAGATGAAGAGTGTATAAACAAACAAATGATATTCATACGCATTCATAAGATAGTTCCCGTTCCTGTGTCAGCAAGACAAATCTCTGTCTGTGATGCAATCTCACTGAATGTCGGTGCATGTTCTCTGTCTGTCTGCCTTCGGTCTCTGCTTCACAGCTGTTATCTGATGGGGACTTCACAGTTTGACGATGCCGTTTGATTCATTTTGCCTCTGCTTGGTCCAGACTGTATTTTCTGTGTGTACCTATAAGCTCTCATACTTCACATTCACTCCTCAATAAAATAAGGTACCAGTAACCACGGCTTTCTTATCGGCCAAGCGTCTCTGCTGTACTTCATGTGTCACTGTCTTTTTCAGCCTTACAGGGAAAGAGAGCTGCGATAATGTTACGTCTCTGATAAGGAGCCACGAGCACAGATTGAGATTTCACCACCAACTCAGCTCAAACATCCTTGTTCTTCCATGTAAACCACAACGATTTAAAGATCACTGAGACAGTTTCAGATTACTCAGCCTTACCTTGTTTTCTAACTTCTGTGCTTCCTTTCCTGCTACAGCGAAGCCCATGAAGCAACGCTGTTGTGATTTATGGGCCAAAAGATTTCTTCATATCCAACTTAAAACTGGTCGTAAAACTGTCGTTAGGCCTAATATGTTTGTGTGTAATTGCAACTTGTTTCAGACTGAAATATTAAAAAATGATAGTCATACTTTTAAACCAGATTAAGCTCAGGTAGATCTTAAATGTCTGACCAAATCAGTGAATACTGGTATGTGACTCTGAACTCTGCCCCTCCTCACAGAGAGCACTTCTGATTGTGGAGTCCATTAAAAGTTCTGTTTTACTTAAACGCTGTGGTCAGGGTTAGCAGTGCTTCTATACCGGTGTTTTAACGGTCAGAGTGACCTGATACGCCTATAAAACTCCGTATTAATGAATAATATTTTCATGCTTGAATACATTCATGTCACACCTCGTTCAAAAGTTTGGAATCTTGATTTTCATTCATTTTTCGATAAGACTCACGACACAAATGACTGATGATTTAACGCTGCAGCAGAAAGAACTGATCATCTTACCTGGAATCTTGCGTCTTTCTGGGCTCTTCAGAATAAAACGTAATTGTGGGTGAAAACAAAAATCCCAAAATCCAAGGACACCTGAGGGCTCCTTTTGAAGAACAAAAAGTTCCCTGGTTAAACCAGCGCATCTTATTTCCAAACCATAGTTTCCCTCCATGTGGTAACGTTCACCTCTAAGACAAACTCAAGGAACAAACGGCAAATGATTGGACCAATGATATTTAGCGTTGTTTACATTAGTAAACTTCCAGGAGCAAAACAAGCCAATCAGAATCTCTCTTTCACCAAAAAGGCGGACCTATACACCTTTACACGCGCCCCGTTTGGGGTTTTATTGACAGCTGACTCATCCAATAATGTGACAGCAGTGTTGTCCACCTGCTCAGGACGCAAGTGATGATGTGCGATACTTCTGATTTCCTTTCCGGTCCGATACCAAGTAAATATCAGGCTACGGATACCGACACTTTGTACATGTGTTTGGAAAATCAAAATAAAAAGCAGTGTATTTCAAATTATAGCTTCATAATGAATACGAGAAATATCTGGTATTGGAAGGATCAATATTTCAGTATCGATCCTCACACCACTACTCTGAAGTCACTGCTGAGGCTAACTTGATGATTTAATGTGAATTTCATGTGATGAGTGTTTTACTGTGTTTGAAATAAGACATTAAAAAGAAGAATTTAAAAAAGTGTCACCAACTTAACTATGATGGGACTGGGAGCAAACATGCAAAATGAAACTCCAGCATTATCGTCACAATTATCTCATGGACATGCATGAACTTTATTTAACAAAGTGACAGTTCAATATTAACTGAAGGAGTTTATTCAGATTTTTTTTTTTATTTCTCTTTGGGGTTCTACAAGATTAAAGGTAAAAAGTCAGCAGAGATGTCAGTGTCATTTCTGACACTGTGACATAAAAGCCTAAAAGCAAGTGTGACGTCAATCCAGCGGCTCAGTGGCCCAGTTTGCACAGCTGAAACTTTTTTCCAGCAAATAAGATCGACCCCTCACTGTGCAACCCCTGCAGGCTGCTTCCCCAAGGACAAGACAAGTCTGACACAGGCCCTCTGTCCCCTAAAAGGACAGATCTCTTTCAAGCCTGTTACTAACACCCCTGTGCATAAAGTCTGCTATGCCTAGTTTTCTCTCTTTTTCTATCTCTTTGCTGCCTCCCTTGCTCCCTCTACGATTCTAGTGAGGGATCCTGTGTGGCAAGATCCTCTAGAAATTTGCCCCATAGCTATTTTGAAACTGTATCGGACCGGCTGGCTTGGCCACTGACTCATTTCCACCTTATAACTCCCTCATAATGTGAGACAAATCAATTATCGATGAAAAAACCCTGCAAAGATGCACCGAGGCCCTTTCATGTGTCAAACCCCACAGCGTGCCAGAGGAACACAAAGAGGAGATGAGGAAGAGAAGTGGTGATGTGAAGGGTAAGAGGAAGGGTTAGACAGTTTGTGTGTGTGTGTTTGCATGTGTGAGTGTGTTTATCGTCTCAGACGATTCCTCGGTGGCTGCCCTGTTTGTCCCTTAAAAGGAGCAGTTCAACATTTTTGGAAATCCTTTTTTTTTTGCTGTCTTTAAGACAGTCAGATGAGAAGACTAACATCAAGTTCATATCTGTGTGTTAAGCAAAGAGCTAACCTAGCTTAGCATAAACACTGGGAACACACTGGGTTAAAATTGTACTTGCCCTGCCTTTAGAACTAACCTGTTTACGTGATGCAGAACAGAAATGTACAAACAACGTTTTAAGACTTTAGGGGAATTTACAAGCTGCAGTTAGTTATTGTTAAAACAAGCAGTACTTCTATAAAGCATATCTGTTTTAATGAGGGTTTCCAGATACAGTCAGCAGAGGTTTTGGGTTAGATTGTGTACAGGTATGATGGACTATGGACACAAATGTTGTTGATCATCAAGAAATAGTTCCTGCACACATTTCCACCTTACACCAAATCTTAACCCTACATACAAAAGATTGAGATCAGTCCTCTCATCTCACTCACAGAAAATGAATAAGCATAATTCCCATAATGTTGAACTGTTCCTTTAAGGCAGCAGCTCTTCTCTTCCTCTCTTGTTTGGACCAAATTCTCTATCACACTCTCTCTATTTTTGCATCTGTTGCTTCTCTGCTGAACTATTTTTGTCCTTCTCTCTCCTCCTGTGTCTGTTTCTCACTTCTCTGGCTTCTCATACACCCTCCTCTGAACCTACTGTTCCCTGTCTCCATCCTCCCCCTCCATTTTCACACATCTGCCCCTCCTGCTGGGCTCTGCCTGTCTCTGTCTCCTTGCTCTCCTTCACTCTTTGCACTCATTCACTCTCAAGTCACCAAGGTTAGGAATACTAAATTACTGACTGCTGAAATTCTCCTTGAGGACGACTTCCAACCTCTGTCGCTCGGCCCCAGCTCTGCTGATCTCATGCTTTAACCTCTGCAGTGACATTTTCGTGTGTTGGGATGTTTATGCGTGCCTCTGAGTGGATATGCAAAATAATTAATTTCCGGTGCAGTGTGTGATGGCCTGCTGCTCTCTGTGTCTCTAAAAAAGAAAAAGGAATCACTTCCCCTTCATCTTCCCACTCTGTCTCTCTCCATCAGTTTCCCTCTTTTGCTCCCTCGCTCCCTCTTGCTTTAGAAGTTGTGATTGTGTTCAGGGTAAAGTGAAGCCAAGGGCAAGGCAAGGCCTCCTCCTCTGAGGCGGCGGCTGCTGGCCATTTAGACAGCATTGGGCATAAAACACACAGGCCTTGGGATATCACTGGGCCCCTGCACGGTAGAGTAGCAACACCATCCGTGCATTATTACACTGGCTGAACACATTGCTGCAAGAGTGAGCACAGATTTATGCTCAGTCAGAGGAGGGGAGTGTGTCCATGGGTAATGGCCATGTAAGAATAGATAGAGAGATAGAGGAAATATAAATCACTTACCTGATTGGAAGAGAACAAAGGGTCAGAAAGCAAAGGAAATAAAGAAAAGACAGTGTTAGATGATATACATATCAGTACAGTACAGTACAGTATATGCTTATACTGAATATGGTTAAAAGATCATGGTTATGGTAAAAGCTTGGTAAGGTTAGAGAAACATTATGGTTAAGGTTAATAAACAGACAGTGGCACTTCTTTGATGACAATTTCTTGTTCTTGTTCTTGTTTGTAGATTTTACCAAAATATAAACAAAACACTGTAAAATAACACAATATAATGATATGATCATAACAAGATCCACATCCACATATCTAAAAGCTGCAAAGGTGAGTACTTTGTTTACAGAAACACTTTACACTCATAGTCTCATAGTTGCTGATGATTCAGAGACCACAGGCGGTTACTTTTCAGCCATTATCTCCCAAAGTTGGTGTGTTTCCACCAATATACTCCACAAAAGCACACAGTTCAACAAACCCTGTATCCGTTCTCCACTAGGAACATGGAGAAGAGAACAAACCAGTGAAAATAAATCATGACCAAAAATTAACAAAAAACGAGTCCAAAACAAAACAGACACGATCAAGGCTGTTTGATGAAGTATTCCACCATTAACACCAGGGTGAGATTTAAACCGTTGCATCTTGGGGCAGAACCTTTCAAACACCTCCTGTCGGGGATGAGCCCCATTTGGTCGACTTCTTTGTGTGGGAAAGCTTGTCTACAATACTGTCCTCCATCCACGAGAGATTTAATAAACCTTCCACAACAGGGACATGACAGGAAAGCTTGTGAGGCTGTACTGAAGGGGAAAATGGCAGCAAACTGTTTACGGTACACAGCTCTTTTGTCTGATAAGGAAGAAGCAGTGTGGATGGAAACATCAGAGCACTGTGTTCATAACCATACACTGAGGTGCATATGAACTTAATTTAACAAATGAAGCTTTGGAGGTTTGAAATCACACTGTTTAGTTAACTGGATACGATCTGTGTGTGTATTTTCACATACACACTCCAGCTTCCCAGTGTGTAGAACAGCAGCAGCAAATAAAACATCAGGAATTAGGGTAGTGGCAGGATTAAACAAGGATTGTGTATTTTGTTTTTCCTTTGACTGTGTGCGTGTGCGAATGTGCAAAGACTACACCAATCCATAAATACAACTTTCATCATTACTGATTTAAACACTGTAGTAGGTGTCTATCTATCTGTGACACACACACACACACACACAGTCAGAGATAGAGAGAGGCCTAGTTACACAGACCCAGATAAAGCAAGAAAAAGGTATGAAAAAAGAGAGAGAGAGAGAAAGAGAGAGAGAGAGAAAGAATCAGGCAGTGAGAAACTTTAGAAAGTGTGTATTTGCATAATCTCTTCTTTGCAAAGAGTCTAGGGGAGGAATAATAAGCTAGAGAAAGCTGCCAGCACAGTGTTGAGCCAAACCCCTATGTGTATAAATGCAGCTTGCAAGCAATACAGTAGCTCTCAGTGCTGCTTTACTCAGTTGCATGTTCAGTTGTATTACACTCACGTGGGCGTCAGACATCCTGCATTTATACCCACAGATGTAGATTAAAGAAAATAGCAGGCTGACAATTCTTCCCCTGCCCCTGAATATCCAATTACTCTTAGCGACTGTAATTTAGACTAAGTGAATTTAGACTAAGCTCTTCACTCACTTGCTCTTGAATATACTTACAAAACCAGCCTCATATACTGTATGTATGGATCTAAATTGCCATCAAAACTTCAATCACAATGATGTTTCCCAGGAAAATGGGGAAATAAGTGGAGGAAATAGTGCTGTGCTTATAGTAATTGTTGACCATCAGATGTCACCTCTGTGCACTTTGATTTGTTTTGTTTTTTCCCAATTAACATTTAAAATAATAGAAGACTGGCTTTCAGTGAGAGAATTTCACGATGAGCATGCAGAGATCTAAAAATGATCACAAGGACCTTGAACTGGATCACAAGTTGGTTGGGAGGCCGGTATGAATAAACCATAGTAGGTGTGACATGACACTTTTTCGAAGATCTGGATTTTTTTACGGTCAAATGCAGGATCAAAAATCATTTTACCATCTTCAAAAGGCTGCTGTCAGTACAAGAGCTCTAATCTGCCCATCAGTATGAGCCTGGATAGACATGAAGGGAGAAATTCCACATTTGATTGATTTTACCACAGAGTGCCGCTGACCGTCTGGGATCAACTCAGAAATCAGTGACAAGGAGCCTAAAGCCAGAAATGGCAGAAGTAACTCTAACTGGAAAGAACATGATGGACAAGGACACCTAAAGCATGCATACTGTGTCGCTAATTTGTCCCTAAGTGGAAGGCTCATTAATTGTGATTGACTTCAGATGGACTGAGTGAGAGGAGAGACAAATTGAGTGATGTTTGAAATAAACTTGAGCTGTTGCAATAACAGATAGCTCATTATAAAGACTAAGTCTTGGCCTTGTTTCCAGAGTTCATCTCACTTGCTGCTCTGTAATTTGGATGTCTTGTTCTGCACCCTGAGGGCCCCACAGCAGAGCGGATGCTGCAATCCTTTGAAATCATCCCAAAAAGGGGAAGGGAATGATATTATTGGCTTATTGGTGTGCAGGGAGCATATCCTGGTTTCTGTTTAGCAGGCGACAACCTGCTCTTCCCGCTCATCAGGCAGACATCACACCCACCAGAGCATGATCATAGACTACACACACACACACATTTATTTTACTCAGCTTGTGAGGATGTAGTGCATTTTCTCCCCTCCATGACCCTAACCACTACAACTAAATATCTAACCTTAGACTTTACCTCAAAGTTAAATCAGGATGTGAGGAGCTCATGTGTGCTCTGTAAACCACTACATGACTAATGTTAAACTTAACCTCAATTTCATTCTAAAACACGTCTGTAGCCCCAAAACAAACTCTTAAAGGGGTGACAATTGTCCAAAATGTCCCCACGAACTTCTGAAATTACAGTCCTGACGCACTTACATACATACATACACGTTACATTTCTAACATATTACTATACTGTTAGGTCCTTCATTATCAGTGTTTTCTTAAGAGTCTCCACATTCAACCGCATTGACTAGATGCCCAGTCTCAACCTCTGTCCCAGACATGACCCAAAAATAATCACTCATGACTTGGCTTTCCATAGCCACGTTTCTTTGTGACAAATTTTAGTAATTTAAGGATAGACTTGCTGAGGTCATAGCCATTTTGTTTCATCCATTTTTGGGTGAGGAAGTTTTCTTGTGTTGTGTTTTCCATTATTTTTCACGTAGTTGAATTAATTTTGTTTGGGGAATGACTCATTTCTGCTTTGTTGTTTTGGTTGATCTCACACATATGATTTATCCAGCTGACTAAAAAATAAACAACAGACTGCTGAGCAATACTTTTATCTCCTTTTGCTAAAGATTTCTTGGGACATCAGCAAAGATGAGTGTATTTTATGCAATGGCCTCCAGTCAGGGCATAATGATGCCTCTGTGGAGACAATTGCTTCACCTAAGTATGAAAAGAGCATCTGTAAAAGTGTATGTATGGCACTCATCGGCTATGGTCATGCACCAGTGTCATTGAAATTTAGGTGAATTTCTCAGTCACTGACTTTGCCATAAACCTCATCTGTCAAGCAGACTCCAACTGGTCCTAATGGTTATGTGATGTGCATTTAAAGATCACACCTGCTGTCCCACGTGAATAACTCTGAAGGTTACTGAACTGTGTGGGGGCTTTTGTGTGTGATTCAACCTTCTTGGTTCCCTCTCTGAGCCTCTGACTTCCCTTTAATCGTTTGCAGAGATCAGCGGTGGTGGGAAAAAGGGAGAGAATGCAGGCGTAAGCAGGTTTATTCTTCAGACAGTACACAAACAAACAAGCACATGCACACATACGCAGACAAACATGTGCACACATGCAGGTAAATATACATACACGAATTACAGTGTTAAATCTTGTGTGCAGCTGTTTTTTTTTTGTGCACACACATGCAAGCACACACTCCCCCACACACAGACAAACAAAACCCCAAACCACAGTGGGGTCAGTGCACTCGTCTACAACAGGAGAGTAAATAAAATTGTGCTTATTTTATCCCAGCCTTGTAGGTGTGTGTATGTGTATGACTTTGAGCGTGTGTGTGTGTGTGTTCCAGCTGCCTGAGCTTTCCTAAAGGACAGTGTTAATAGCCACTGTGCCTCCTTCAAGGTGGTTGTGCACATGAAACCACAACACAGTGCAACACTTATTTCTTCCTCAGCAGCAGCAGTCACAGTGCAACACAGCACATTATTATTTTTTACTCCCCTCATATCTACTCATCAGTATTCAGAGTAATGATTTTAGTGTCTTGGTCACATTTATATCACTGTCTGCCTCAGCAAGCATAAGGACACCTGGATTCAAACAGAGGAACCAGTGATTCATGCCACAACATTCACTACTCTCTCTACTCTGCTGTAAATTAGACTTTATTGCAGCTTCATTATTCACGCAAATGTAAGCCAATGTGTTTATGTACACACAAAAGACATCATGTCTGATGTCTTGATGTGTGTAATCCTAATGTATGTAGTAGAACCAAGGCTGGAACTATGCTTCTGCAAATACGTAAATGTCACTGCAGACCTAAGGAAGGGTGTTATGAGTAATATTAGGTGACAAGGACAATTCTTAACTCACTCTACAAGGTTCAGTTGTTCTGATGAAAACGTTCTAAAAGACAGATGAAGTTACTTGGATGGGTGGATAAACACCATCACATCAAAAGAAAATAAAAAAACTTCAAGACCTTCAGTGAGTTCAGTGCTATTTTTGATCTGAGGAGCCAACACGACAGCAAATCCTGTTGAGTACTACTGGATAACCTGGATGACTGAAAATTTTCATTTAGCAATTCTGGACTGAGAAAAATTTTAATGTTGTCAAGGTACGTCTGGTAACTTCATGTGTTTAATTTGTACCGGTCGCAGCACAGTTTTTGAAGATCGCTGCAAATGATCAATGTGTATGAAATAAAAAGAAGCTATTTTTGTCACATGAGAGCAAAGAGTCAAATAATCAAAGATTTCTGTCAATGGGACATTTCATGGTGTATTCCTTCCTAAACAATTACTCCAGTGGCACCTGTTCACCATTTGTTCCTGTTTGTATGTGACTGGGAATTGTAAGAAAACACACACATTTTAATGTAACAGGTACAAATGCTCTACTCTCTGGTTGTGTATAAAAATAAATGTCCCCCAGCATCTGTGAGACTGATACGCTAAGTGCATCCATTACTGTTTTGTTGTGTTTATGTGTGTATATAGATATATATGTGTACTTGTGAGCACATGTCTATTGCAGCCAGTGAGCCATACACAGATACGGATGGGGGATCATGTCTCTGGAATGTGCCCATAAAAACTTTGTCACAGCACAGGGAAGACGCCACAAAGCCCACACTTTATGCAAACAATATGAACATACAAATTGTGGAGATAACACAAATGTTCTATTGCGAAATACACACCCACAGACACATGCACACATAGACCTACACACACACACACACACACACACACACACACACACACACACACACACACACACACACACACACATACACAGAACCAGATTGGTCTATTTGGCTGCTCATCCCAATTGAGAGGGCCTTTGATCACACATCAAACAGATAACAACCTGGGAGAAAACACACATGCATGAATTCACATGCACACACATGCACACACGTACACACACGAACACACGGAGCGCAGAGTGTGAGGATTCATGTGCAGAACAGGTCGTTCCTGGGAATGCGTGACAAGAATGGTAAGAGCAGATGAGTGTCGAGGAGAGACGGGAGAACAGATGGATTGAGAACAGGCGAGGAGGGAGACAAAGAGAGAAACGAGACTGTGGCTGGAGGGAGGAATTCTAGTCACACTGCACAGGGACACATTAGCTGGCTCTTGATATTTCTTCCTTTATTCCAGCATTTAGTACATTTCTAAGATGGACTTTTATCTATTGAGTTCATGATGATTTTTTAACAAAAAAATGGGCAACAACTGGATTAAAAAAGTGAATAGATAATACAGAAATCAAATTAAGAATAACTGAGAATTTATGGTATTAATTACAGGTTCACATGACCAGCAACTCATTTGTGTTTGTGTTTCCTCAAAATCTTGTCTCCTCTTCCTCTTATCAGAAGCATTTTCTAGGCCGTTGCAAGAGGACATCATTTGTTGTAAACTGCCTTGGTCTTTTTGGTCTTGTTGCAACATAACTTGTGGATGCAAGGAAGCATAAAATCCAGGTTAAAATAAAATAGGTTTAAAGCATCGCTTAACTCAAGCTGAAAATGTGGTTGAAGATGAGATACAACTTTTTATTTGATCTAGTGCTGAGGTTAAAACAGATCTGCAACTTATTTAAAACAGAAATCTGAATTTTTGAGTGAAAATCAATAAAGAGTAAAAACGATGAGCCTAATATATTCCATGAAGTTATTCTCAAGGAGGCATTCAGCTTTATTTTCCATCAGAGGCTCATGGCACTGAGCTCATGCTGCAGCTGCCGAGCTCTCCCACACACAGATTTGAGAGGAACTCGGTGTAACTACAACATGCCCATATTCAAAGGATTTTATTCATATCTGATTTGCATAAGCAAACATTTCCCCGAATATCAACAAACAAGCATGGACAAAGACATACTGTACATGAACATGCACATTAAGGATACAGAATTATGCACACATACACTCACGCAAATAGGCATGAATGCACCCACATATTATGCACACAGACGCACACACAAACACTCCAGAAACGGCTCTCTAATATGAAAGCATCGGAGTCTTTAATGAGCAGGATAATGTAGGCGGCTGTTTTGAAATTCCGCTACTCGTCTGTACCAATCTCCAATTCCTCACCTCCCTCTCTACCTCCCTCTCTCCTGCTAAATCCCTTTCTTCTACTTCCCCGCTCTCCTCCTCTGTCTAGCAGCAGCAATTCAGTTTTAATTGCTTTCTGAGTCACCTAATTCCTCTGAGGAAAGACAGAGCATGTGAAGGAGAGAGATGGAGAAGGAGACTGAAAGAGATAGTATATTTAAACATTTAAAGACTCAAACACACACACTGTGCCTCTCCCTCTCCCCTCCTGTCTTTCCCTTCTCCTTAGTCTTCCAAAGGTCTGACTGCTCAAAACTTTATTATTCAAAAACTAATCCTCTCTTACCCTTAAAAGTCAAGAAACAGTCTTCAGTCCTCTTTTTACCTTGACATACAGTGCTTTATTCAGGGTGAGAATTTTAGCTAAATTCTACCTCCCACAGCAGCAGTTTTTGACTGGTGTCAATGTACAAGGCTATTTGCATTGTTCTAGAAAAAAGAAACATAACCTCATTCCTCTAAACCACTTGTTTTCCCATGAATGGTAAAGAAGACAAATGTTCCTTTTTTTCTCTGCTGGTTTCTCGTCTTTTTATAGGCCACGCTATTGTGCAAAAATCCCAAAGTCCTTTCAAAGGAAAGTGCAGCAGCAGCATTTATGTGGTTGTATATTACATTATATAGTTCCAGCACAGTAGCTAATTAGCCGGTCACACCCTGATTATGTCACTGATTGCCTCATCGGTCCTGTGCTCCTCTCAGAGTAAAAGGCTTGTTATGGTTGGCTATTTGGAGAAGATGTGGAGAGTCACTGAATCCTTTTGTCATCACCTCTGGCTATCGCACTCCCAAAAAAAAATTCCATCTCATTAAGTCACTTCTATTCACTGGAGAGTCTCAAAACATCATGTCCTCAAAAGATAATTCAACATTTTTGGAAACTGCCTACTGACTTGCTGGGCGTTAGGTGAGAAGATCACGACCACTCCAGTGTCTGCCCATTAGGTATGAAGCTACGACCAGGAGGCAGTTAGCTTACCTTAGCACAGAGACGGGAGGAAAAGCTAGTCTTGCTTCAACTCAAAGTTCTTCTTGGCTCTGTGAATTCCTCACATCCCAATAAATAGGATGTGACATGTTAATTATTCTGCTTTAGAGGTGCTAGTAGGCAAATTTTCAAGTTTGCACAAAGCCTGGATAGCTGCTGATGAGAATGGATTTAATCTTCTAACAAAAAAAAGTTTAGATGTTTATTCCCCAAAATGTCAAACTATTCCTTCTAAATAAGGTGAAAAAACGCCAGCACAGCGTTTCAACTTGATGTCAAAATGCATCAGGAATCAGAACAAAGGTAATTCATCAGGTTGCTCCTCTAAATTTGAGAAAAGAAAAAAAAAATATGAGAATACTTTAAAACTCTGAACTTGAAGGAAAATTTCAAGGACTGAAATTACACACAAGAAATAACTTGATGAGAAACTTTAATAAATCTGGTTTGACCAACGGTCTTAAAAAAAAAACAAAAAACAAAAACACATAATATTCTCTAGATACCTAAGATACCTAGAATTAAAGGATGTGAGATGAATGTGTTGCATAGAAAGACAGCTAAGTTACAGACTGTGAGATTAATATTATGATAAGATGGACTGAACATGTGGACATGAACCAACTGTAGACTGAGCAGATGTTTTCAGTGTGAGACTGCACAAAAATCAAGAGCAGCCATAAATCAATACTTTAAAACAGCTAAAAATCTCAAAATGGGTAAAAAATTATTTGTCTAATAACAAATGAGGCCATAAAGTAAAAAAAAAAGCAGGTATGCATTGAAGATGAGCTAAAACGCACTTTAAAGCTGATGCGATCCTTTGAACTCTCCTTGACTATTCAGCCTCTACTGCTTTTCATTCGGGCTTTGAAGTTGAAATCAAGGTCCTCTGTTCCTACAGCCATGACCAGACAGAATTGATTTGGTGTTAATGAAAGCAGGCCGTGAATGTATCTGTGAAGGTATGTGTGTCTGTGTTCAGTGATCCATCTAAAGTCAATATGAAAGAATACATATTTAACAAGAGATTGTTTTTCTTGTTTTGTGTTTTATTATTTAAAACACCCTGTAAAGCCCTTACCAGGACTCTGTGTCATCCTTTGGTTTATCTGTGCGTATGTTCACGAGACAAAATGAATCTGCTGAACATGGTATCAGCATTTGTCACAGTGGTTGCAGACAGAAGGCAAAAAGCTCCTACTTTACTTTTCTTTGTCTTGAACACGTGACACAAACAGCTCCATTGACCTTTGCTCTTTAAATTTTAATGTGATTACATCACCAGTGCTCTTTTTCTTCTTCTCTTTCCATTTCTGCCTCGCTTTTATCCACCACACTTCGGCTCTCCTTTTTACATAATGATGGAACTCTGTCTGTTTTTACTTTCCTGTGTTTGTCTGTCAGAAAAGCATTTACTTGTGTTTGTATTCATACAGCTTTGACAACAGCGACTGCACGTATCGGCCTCATGGCAAATTAGTCCGTGTTTATCATGAGGTGTTTATCATAAGGCCTCGTAAGCAGCTGTCGCTCTTAATAGAAAAAAAGTTGGCTTAGCCTTAAAACTTTACCCTCCAGAGGACTTGAAGGCAACACACAGTGCTGAATGAAATTACTGACAGTCTTGGTATGTTTTGTTGAGTCAGCATGATCCTGTGCGTGTGTGTGTGTTTGTATGTTCGTGTTGGTGTGTCTGCTGGCAGCTGTTTAGTGGCCAAGTGTGCAAGTGTGCCTATGAATAGGAAATTACCTGTGCACACATGCCTGTGTGTGGATGCCTTCAAACACACTCTATATCCTTTTATTGCTCATGAATTAATCATTTCTTCTGTGATCGACCAGATACGCTCACCTCAAGAACCAATTAAGGAGGTATTGAGTAGAAATTTAGAAAAAGTCTGTCCCAACACTGCTAAATAAGACTGTCAAACTCCTAAATGTTTAATCTGAAAACATTACATCGACAGCCAGACGGACTTCTGTCCATTTAAATATTAAGCTGGTTATGTCATCTGTGCACTTTTTCATCTCCCTCTGCTCCCCTTCCTCTTTTTATTCATCATTCCCTCCTTTATTCTCCTCCAGTTTCCCTCCTTTTTCTCTTACGGTGTTATACTTGATCAGATGTGCTGTCCATTCTTTTGAAGGATCGATGAAGTTTATGTCCGTATGTGTGTGCTGACAGAAGGCAGAGTGTTGTGGGTCAGCCAGAGTGACTCAGACTGGTGCTTTTTCATGCACTATTACAAAGCTATTTTTACACTGACACATCTCTCTCCTTTACCGCTTTTAGCCTTGTTCTCTTATAGATTCTCTCAAGTGTTTTTTAGCCTTTTGTGCCCAGACACTGGCACTGCTTTTTCATTTTAACATACATTTGCAGTACTTTCAGATGCATTAAGTTGAAACTTATTCTGACCCTGTTTTCTGTCCCAGATGATGTCTCCTGCTCACATTCCTTTTCCTACAAGTACAAAAGTAAATTTGTGCTGTTTAAAGGAAGTAAAGTGCTCACGTTGAATGCAAGAACAGACTAACCAGGCCAACACTTGTCCATGCAGTCTGACCACAAATGACTGAATGACATTTGGAGCACCTTTTTCCATCAGCCTGATTAACTTCACACAAAGACCATCTTAAGTAGCCTCAGGTGTGCTGCAGCATCCACTCCTCTTTGGATTCTGATGTTGGTCAGTAAGGTCTGACTCACCCACCCCCAAAGGTGTTGGGTGGGGTGTGGTCACAGCTTGCCAGTCAAGTTCTTGTGTCTAAACTATTACCACTATGTTAGACGAGTCTCAGACCAAAATTTTCATGTGTATTCCACATTTAAACTCACATTCGTCCTTATTATATTTTAGCACAACATAATGGCCTTTGAACTCTATGTCCAGTACATAGCTGAACTTTGTGAATGCTTTCATGCACGTGGACACCATCAAAATACACTCATGTGTAAGTACAGAGGAAATGATACAGACAAAAAATCCTCTCTCTGTGTCTTTCTCTTTGAACCAGTCTTTGAAGAATCAGAGTGTGATAATAGTCGGCGTGCCAGCAGCAGGGATTAGTAAATGAATGCAAAGCTCCCCATGCATCTGTTCCCAATCCACAGCACAGGTGACTCCTCCAAAGTCGTATAGAGCTATATAGAACATATAGCCTGAGCCCACGCTACCTTATCTCCTCCATCCTCACTCTGTTTACGATCTCTGCCAACAGGCACCAGTCTAAAGGTCTACAACACGCCCTTAAATATTTTCTCAATCAAAGAACCACCTATGACATCAATCAAGACTTTCTTTCTTCTTGAAGGAGAAATATGGTGGAGGGGGCACACACTATAGAACGGTGAACACACTTACTGATGGTCTTGGACCAAAATATATCATAGACTTATTGGTTCCTTATGATCCAGACCCCTGAGATCATCAGGGACAGGCCTACTGGGTGTTCCCAGGGTCAGGACTAAGAAAAGTGAAACAGGATTTAGTTATTCTGCCTCTCACTTGTGGAATAAATGTCCGGAATAGCTGAGGTCAACACTCAGTTTATTTAAGTCAGACCTGAAAACTCATTTGTTTACTGAAGCATTTTCTTAAATTGTCTAAAGTGCACTCTTCTTATTTAATTATTTTACTATTTTCTATTTTCTCTGTTTTAATATATTGCTTTTAGTCTATTATTTATGATTTTAATGTTATCTGATTATGACTTGCTTTTATTTTATGACTTTAATGTAATCTGTGAAGCACTATAAATTACCTTGTGTACGAATGGTGCTATATAAATAAACCTTGCCTTGCCTTGAATTAGAAAGATGTAAACTTACTTTAGTGCTCATGCAACTTGTGGTTAATGTTTATTTATTCAGAAGAAATCACATTTTACTGTTCATTCACGTACATGAGAGAATTTCCTACTGCCTTGCTTTTGTTTCGTTTATCTTATAGATTCCTAATCTTCTTTGCATGAATGCAGATCAACAGAATTTTGGCTTTTAGGGATAATATAGATGAAATCCTCTTCCTCTCTGACTGCCTCTCCTCTACCATCTCCCTCACTTTTCCCTCCATCTGTTGACTTCCTAGCATCTACCCTCCTCCCTTTCCACTTTTTTTCCCTTATGAATGCATTTCCTGCTTTATTATTTATTTATTTACTTGATTCTTTCCACAGGAAGGTCAAAGCGCACAGGGTCAGTTGCAGAGAATGGCCTCTGGATCTGGTAAGAATTCAGTGTTCACAATCAGCAGGGCTTCAGCAGAGTGAGCAGTTTAGGTCGGGGAGGTTTACCAGCTGACAGCCTGTCTCTACCCGCTGACAGACTGCAGCACACATGTTGTTATATTAACTTATTTGTAGGGATTCTCAGCAACTTTGCATAAAAAATATATATTTTTTTTATTACTAGAATTATGCTCTAAGGTGTGCTCATCAGAGAATGACCTTATTTGCCATTAACTCTATTTCTAGCTACAAATATATATATAATATAAAATACAGTGACTGCTTCAGTTCACTTCAGTTCACTTCGCCAGAGTAAAATGGGCTTCCAAGGGTGAGAGAGAGAAATATTGTGTGTGTCTGTGTGTGTGCTCAAATGACCCTGCATATGATTGCGTATGTAAATTTTGATTCATGTGACGCATCCCCACATCAGTGGAGGACAAAGAGGAGAGAGAGAGAGAGAGAAAGAGAGCTGCACCTACACCTGTCAGGTGACTCTCGAACAGATGGTCAAATCCAAATACAGCACCACAGGTACCGAAGACAGCGGGCTGACGCCGTGTGTGTGCGCTCACATGCTCGTGTACTTTTCTGTGACTGTGTGAATGTGCGTGTGGTTGGTGATGAGCTCAGAGGTGGAGCCCGGCCAGCAGCCCAGCGGCAGACAGCTGGCTGCAGGTTCGAGTCCTGAGGTCTGGCCCCTGTGGGCTGTGCATATGTTCATGTACTGTTAGCAGTAGACCTTAGTGTATGTAAAGCACTTTGAACCCAGGGGTCTGCAAATGCAAACACTCTGTTTTACACATAGCTCTTAAAGTGATCACCCTTCACATTTGCATTTAAATAAACTTTCTGCTGCTCAAAAATTGAGCTGTGAAAAAAAAAATTGCATGGTTTGCATTAGCACTGATGATCAACATGACTGAACGGACAAAAGAGTGAACTGAAAAGTGAAAAAATCATAGTACTAATCTGACCCACTGACAAGTGGAAAACCATCACAACATGAAGTGTTTAACATGGGAAATATTACTAAACAAAGGGAAACATAATCTCCACTGTTAACCTGCTTAAACCATTCATGACTATCAAAATAAACATAAGTAGCTTTAGCACGTGTGAATGCAGCATGAAATTCTCATCACATCTCATCAAAGACGGTTTTTAATATTAATACATTGATAATAAAACTGATTTGACACAGTGCTGAGGAACAACCTTGTTTTTGTTTTTTTTTTTTACTTTGAATGAACATCAAAAGCCAGCAGTTAGTTAGAGCTTATTCCAAAAACTCCAAAACGCATCTCTTGCTACCCAGAGACTTCCCTCTGAAGAAATTTCAATATATTTTCATAATATATTTGTTGTATGTTACAATGTGTTTGGCATCTTAAAACAATTTAAAGTGTATGACGAACAAGTGACACTTTGGAGAATAGCACCACGAAATATGGCCCAAAATATGTACTGCAATATAATTATCTCTTAGGAGAGTAAATAATAAATAGTCCTGCCTGCACAAACACATAATCCATACACAGTTAAATATGAGGCTCTCTTCACTAACTTTCTTCCCAGCACTAAATTTAAACACTTTTGCAGTTCAGATTTGGTGCTGACAAAGGCTAACGAACATGTCACTGCTTTCATCAGGATTTTATTAAGATTCAGGTCAACTCACAGCTTGCTTTGTGCTGCCTGAAAGTTGATACTTTAAAGCATCAGATGAAGAAGACAAAAAAAAAGAAGGCTAAACTGCTAAAAGGAAATCACATGGCAGCAATTCTGTGTCAAAGCCTTGTCAGGACAAGTACCTGGCAATGTTCACTAATTTGTAAGACTTGTTGAAGTTGTCAGTGCTTTAAACCCTGTGCAAATCTCCCAAGGCTGTTGAGGTAGGCCAGTCACACTTTGACAGCCATGGGTGCCGTGATACTCATGATCACAGGCTAATCCTACACTGAATTTGTCCAAGACACTTCTATACTGCAGCATGAGCAGAAGTATTCAAAGCAGGAGCTCTAAGGAGCACTCATTGAAATGGAAGAGACATTTGAAAGAGAACAAGATTGTGTGCAGTTTACCATAAGGGCTACTGTACAAGATACTACATGAAATATTGCACTGTGCACATATATTCATGTGCACAGTGCATGTATCATCCACAGTTTTAAAACTATGAGGACACTTCAGCAGGAAAGTGAAAGGAATAGTATTGTGCATGAATGAGCTGTCATGTAATGGTTATTATCTTATCTACTGCTCTCATGTGGTTTGGGACGGTAACATGCAATCACTGTAATGTTACCTGCATAAGATTCAGTGGTCATATACATATATCCAGCAAAGCAGCAGATTTACACACACACATGCATACACACATGAAGAAATGTATGTGAATGAATTTTATGAATTTCTTTCTGAATTAGACAAAATAAATAAGTAAATAAAATACTAATTGTGAAAAACAATACACATATTTTGTGTGTTAAAGTTCAGTCTTGGTGAATCTGAACCTGAGAGTCTTCAGCCTCAGAGCTGCTGATTCTCCTGTGGATAGCAACAATGAAGGCAAGCCAATGCTTCCAGCATTGATGGCCCCCATTTAGAAGAATAAAGTGGTTTGGGATGTAGTTATTTTGGCCCTGCCCTTGTTTTTCCCCACAGACTCTAATAAACGACCTGTTTTTGTTTTGAAGCAAACCCTGTTATTGGTGCTTTGCTTTCAATCTCAAAATCTCAAATGTACCTCTTAGCTGGCTCACCATAATACACACACACACACACACACACACACACACACACACACACACACACACACACACACACACACACACACACAC
>JBBMJY010000003.1:2216347-2234951 GCA_037833715.1 Toxotes lorentzi | reverse complement strand
CACACACACACACACACACACACACACACACACACACACACACACACACACACACACACACACACACACACTCAAGGCTAATGAACAGGCCAGTGGTCTGTGACAACTGTTCCTTTACTTTTAGCTCAGTAGGGGTTGTTTGTTGTTGATGTTGTTGTTGTTCACTCCCATCACTTGGACAGCCTGTTATCATCAAAATAACCTCACCAGCACCAGCAAGTGATGTATCAGATGTACCAACCAATCAGCAAACCCAAATTAACCAACCAAGGTGATGACATGCAGCACAATAGAAAGCTTTGATGAAATACAGAGGAAAACAATGGGTGTCAGCAGGAGTGCACTTCGTTTCTATACAAAATATTGTCATCCCAGGATGACTGTTTTGTCAGTTTTCTTGATTTTGTATTTTTGTGTTGTGTTCTCTGCTCTTGTCAGTTTTTCTCTTAGAAAAAATGGATGACAGACATTTGCCAAATCAGCATGGCAAGCAAACAGGCAGAGCTTGTCTTCGTATAAGAAAGGACTTTCAATCTCCTCCTACTTTCTGCTCCCTCCCTCCTCCTGCCTCGCACCTCCGTCTCCATCTGTCTGTGGAAGGGAGTCTCCCATCTTCTGTGGCAAGCAGCAGGTGGAACCCAAAGGAGTCCTCCAGTTTCTGATAAACAGCTTGTCTTCATATAATTTATCTACTTTTTCTGTTTTTTTTTTCCTTTCTTATTTTGCCCTTGTTTCCTCTGCATTTGCTTCCCAGCTGTGCAGATAGCTTCTCCCTCTCATCAGACATTCACAGATCAGGCTGAGAGATTTTCTAAATTCTGCTCAGAGTAAGAAAAGTAAAGATGCAGGAAACAGACATTATCAGAAATGCACCCTTGCTGTTAGTCCCAGACTTCAGAGGCATGGAATTAACTTTAATGGCAATCCACACTGACAGCAGTTTCTTCAGCATTTCAGAAACGTTTTAAGCATCTGTCACTGAACTGATTTTGCTTGTACTTTTACTAATTTATCAGTTCACACAAATTCACACAGATTCTTAAGAGACGTTATTGTTGGGTACACTCTGACTTTTGTTTTTGTTTTTATTGCAAAATCAAGTGTAGTCCATTCATAATCACACACAACCACTTCTTTGTGGTTGTAATACACAATAAAAACTTCTTGACCCCCATTCACAGCATTAACAAAGATGGAAAATCATTTAGGGGTGAAGGGATTTTAATTAGTACTGTTTAAAGTCAGTGTAAGGCACTTTTAGTGCTGAAATGTTGAATTGGCTGTTTTTTGGCTCAGAAGGTGAAGCTCATTCGAGCAGACGTACAGATGTATAAAACAGCTGGCTGTAGGAAGTACAGTATTATTCTGTTTCAACACTCCAGTGTCAAATCAAGTGACATCTTTCCTAGCTACATAGAGAGATGTACAGAGGGAAAGGGAGTGAGAAAGAGAGTATTTCAGGAAGCTTCAAAAAGACAAGATGAAAGTACGCGCCGGATGGGACACACAAGGAAGGAGAGATCGGTGGACCACTTTGTCTTTATTTCCCTGCAGTATCAGCGAAATAGACCGTGCTGAAAGAGTTGTGCTCTCTGTGCTGTCAGTGTCCTCCCTGTAAGCCATGACAGAAGCTCTCAGTGTGGCCTGCTCACTATAATTCTCCCCTCTTTCCACTTCCACTTCTCACGCCTGTGGATGCATACACAGATGCACAGATGGCCCTTTTGGACTGTAATTTTGAGAAATGAGACTGTGGGTGGGTACATATAGACACATTCACACTGTAGCTGTTTGCTGCCTGGTAAAACTTAAAAGGGAATACAAAACTGTCAAAATAATCTGGACTTGAATTATACGATTTGAGACTTTAACAAGACTGGGGAAAATGTGTACTGCAGTCTGTTCAGACAGGAAACAAAATGTGTTGGGTACATTACAGCAACTGTATCTCCAATATTATCTCCAAAATATAAGTTGTAATCTCATGCATATAGTACTCATGCATACATACTGTACAGAATTGTCCTTATCAGAGTGTTATATTATTGTAAAACTGGGTTATTTTTACTTTTGATTGAATTTACAACATGTAACATGTTGGAAACTGATAGTATTCTATGTAAAATCCTATAACACAATATTACTATTTACTGCAGCCATATTATAAATGTAGCAGTGTAAAAAGAACAACATAACATATTACAAAAATGGGAATACTTCAGTAAAGTACAAATGAAGTACCCTAAAATTGTATTTCTGTACAGTACTTGAGTAAATGCACTAAGCTCCGTTCCACCACTGTTACAGGCGGCCAAGTTGTTTTACAGTCTCTTATTGTCCAAGTGCAATTTATTTTGGCAGATTGTACATCTTTAACAAAGTCTTTTATTGGGTTGGAGTTAATGTTAGGGCTGCTAATGAGTTTTTATAAGAAAAATCCAAGAAGAGTCCCCACCTTACTTATGTGTGAATTTATGGGTTTTTGTTCCTGGTAGCACCTTGAGTGAAAGAAAGAGATTTAATATAAAGTTAATGAGTGAAATGTGGCCTTTGCTTTTCTTTAATTAGAAGAAATCACTCAGGAGTTAATATCACCAGTGAAAAACACAGTCAGTCACAGCAGAACAGGTAAAAAGCTATTGATGAGACTGAAGTTAATCAACCAAACACAATTTGTAATTAAACTGGAAAACCAACCAAACAAACAAACTTTGCAAATTACTGTTGAGCATGGTGCACCACTAGTGGGACTACAGCACATATGCACCTATTGTAACTTCGTTCGTACGTGTTTCACAAATGTTTTTTTAACACATACACAAATACAGCACAGATCTTATTAGTACAACTGTGTATATTCAAATTATAGTCGTACCACAACCCACCGCCCTTTCCCCCATAGTTTTTACAGGCTCATACGTTATAAGTATGTACCTCATAAACAATGGATGTCACCCTTTGAAAAATCTATGCATTTTACACATGATGATGAGCTTTGAATTATGAATGAGGCAAACATGATGTGTGATATGAAATGAAGTGCAGTGAAGTGTGACGCCTTTGTCAGTCGGTCAGTGTTGTTCAGAGCTTGAAAGTCAGATGTGGATATCATCAGGCCTTTATACTGGGATTCCAACTCAGACCCACTGAAACCACTGTGGCTGTGAAACACTGACAGCCACACTCATTTTGTACCATTAAAATGTGTCTTCACTTCTAATTTCACAGCAGTATGTTGATGAGAAAATAGCACTGACCGCTTCATCAACCCGTGATAGTTTTAGAAATACTTAAATATAGTTTCATATAATCAAAACTTGTTCTAGTAACAAACAGGCTTTACTTGCTTGCCTCTGTTTGCTTCAAACTGACTTGAGTGCACATTATATACGCTTTGCATGCAACAGTGCCTTTGCTGGCACATTATTAATCATTACATCATTCATACGAAGTGTTCTTTTTAAGGAAAGCACAACACTCCTACATCTACCCAAACAACAAAACTCCAGCTACTGGTTCACTGGCCACCAGGAGGTTGGTACCAAACTGCTGTTGGAATTCTGCATATTAGGTGTGTATGTGCAAGCAAGAGAGTGCATGCTGAGTACATACAGAAATGTCTGTATTTGTGTGTATGTGAGCGTGTTCATATTCCTACAGAGACATGCTGTCACCGTCCGGAGCCCAGGTGGCCAGGGTCACATGAGTGCCGTATGCAGGCGAGCTGGTGTAGAGCGTCCATCTGGTCTCTTTTTATACACAGTGTGCGTGTAAAAGTGACCTTGTTCGCATTCCAGGGCAGTGCTTAGAAGAGGTGTCAGAATACTACTTATGAAAACAACATGTTCATACACCATACAATACTATATAACTGTATTTATAGATTAACATCTGAGCTTCAGGGAGGTCGTTTTTGCAACATCTCAGGTTTCATTTTGTCGAGGTTTCTGTGAGAAACTTTAATTATGCAAGAACAGACTGATCACAGCCAAAACACTGTCAGGCTAACAGGCAGTTTCAGGCTTCTTCTGTTCCATCTGTCTTTCTCTGGAGTTAATGATTCAAATTAGCTTGCTGAGAAATTTTAAAATTTAAAGTGGACAACTCCTCATACACATGCAGGAGAGAAATCATCTGTGTGGAAACTTAATTGCAAAAATACTAATACATTTATTTGCAGCTCCATTATTATTTCCATTAAAAGCAGCGGGTGATATTTTCCCACAGGTACTAAACATTGGTGCTGAATTTTAATGCAATGAAGGTTTAAACAAAGGTTCAATCAGGCTGCACTTTTCTCATGTACACTGTCTCTTTAGTTAGACAGGGATTATGCCATGCTGCCACTTTATTCAGTTTCCTTTGAGTCATTTCCTGCTTCCTGAGGTTACACTGAAGTAACCTGTCAGATACCTCCACATGCTCTGGGACACTGTGATGCCTGTGAATATACTGCGAGTCTGTGTGTCTTTACTGCCTTGTTCTTCCAGTTAGCACTGTCTGATTCATGTCTCAGACTTTGTCGCTGCTAACTGAACTGTTGGCCTGAGGAGGTCGACAGCCATGTTTTTCCTCTGATACATATGAAGTCTCCTGATGCTTCTTGTTACTTGCTTGCAAGGAGCTTTACCAGGGGAGCAAGAGCCCCCACCACGCAGTGAGAAAGACATGATCTCTCACTAGCTTCCCACAACACTTGAATTCAACGGAGAGACACACCTTTTTCACTGATCCCTGAAAACAGTCCACGTGCTGCTGAAAAAATTAATTTGCTGGAACCAACATTATGAAAAGCAGCAGCTTACAGCTTCTTTTTTTGTCTTCTTTGCATTTGTTCTGTGAAGTTTTCTGCCTGCAGTTCTGTACAGCTGCATATACCTCAGCCTGTCAGCTACCTGTGGAAATAAATTAAAATGTAGAATGATACCGTTGATAAGTGTCTATTCTTCGGACACTGATGGGTCCTGTGTGTATGTGTGTGTATGTGTGTGTGACCGGTTAAGGGAGACAGCCTGTGTCTCATGGTCAGGTAGTCATACAGGTCTCTCTTATTGGGATAGAGGTGAGTCTTCACACATGTGGATATGAGGTAGTCCCATAAAGTAACCTTATTTGGACAAGTGGTAAGTGCGATGTAGTTATATGGTTAAATGTGGTCACCAGGACCAAGAACAGCTTCAAAACTGGGTGGCATCACACAGTGTCAACTTGCATTGCTCATCTCTCTTCTCCTGCATCGAGCATCAACAGATGCCTCTGCTGAAGTCTCCTGCTGAAGTCTCCTGACACTTCTCCCAGCAGCTCACAAGATTTCCATCACACTCACCGTGACAGTAATTGCCTCCCTCTTCACTTGCAGGTTCAGAGATGTTTCTAAATATGATCTGGAACTGCTACAGATGCTGCTGCTACGGACTGAGCGACAGCAGGAATCACACCATACACGCATTATTTCAATAGACACAGAGACTCCAGCATTTCGACCCAAGTTCCTCAGTAATAAACTGAGTTTATTCAGTTAAATTTCAAGGTCTAGACAGTAATTCTTTCCGATGTTTCAGAAGTAAACATCAACAAACAATTATCACACTGACAAGCTAACTGCTAGGTTGACACCGACTGAATGGTTATTTGACAGTTAATTACCTCAATCTCAAGTATTGATGAAATATTTGCCTCTGGCGATACACTTGCTTCATTTCTTGTAAAATGATGGATTCTAACAGACCTTTTCCTTGAAATGTATAAAATAACTATCATTATCTTTATTTGGTAGGAAAATATGACCCTTACTGCTCCAACGTGACTTTTTCACTGATGTTATCCCGATCCTAAGTCTGAGATTTTCTGGAAGTTCTCTTTGAAAAAGGGTAAATAATCATCTCGAGCAGTTTCAGTTTCACTCCAGCTAAAATGAAGTACAGGTGTGTGGCAGAGGAGCTGGGGCAGGGAGGCACAGCTGGTCCTGTTTCACTTGGAAGGATCACTTCAGTTTTGCCTTGTAAATCATTGATTTGTTTAGATGGCTTGTTGTGAAAAATTTCTGATTATTGGTCATGTAAATGGTGGGGTGGTTACATGACAGATGGAGGGGATGTAAGTGGAGGGTAGTGGCTGGTTGTGGGAGCTATAAGACGGACTGGGCTCCAGTGTCATTAGCATTTGGCTGACAGGGACAGTATGGATTAGGGGTGGCTGCTCAGAAGTGCTGATGCAGGGAATAGAGCCCAACATCCTGCTGATAAATACATGAACATGACGAGATATTAGAGCAAAAAGCTTGCTGCTACATACAAGCTCACAAACCCACTGCACCCATTATTCTAACAAGTTCTCATACCTATTCAAAAAAACAGGCTTCAAAAACAACTCATAAGAGAGTTTCCTGAACTGCCGCCTCCATGGTTATGGTCTGGGTACATTTAGGCCATTAACTGGTTGAAGCTGGGGTGGGGTGTTGCAGAGTCTGCCAACAAGATAGCAAACACATGGCTGTCCAGATTACCTCATTTCTCTGCTGCAGCTTCATTGTTCTCATTCTAGTCTTTCTCTGAGGAAGAAATTTGTTTTCATCACTCCCCAATCTCTGTCTGCCATGGGGAGTGATAGGGTAAGATTGCCCTCATACCCCCAAACCTCCATCCAAATAGCCTCTTTTTTCAGTGTATATATCATGTCACTTCTTTCTTGGCTATTGAACATAAACACAACGTGTGAGTAATGCTGTTGTTAGTGTGGAAAGGACACTGATTATTTGCTTGACTGCAAGAGCTCGCTTCAGCAGTTTTAGTATTATATGAAATGACTAATGGTGTCATTTCTCTGGTGAAGACAGTTTCCTTTATTCGTGTGAACTTTCAAAGTGCTAACTTGAGGTTCCTTTGTGCGGACCCTTCCAGATGTCTGTGTTTCTGTCTTCTCTTTCTTGTGTGCCCCTGTCTCTCTCTCTGTGTTTTTTGTCTCTTTGTCTGATTACATGCGTTTCTCTGCAGGTCCACTCTGGCGAATTACTGCCTATGCTCCTCTCCTGGCTGGCCTGTCTCTGGCTGCTCGTGTACTGCTGAAGGCCCCTGTGGCAGCACCACTGGTAATTACACCTCAGGAGAGGGATACACACATGTACACACAATGACAGCCACATGAAGATGCACACACACAGTGACTTCAGGCATCACTGACAGGTTGTCTAATTACATCTCAAGAGTTGTTCATTAGGCCAGGAAAGTTCTGGTGCCATCAAAGCTTTACGTTAACGTGTATGAACATGTGTATGCTTTTATTTGTGATAACATGTGCAAAGCCTCTGCATCATTAATACCATTTCTTATTTATTTTCTTTGCTTATTTATCAGTTATCTCAACAGCCATCTGTCACAGCGAGGAAATAAGGTCCTGTTATGTTTTGTCCTGTGCTCATTTTTGTCTTGTGACTTCCGCTTTTATTTTGTAATCTGTTCTCCCTTTGTGTTTCAGGTAGCTTGCCCTTCCTCTTGTCTTCCCCACCCTGATTGTTTCCACTTGTTCCCCATCACCTAGTGTCTATATATTGCCTGTGTCTCGCTTTGTTCTGTGCCAGTTTGTCCTGTCTCTTGATAGTAGAACCAGCTAAATCTCTTTTCTTGTCAGGTCCAGATAACAGTTTGCTCGTTCAACCTTTTGTCTTGTTTTGTTGCTACTTTGTTTGTTGTTTATTTCACAGTCTAGTATTTTTCCCCGCCAAGAGTGATTTTGTGTTTTGTCATAGTCTCTCATTTTCTAGTTGTCTTTTCCTCGCTTAGAGTGATTTTGTGTTTTTGTAGTCTTTTATTTTTTGTTGCCTTTCTCCTCGCTTAGAGTGATTTTTATTTCTGAAATAGAGACTGCTTTTTTTGAATTTTGTTCTGGGGTCGTGCTTTTCGGTTCAATCCTTGTTCAGTCGTGACATTATCATATTAATGTTCTGCAGACATTTGTTGATCCCAAAGGATGAAACCTTCTGACTTTGGTGATCATTCCTTTTGTTGCAAACATTTAATGTTGTCAAAGTCTTTAAACCCATGTTTTAGGGTTTGAAGACTTTGACAATTGTGGTGAAACTTTATAATTATTCCTACAAGGGAATAAAGGGAGAAAGAGCAGGAGAAAAAGAAAGACAAAGCAAAGAGTAGGTGAAATGAGGATGAAAAGTGACATGGAAAACTTTTTTGTGCCCTCTTTCTTTAGGTCATAGTTTGCAAATGTAAATGTAATCACACATGCAATTCAGTCATGTTATTCAAATATGTGCCTCATTGTGATTAAAAAAGAGCATGGAGCAACGTCATGCTATTTTTCATTTTTTTCTTTTAAAAAAATAATTAATTTATTAATTAATTAAATCAATTTAGTACCATTAACCTGGGTTCCACCAGAAAACCAAAATAGAGGTAGCAAGGACTGATCCATTATGGATGGAGCTTAAAGTGAAATGTGCTCTTAAGCGATTTTAACAGCATCTTGATAATGGCAGAGGTGATTATTGAGCTGGGGTCCACTACTTAGCTGTAAACACAGCTCCTGAGGTTTCCACCTTCCCACACATGATCACCTGAGTCACTTTAGGACAAAACCTCACTTGCAGCTGTCTTTGTGCAACCCTGTCTCCTGGAAGTTACGTTTCCATACAACTAAACTGCAACACCAGATTTAATTTCTGGGAAACGTAATTGCTGGCTGAATTATGTTCAGAGGCCATGTATGTTTTTTTTGCAATACAGGAGAAAGTGTTGATTTGTGTTACTCTATGTTGTGCCTTCTGATCTGATGTTGTAAATGTGTTTTGCCGCTGTCCTAAAGACTTTCTGACAACGTCCCGATAGCAAAGTATAAATTTAAGTCTTATCGCACTGTCAGACCCTAAATTCTGGAAGTGCCACAGTGATGTGTATAGACAGACATGCTTATGTGCATGCACATGTACACACATTAAATGTCTCCAGCACAGAGCCTCAAGCCATAGCTGAAATGTCACAGAGAGGCAGCCCATTGAGGATGTTGTTGGCTGTACTTTTTCAGTCTCTTTGCTCCTGCCCATTTCAGCTCTGTCCAAGCAGCCAAGCCGCTGCTCCAGGGAAAGAGCAGCAGAGCTTGTTGTGAGTGCTGTTGTACTGTCTTTGTCATCCTTTAAAGAGGAAAAAATGTGTATTTTTCTCCCTTTTTGTCTTTCTTTTTCATCACTTGCTCTTGGATTCAGTGAACCAGGATGAATTCTGATTTGTTCAACTAGAATTCTCCTCATATCAAAGACATTTAGCTTTCACTGCCAATAAACAATGTTTTCATCCTTGGATGATTTGAGTCAGACGAGCATGTAAGCCACCATCCTTGAAATTCTTTGCTGGTTGACTGGCTAGCTTTTGTTTTATTTCACAGGACCTGAATAGGTGCCCAAGTGGTTTAGACTAGAACTGGCACATGTAGACGCTACACGACTCACTTAGTTCTTTTCCTTTTTAATAACTGTCGCATTAAACCTCACAAGGCAGATGCTAAATCCTTGGGCTCTAAAAGCCAAAATTAAACTGTGACTAAATTCTGCAATTAACCATCGGTTCATTCCTTTCTCTGCACGATTTTGAGACCATCATCTATCATAATAAACATCATATATTATAAATCCCAGAAGAGTGGTTCCTAAGTGAACTCCGTTTTGAAGTTCATTCGTCAAAAGCCATGTTAATTGGTGCACTCCATCTTGTCTTCCCTCATGGTAAAAACTAATCTATCACAGTGGGCAGCCCTCCTTCCAAAATTGCCAGCTGAATAAAGTGCACAGAGAGAGAATCATAAAGAAGCCAGACCAAAAAAAGAGTGTTTTAGGATTTTTTTTTTTTTTTTTGCCCTCACTCTGTAAATCTTTGCAGTATCTCACACACTGGAAAATTCCACTATGGGGGAGTTTAATATTTCCATATAGCCTACTTAATGTTGACAATAAAGTGTTATACTCAGCACTATCTCTGTCTCTCTCATGGACAACTGTTTGAGGGAGAAAATTGAGATATACTGTAGATGTCAAATGACACCAGTAGCCCCCTCTCTCCTTCCCTCCCTCCCTCTCCCTCACTCCTTCTCTCTCCAAAGTCATCTGTCAGCAGTAAATCCCATCAGTTGTCACAGCGACCTCCTGACAGCATCCAGGCTCCAAGGGACCTGCTTCACGCCAGGAATATTCATGCAGACCCAGACAAGCCAGCACCAGGCTCTGACAAATCACTCAATCAGCCAGTCAAATAGAACAAGACTGGGAGTGCCAACTACAAGAGGTAGAGACAGAGCATCAAATCCTGCTACACTACAGCCTGCATAAAGACAGAGGAATCAAGTTCTTTACCAAAATAAAACTCAACTTCCAACATGCTCTCAAACCAAAATCCAATATTTACCTGTGGAAAAAATGATGTTGCCATGAGGCAGAAATACATCAGAAGAACAACCACTGGAGCAACACATAAGACTGTACTTAGCTCCTTCCAAATCCGATTCTTCTTCATCTTTAGCTCATTTCTTCTTCGGCTATCAGAATTACTTTTATCTCATAATACATATTTTTTTAATCTTTTGAGGATTTGTTTGCAATGATTTATTGTTGTTGTCTCTTTTATTTTTCATCAAAATTATTATACTTAGATAGTTAACCTTGAAAAACTTGTTATGTATTATTTTAATCACATCATGTTTAGTT
The DNA here is from genome assembly GCA_037833715.1 of Toxotes lorentzi. Classification (NCBI taxonomy): domain Eukaryota; kingdom Metazoa; phylum Chordata; class Actinopteri; family Toxotidae; genus Toxotes; species Toxotes lorentzi. Next base: position 2,224,249 of record JBBMJY010000003.1, on the reverse strand, counting down.
TGCAGTGTTTAATATCCCCACATTTCTAATCATAAAATGATAGTAATGAAAGCTGAATGACAATAGTTCTCCAGCCTGAGCCTTTCCCTTTTGTTCCCTTTTGAAGTCCCACACATGAAGTAAAAACAAAGATGCTTCCATCAACACGTGAGAAAGCTGCTACTTTTTTTTTTTTTTTTGCTTTTTCCAAACTTGTTCACTGTCCAACCCAGATCTGCCCTGCAAACAGATTTACAGAAAGTTTCTTTGTGTGGCATTTAGCCATGCAAGCCTCAACACTTGTTTGTGAAAGGTCACATCCCTAAAAGCTTTCAGCACACTGCCCTTGATTCTGTCTTCTGACAGTCTCCACTGCCGTCACATTTCTGACCCCATCTCTGTCTTGTTCTCCCATCTGTCTTTGTCTCTGGTGATGATAGGGTTTACCAGCATTCATATAAAGCCTGCTCCCTTTGAGTCTTTCATGACTTTTATGCAGTCCATGTTGTGCACAGCCAATGGTGTAGATGTTCAAATTGCCTTTTGGTGATATGCTTTTCCTGTCATGAACTCTTGCCATTTTATCTGTATTTTCTTTACTTGAAAGAGGATCACTTTCATCATTCTTATTTGGACGTTTCCTTGAATGTTTGAATGCTTATTCATTTTGTAGAAGGTCATGCAGAAGGCATTTTAAATTCAATTCCATGTTGCTCTCTTTGTGTTTTTTATGCCACATGCCCATCCTCAAGCCAGCCTGAAAGCTTCTGTCACCCCTCCCTAACCCATTTTTCTCACTCTCCGTAGAAATCCTCCCCCCCCCCACCCCCCCCCCCCCGCCTTGTGCTGTCTCTCTGGTCACAGGATTTTTGGAACACAAACTCACAAAGAAAGCCCTGAAATAGAGGCAGCACTTTCCAGTTGACAGTAGGATCACCCTCTATTCTTTCTCCCTAATTAAAGCATTATTCGGGAAGCCAATACTAGGGCATGTACTGGCAAGAAATTGGACAAGGTGAACCCTGGAGCAAAATTGCTAAGAGAGCAAACGAGAGCTTAGTTAGTAGGTGAGAAAATTTAAGAAGTACAGCAAGGACTTTAGGGAAGGCCAGCGTAGTAGAATACTGTTTTGCAGAGAGTGGGGAAAACCTTCTTTTGTGAAATGAAGTTGTAGAAAGGAAAGCACAGGAGAAATTTTACTGTTGTGTGGTGGCAGAGGCAAAGCCTTTTTACATCACTGCGTCTGAACGGCAGGATGTTGAAAGATGTGAGTGGAATGTAAAAATAGACACTGAAGCAGCTTCAGTGCCTGTGTCCACAACGTCATGGGAGTGTTTCTTCTGAACTGGCTGGTTTTCAGTTGCCGAGCTTTGCCCTGAGGAACATCTTCACCATACATGGTGAGCTTGATTGAGCCCAACCCATAGGAAACCTGTTCACTTCAGATATAAATATAATGGTGTGGCTAAGCGAACATTCCTGGCTGCCATTTATGGTGGCACTACCTGCAAGGCCATCCCTTTCTGCAACGGCCACATTCATCCTCAGTGCTGATATCCCCCTTTATGTTTGGTGGATTTGACAACATTAAGATTGTATCGGTTGCCTCGCCCAGCTCCCTGAAGACTGTCTTCATTATTCAGCAGTCAAAGCCAGACATTCTTTCAGTAATAGGCCCAAACAGCCGGGGGGATTTAGCTGATTGTACTGTACACAGAAAACCTTCGATTCTCAGGCGGCGTAGCTGAAAGACTGACTAGACTGTCTGATTCATACTTAAGTCTTTCAAAGGACTCATACATATTCTAATTGAGAGGACTGATAATCTTTTTATCTGCTGTTTATTTTGTCTATTTGGAAGTGTGTGGAATTTTGATCTGTCAGGTATAGACTGCACACAAATACTGTGGAGTTTATGTAATATCCGCCAGTGATGGTGAGACAAGGTTGAAGCAAACTAGCTTGAAAGAGAACAGAAAAATGGGGGAGAAGAAAAACTATAAACTGGAGACTTAGAGAAAAGAAAAGATGTAAGTAGAAGAAGCAAAAGTATCAGGAGGTAAATCAGACTCGAAGGAGAGAATGAGTGAGCAAACCTTCACCAAATCAATCAAGCTGTATTTGAGTCAGAATCGTCCACCGCACACTCAAACACACGTAAATAAATACTTATGAACACTCACACATGCACAAGCTGCAATGGCACGACCCTCAGTGGCTGCCTGAGGGTCTGGCTATAGAAAATGCCATCGCAAATTGAGATCGCTAACAGTTTATGCCGCACTGACATTTTCCAGCTGGCTGCTCCCAAAGGTCAGGCTCCCCACCTGAAGGCAAAAGCAGAGGGAGATGGTAGTGTAGCTGTGGTCACTACTGAGATTTGGCATCCTCAACAGTCAGCTACCAGTGCATTATTAACTCTGAGTGTAGGGTGCTCAGGAAGTGGTATTATGGGCTCAAAGTGAAGCTGTTGGCAGCTTTGCGCTCGCTAAGTGCCAAAGGAAATAGGTGGTGTTTGGCATCAAGATTGTCACTGGAGCAAATGTTTGTCTTGTAATTGCTGGTGCTCACTGCTGCTTTTAACAAGCATTTGATAGACTGTGCGGTGCCAGAGCGAGGATTTTCAAACAGTGTGTATCCCCATTAAAGCTACTGTATGATATTATACTGAAAGCACATAGAGTAGGAGTTATGTCCACAGTTGATTTTTGAAAACAGCACAGGTTTTTACCTTAATTTGAGAATGTTTGTGTTTTTACTTAGTAAAAGAAAAATGCAACTGACTTATTCTAGTAAGTAGGAGAAGCAGTTAGCTAGTACCTAAACTAAAACCAGCAGCCTGTGTTACAGCCAAATGATTATCTGAAAACAATGCACTCTCTTCAGGCAATCAGAATGAGTTTACTCGATTCCCAGTATAAATATATAAATTGAATGAATCCTCCACTTTTATGTTTAACCATGAAAACAGATGCACACAGTGTGTTTACCAGCAGACATGGAATGACCTGATGCTCTGCGCCATGATGTGTCATGGGTAATTTTCTTCTAGCATACTTTAAATGTTACCTGATTAAAGAGGGTGGTCACATTTGTAAACCAAATGTGCAAGAGTACACCTGACAAATCTGCATGCCATCATGCCGTGACATATGCAGACACACACCTGCACCCACTGACGCACACACACTTCTCTCCTGACAATAGACAGACACACCTAGGGTTGATGGTGTATAGCGTTTGAAGGGCATCACCAGTGTCTCTTTCTCTCAGGTATCAAGTAGATAGCAGGGCTAGGATGTCATTTATCTCACTGACAGGGACAAGCCTCCGTGACAGCAACAGTGAGCCGAGCAGCACAGCGGCAAGGCTCTCTCTCGGTAATATTACCATCCCACCAACTGCACACAACAGCAATCCATTACAACAAGCATACTGTAGCATGGTATATTGTATCACTGTAAAAAATGCCTCTTTAGTCTAATATTATATATTTCATTCACAGCGCTTTCAAGGCACGTCCCATCTCTGTGCTCTGCGCTCTGCGCTAAAGCGGCAATGGCATAATGAGAAACTGATATGCCATACCATACAGCAGATGGTTTTATTCAGAGCATCTGTGAGTATACTGCTTTCATGTTTGTATGGGTACCTGCAAGTATTTTATACTCTTTTCATCCTAGTAGAAAAACTGCCTTTGGCTTTGTTTCTTGTTTAGATACAAGAAAGCAAGTATTATTTCCACTGTTTAGCCTCATCATTGCTTACTCACATCATAAAGTTTTAAACATTTATTAAAACTACATATGATGTAGAACCAAAGGCTGTCCATTCTCCACTATACTTATGAAAGTGCTCATTTTAATTTCAGCTCTGAACTGGTCATATTTAAATTGTAATTACAGCAACATCAGTTTCCCTAAGGCCTTCGAAAGATCCCAACTTTATTGTGCAAATGTTTGCCCAGTTTGTTCCTGTTGTAATCTGTCAGGTTGAGATGCATATCACATCAACAAGGGACAAGAACAAAAGCATTCTTTTAAAAAATATACTTTTATAATTATATAATTTTTTTTGCATGATCATGGACATTTTTTGGGACGCAACGTTGAGCAACAGTTTAATGCTGGAAAAAATGTTTTTTGGGTAGTTATAGTAGAAAAACCATTGTTAAACCTTTATTCTTGAAAAAGAATGGTCTTCACCCACTCCTACTAATTGATCTATGAACGTGTGCAGATATTCAGACAAGCAGGGTGAGAGATGACTATGGGTCATAATCAGCTTTCTCTCTCTACACACTAAACCAGGTTGAGGATTACATTCCTTACGCTGACCCTGACACTGATACAGCTCCGCTCAACCTAGCTCAGATGTGTACAGTATCTGAGCAACTGTAAGAAAAGATTGTGTATAAAAGCACGTTTGCAGTTGGAGTCTTGCAGATGGTTACACGTGCATGGCAAGTCAGTGCAGCAAAAGAGTCATTTACCCTGAGTCAAAAGTATTTTTTAATGCATTAGTTCATTATTCAAAGTTGTATGATCCTAATAATAATATGTGTTTTTATATTTGTATTTGTGTGACAGCAAGTAAGAGAACAGGAAAAAGCTAGGATTTGGATTTTGGCTGAAAATCAAGGCTACTCCCACCTATCCATCTGGCATCATCATCTGTACTCAGACTATGTAACTGCCATGCTCAGTGTTACGTAAGCCGGAAATGACGAAGTAAAGATAGAGAGAGAATATAAGAGAAATGATGAGGAGTGAGGAGGGAAGATGAAAAAAAGTAAAAATATAGATTGGGCAAACAAAACCCAGAGGGTACATGGGTTAAAAGCCAGTTCTTATCTGGTAGGAGTCAACTAATCCAGTCCCCATCAGACAGTAAGTGCTGAGCCAGCACCCGGACCATTTCATCACTTTGCCCTCATTGCAAATAAAAATAGAAATCACAGATAAACATTCCCATCTTTTGGGAGACGGATTTTACTTTGCTGTTACATTTGCATTGCAATGAATTGACTCTCTGGCACTTTTTACCAAATGCTGGGATACTTCCACAAGACCGAGCATGCATTGCCAACATTGATCACTTTTGATTTATTCACAGAGATGTTCATTTTAGTCAGTGCAACAGAGCTGCAAACATCAATACTGGCCAGAAAAAAATAAATAAATAAATAAATTTCCTTATGATAATTGCATTTCATTATTCTGTGGGCTTGTCTCAGGAGAGAAGCGGACAAGAGTGGTGAAAATATATTTGCCTGAGTGGCTGTAAAACCAACATTTTAGCAATGCAATGGAATTGACCTACAGCCAGTATCAAGAGACCTCACCCACAGAGGTTTGAAGCATAAAAGAAGATGCCATTTGTTCCGCTTTTCAGTATGAATTGTAATCTACGTTCTTCTCTCAAGGGAAAAAAAGGAAAAAGGAAGAGAACAGGAGCAGGGGAAAGACACTGTGACCAAGATAAAGCAAACATTCGATGCTGTTAAATAAAAGAATGAATAAGGGAGGATGGGATTTCCTAAACACAGTAAACGGAAGCCACTGTCAATCAGAAAAGTGCATTAGGTCGCTGCACAAGCCATTGGGGATCACACAAGAGGAGATTCCCATTCCTGGTTAAGAGCTTGTTTCTGTCATGGTTCATCTCATCTAGGAAGCAAAGGAAACCTATGGAACTCCACGGCTTCTTCTGGAATCCAGCTAACTAACTAACTCACACTGTTTAATGAAATGCTATTGTATAAAGGGCTGTGTGTGTGTGTAGCTGTGAGTGTGTGCACCTGCACAGGTACTGTATATATTTGTGTATTAAAGCAAAACTCCATTGAAAATCTGAAAACTTCAAACCAGTAACAGCGAATTCTAACCGGGATTTAGGCTGATAATCAGAATGAACAGCTATTGTTTCACTTCATTCGTTCAGCCTGAAGTAGTGTTCAGGTTAGCCGATTTCTTTTTGGGAGGGGGATTATTTTGTTTTGTTTTGTTTTGCCCATACCAGCTAATAGGGAGTGACATATCCATTCCCCCCCAAGTCATTTTCAGTTGGCTCTACAGCTGTGGTGGAGATTGCTTGGAGCAACTAACTGAACGTCGACTTAAGGATTGTTGTCAAGCTGTACAGCTGCATCATTCTCATCCAAGCTTATTGCTGTTTTTCTGTCACTGTTTTTCATGAAAGTAGCTTGGTAGCCAGCTGTTTTTTCCACAGAAAGATGGCATCTCCTTTCTTGATCCCACCTACAAAGCTCTGTTAGTCAATTGCTTCTCCAACTGGGGAAAACAGCAGTCAATAGTCATAACATCAGACTGAGCAAATCTGAGATGTGGGCAGTGTAGTTTCAGATGTCTGGAACCAGCAGCATAATCTACTTGTGTCAGTCTGAATGCTCAACATGGTCCATCTTCTGTGCACCACAAGTAAACCACTGAAGATTTAAGTGAGAAAGGTAGGTAACTACAGACAATTGTAAGAAAAGCGAACTGCCATTTAGCCATATTTTGGTTTTTGTCAAGAAAATGGTTCCCAATTTGAATCCATTATAATGCTGAGAATCCATCTTCTTTCACTGAAAACTTTTCTGAACAACCTTCAAGCCAAAAGGTGATGAGTGTTTGATGCTTAAAACATAAGTTTGTGGTTGAGTTTTCCTTTGAACCAGCCAGATTTCAGTGTGGAGCTGTGTAAAGAGTGAACCCAGGGATCACACACAGCAACAGACCTTTGGACAGGTACTCCTCACTCAACCCAGCCAACCTGGCTCAAGCCTCAACAACAGCTCCTCTGGCAATGCAAAAGAAATGCACATTATTTGCTTTGCTTTAGAACACGGGTTTGTATTCTGTGGTCAAAGTCATGCAGGATAAAAGAAAAACAGGGTTGTGAATGCAAACCCTCAGCAAATAATAAGAAAAATCCTGAAAAGAAAAATAAACAAGGTGCTCTCTGCACTCACTTAAGGATTACACCACGTTATATCAGAATGGTGCATATTTGCCACCTCTCTCATGAACATCTTTATGAATGTTCCCCAGAATGTGTGAATAATTGAATGATTATGGTTGAAGACCTAGTGGAAAATAGTGAGCACACTTGGTCAGCCTCACCTGGGAAAAATAGCTAAACATAATTGGCACAGTAACTATTTTAGTATTGTGACTGTCTGTGGCCAAGATGAGTTTAGACATTATCTGTAGTTGCCACAGACTAAAATCCAAGGAAATGAAAATATAACTGATTTATGCAGGGAAAATGGCATCTTTCACCTCTGAGAATGGTCCTTTCAAAAATCCAGTAAATCATACCGAATGAAGAGCTTTATCAGATGTGAGAGTTTGAGAATGCTGTGGTGCGCCTACGGCAAAGACAACTAGACAAAGCATGTGATGAATATTTTCAAAATTAGATGCAACTGTGCAAAGAGGAGAACAAATCTATGATTTAAGAAGGTCATTGTTTTTCCATATTTATTTTGTTGTATTAAAACATGCAGGAAACAGGACACTAAAGCTGACAGAAATCAATAACTTATGCTCATATGCTCAGTAACACCTCCAGCGGACTGTAAAATGAATGTCGATACAACACAGAGCAGCTCTGACAAGAGGCTTCTGGCTGAACATGTCCACTTGGCACTCGTAAACATGTCTTGGTCTGACGGTAATTTAGGTTCAATAGAACTGCTTGGCTGAAGACTGACTTGTATTTGAGAGTGAGAAGTTCACCTTGTCGTTTCGTTTGTATTTCTCTTACCACTCAATATACAAAAAAAAAAAAAAAAAAAAAAAAAAAGAGGTGAGGATGCTTTTAGCAGATGGAGAGGTTGAAGATGAGTCACCTCCTGTTTGGAAAAAAAAACCCACATCTTACTGGTCCTGGTCAATATCCTAACCACTTACATTT
>JBBMJY010000003.1:2178338-2216247 GCA_037833715.1 Toxotes lorentzi | reverse complement strand
TCCGATTTGAAGATTGATTTGGGTTTGAGAGTGAAAAGTTCATTTTGTTGTTTTGTTTGTGTTTTTTTTCACCCTCAATATACAAAAAAAAAAAAAAAAAAAAAAAAAAAAGAGGTGAGGATGATTTTAGCAGATGGAGAGGTTGAAGATGAGTCACATCATGTTTGGAAAAAGAAACCCACATCTTACTGGTCATGGTCAATATCCTGACCACTTACATTTTATTAAAGGGAAAAGATTGTAAGAGATTGTATTACTGTTTCAGAAGAAAATGACCAAACATTTGCACAGAGCTCTTAAGATCTCTACCCAGATCCAAATACATTCTTTACCAGGTGTGAAGATGTCTGGATTTCAAAGCTCACTGTCTGGCTGGAATTCTCTAATGGTCAACATAACTTCCTGCTGCCAACTGGAACAGCAACATAACGGTGAAGATGGTGGAGCAATGGATGAAGCAGAGGCATATTACAGCCACTCAGCAGCAAAGGCTAAAAGGGTTTATCCTCCAGACAAAAGATGAAATAATAAGCAGTGCCATGTTACTTTTTCATTTAATATTAGCAGGTTCACTCTTCCCCAGTGGTAAAAATTCAATTCAGCTTCATTCAGTGTCACTGTCATCTGCAGGCACAAGGTGCAAATTAAAAACCTTACAACTTTGACTGGACCTATAAAGGAAATGATTCCACTCTATCAGTAGACTGAGAAAGCACTTTGTTATACAGTTTACTGACATGCAATGATAAATTACCTTCCTCTCAATGTGAGCAATTACAAAATATGTTCACTGTGTAAATACAAAAAGAAAGCAACACAAAACTTATATTGAATAGATGTGTCACATATTGTGTGTGGCTGTTAATATTAAAGGGTAAATTATTCATATGTATGGGAGCTGCTGTGGTGTTTGTCCTTAACCGGCATGTAATCCAACCACAAGTTCAAACTAGCAGGCACTTATCTCTTGTTGTCCTTATCCGACCATCTGTGTTGTGCATTATGCCGTCCCTTATGTATATTGTATGCACTTTTGTAAAACTCAACCTCTCGATTTCAACCACAGAGTTATACAAAGGCTTAAGTGATCACTGGAGTGTTACAAAGGCCCATTTAGAGCGATCTTATGGTCCATAATGAGCTTCTTAGTTGGTCGTTTCCACTGTTTCACTGGTTGGCAGAGAACAGAACGCAGCCAACAGTCCTGCAGGGTCTGTTTACCTCCCAACTCGGTGACTCCACATACCAATTGAATCAGTATACATAAGATGCATAAACGTCTTTAGAAATTGAGCCCCTTTAATGAGAAAGACAGAGAGAGAGAAAAGGAAGGAGAAAGAACAAACAAAATGAAAGCTCTGGCACTTGCTTGCGTGTTCATCTGGTTGTGCCTGCTGTCTACGATGGACCCCAGGAGACCACAGGCTCCTTGAATTTGCATTGCAAATAGGCCACATATTTCACACATTCTTTTCCCCCAATATAGAGTTTAATTTCTCCATAGTGTGTGTCTCTGCAAAGGAGGTGGCACACATCTGCAGAGAGCACCATGCTGAGGGCAACAGCTATCAAATATAATTTTTATTCTCACTGCAGCAGCCAGCAGTCTCCTTACAGGCACGTGTTTGCATGTGCAAGTCTGTGTGTACATATGTGCCTCAGCCATCAGCTAAAATGTAAAGCAGGGAGGGGTAGATTTAGGACACTTGAATGTTAAACAGATTGGGTTGGATTTCTATCATATTTGTTTGAGGCGTGCTGCATGAAAATCCAACAGCAATCCAACAGCAGCAACAACAGCACAATCAACATTACTGGGGAAAAATAGGTACATTTTGGAGAGCCCTCGTGTTTATCACCACACATTGTGAATGTCTGGAAATAATTGCTCTGGTGCTATCAGGTCGAGTGTGGCATGTATGACGGGTCTGTGGAGACAGAGATAAGTCAAGGAGGAAAAGGAGAAAGCAGCCTCTCATAGCTTTCTGGAGGACCCCTCTTCAGAATCAGGGTCAGGTTAAGTCCTCTCACTGGAGTGTTGTCATGAGGCTTCTACTTAGGTCTATTTAATTAATTGTGTTATTTTTCAGAGAAATATGAAAATATATTAGATTCATATTCTAATCGGATTTTAATTGGTGAACCACTGCAAAACAAAGGAGCTTGAACTTGGTCTCTCCTAAATGTATTTCTGTTGTTTGTAACCTCACCTGAAATTAGATGAGACAAAGCATTCCGCAATGTGCTGTAGAAAATGTGCAGTAGAATCTAACACGTTACAATTAAATAACATTTTCACAAAATTTTATCTTCTTTGCTATTTTTAGTCAAAAAATACAGTTGACAGAATAAAAAGTATTGTTACAAGAAGATAAAGCTAATTAGGCTTCTTCTAATTTCTTGGTTCACTGGCGAAGTGAGAAACAAATGAGAGTCCAACTATAAATCGATCCCATATTACACCCACAAACACATCTCAGAAGTTAGTAACGGATGAGGATCATTCCCATTGGTTGGTATACAGTGACTCTACTGGGCCATTCCTGTTGGACATGACCTTGTGCTGGAAGCAGAAAGACTCGCTGTAAATTATTTCTCGACAAAGTGCTTTGGCAAATAATGGGGAAGTAATGGTGTGTTTCATAGAGACAAGACTAGCGCCTCTTTTATTCACAGGGGTGAATGCGCTGGACGCCAGTTAGTGCTCATAAAAATGACTTTTGACTGCTGGCAGAAGTCTGGGCTCCTTCAGTGGGTGGGACCAAAAACAGACACATAGAAGTGTTTCATAAAAAATGTAAATAATTAAATACACTTGCTACCATCAAGAGACTGTCCTGCCAGTGCGTTTTGGTCCCAACATACTGGATTCCATTAGTGGATATCTATTTATATCTTTTTTTTAATGAGTGAACCTCACACCAAACCAGTAGTGCTCACATAGCAGATGCTCAGCTTTTCTGAACTGTTTAATGCTCAGAAACCAAGTTGGAAGACAAATACTCGGTGTCTTACCACATCTATGACATAACTGGGATAATTCATTGTAAGCTAAGTGGTAGAAAAAAGATGCTGTGGGGGTATGGGTGGAGGAAATTTGGAAACAAGAGAAAAAGAGAAAGGGAGAGGAGGAGAGATAGGAGGAGTAAAGGGAGCAGCACAGATGCCAAGGTTTTCCAGTTCAGTGCACTGAAACACAAGCCAACACCACGATTAGGATGTCCAGGGAGATTGTTAAATAAGACATTTATCAGAGAAAACACTGTTGCTTGTGTCCTTTCAGGAACATAAAAACTTTAATAAGATTCAGTTTTTATTTCATCTATGTGCATGGAACAGCTCCATGAAAATTTAAAGCCGGTTTCTCAGCTCGCTGTGGACCACCAAGAATTCCACATCCCTGCACTACCTTGATTTGACCTGACCAGCTCATGGACTATGTTCAGTCTGTTTGAGAGTGCACAAAGGGATGATAACAAAACATAAATGCATATGTATATATATATATATATATATATATATATATGCTTGTATCAGAGGCTGTATATTTTATCATATTTTTGTAAGAACGCTTTTATCCTCTAATTCGCTGTTAATGCTTTTTAATTTTTTGGAAAACTCAACGATGCAAACTCGATGAATCGTAACACTGCCTGCATATACACTTCATATTAAAAGACTGATTGAAAAAACAGCTATGTAGAAAGATTTGGTTGTTGTTTGAAAAATAAAAAGTTTGAAAAATTTTATTTGAGAATTTACAACCCAGAATTTAATACTTTTACTTCTATTTTTTGCATTTCTATTCTTCTTTTACATGCTTGGGCACAGAAAAACAAAACTTTTAATATGTCACCAACAGCATCAACAGCGCAGAGCTGTTTCCATGGATACAGATGCAATCCTTGGACCTGAGGTGTCTCAGCCAGGATTACTGCAGCAGCTGCAGGACTTGTTCTGTGGCAAACATCAATCCCAAAATCTAAGCTGTTGTAAAAACAAAAGTCTTTGGATTGACTGGTGCAGATGCAACACTTGCAGGTATTTGCTCTTGTTAGGCTCACGTTCCCTTGCTGTTTGCAAGCATTTCCTCTGTTGTTAGAAAAGAGGTCATGGTCATAACTAGGCTTGTTTTTCGTTTACATGTATATATATATTTGTCCTCAGTTGTCGCTTTGTTATCACTTTGTTGTCACTTTGCTGTTGCTTTGCTGTCTCCCTGTGCAGGGGACTCCATCTCTGGGAGCAATGTAGTTGTGCAAAAAGTGAAGAGAAGAGACACAGCTGAGAGATGAGTATCTCTCTGTCTCTCTTCCTCCCTCTATCTCTTTACTCAACGTTTCAGGTCATGTCATAGGTGCATCCTGTCTCAGTGGAAATTCACCATCTGGCACTCTGGATTTTTAAGCTCTATTAAATATATTAAAAAACAAACAAAACAAAACAAAAACTGTTTCACAAATCACCATGGCACAGGATGTCATAATGCATTTGTTAACCTACTTCATATATTTTTCACTGATATTACCATTTTGCTTTTTTATAAAAAGAAAAAGCACAAAATATCTGTGTTTGAAAGGTGTAGGGGGCGAGGACGATCCTAAAGGAAGTTTCGGACCTACTCGAGCATGATGGTTGGGCACATTTCAACTGTGTTTCTAAAAACAGCTCGAGCTGAGAGCGAGAGGGCAGGAATAAGGGAGGTAGAGGCAGAAAGCAACATATAAACATATAATTGATTCCTTATCTAATGGTGAAACATTGGTTCTCCTGGGCTGTAATGGTTCTATCCATTAGCTCCCAGTCAAGCTGCCTCTTGTCTTTGTGGGAGTAATGGCCTGCAGTTACTCATATCTCTTATCGAAATAGGTTTGTCAGTGTGTGCGTGAGGGCGGCATGGTGGTGCGGTGGTTAGCACTGTCGCTTCACAGGTTCGAACCCTGGTCTGGGCTCTTCTGTGTGGAGTTTGCATGTTCTCCCTGTGCTTGCATGGGTTCTCTCTTGGTGTCCAGCTTCCTCCCACAATCACAAAAACATGCACATTAGGTTAATTGGCTACTCTAAATTGCCCATAGGTGTGAGTGTGTGCATGTGTGGTTGTGTGTCAGCCCTGCGATTGATTGGCGACCAGTCCAGGGTGTACCCCGCCTCTCGCCCATAGTTAGCTGGGATAGGCTCCAGCTCCCCGCGACCCTGGCGGATTAAGCGGTAGAAAATGGATGGATGGAGTGTGTGCGCGTGTGTGTTTGTGCAAGTGAGGGTGTAGTTTATTTTCCTCTATTTATCATAATCCAACTTTTCATTCATCAGATTTATATTGTATTTCCACATGCTTCCTGGCTCTCACTCAAGCAAAAAATAAGGAAACTCATATGTAGTATGCTTCTTTAAATATTTATATCACTGCAAAGTTTGCTCTTTAAACAAAATATTGTGTATTTCTAGCTGACAATTTTCAAATGCATGAAGTTTGAAATATTCAGATTGATTTTTTTTTACCGCTCATTTCCATGAAGTTCCACAGCTGAACTGTGAAAATAGACTTGAAGTTTGAATCATTTTTCGTCATGTTTTATGACTATGGTTTTTAAAATGATTAGCTAGGATGTAAAGTATGTGTGAGTTGTAATAAACTTGCATATATTAAGTGCATTTATCAATGTCAAATACATTGGGAGGAATGGGCAAACATTCAGGGAGAGACAACCTAAATTATAATCAGAAGACTCTTGGGTAAAATCTTGGGTAAAATTTTATAGTGATGCTTTCCGATGGACATGCATGAAAAAAAAATTAGATAGACATTACAGTGACTGTACCAAATCAAATAGGTAGTAGGACCTATAAAACCACTGGCATAGTCCATTAGGAATATATTTCAATCATTCCTGCAGTATCAGGAAGCCTGTCTGTGATATCATGCTGAATTTGAATTGCAGACATCTCTCAATCAAATGAAGCATGATCATCAGTTATTGTCTTATAAATACAGAGGGAGACTCACAATATTTCTGAAAGTGCATATGCTGCACAACTTTGTTTGATGGCTAAGTAATTAAACTCATCCAAGCACAGGCTGCATATCAAATGGCGGTCTCTGCATAACACATGGTGCAGACCAAAATTAAATTAATTATAAGTGAATCTGTTTTGAGAGTGGCGCTCTCAAGCGAATCCTCCACACACACTAGAGTTTTTTTGGAGCAGGATGCAAATGCAATATTAATATGGGTACACAACACAGACACATGCACCTAAACACACTCACATACACGTTCACACAGACAAAACAGGCACACTGTGTGCACATGAGCTATGTACTGGAAATGAACACGATTCAGTGAATCGCATTAGCTGCCCACTACTGTGGTGGTTTTGCTGCTACACAGGAAGGTGCACACAGATGTGTTGGCCGAGCATGAAGCAGAGCCACAGCTGCAAAAACTCACCTGAAGGTAACTTCTGAAAAGATGGTTACAAAGTTAGTAGCAATGTCACAGGAGGGTGACTTGCTTTAGGGTTTTATAAACCCTGCAGGTAAGGACAGGTGTTTTATAAGCATCATTTTTTGGGGGTGTGCACAGTCTCATAGTCCAAAAGCATTGTGCCTGTGATTTTAGCCTCTTTTGGTAGATTGTTTTGCTTCTACAATACATTTACATTATGGCTGAGTTAAGTCACCTGGTGAAGGAAGCTGAACATGTGGTTACTAAAGAGCCAGATTTGTTTCTCAGTAGTTAGAGCTCATCGGGTGGATGCCTCAAATAGACAAATACAAAATACTTGGTATTTTACTTAAGTAACAGCTGTATCTGAATATCTTCTTCAACCAAGTTCATAGGAAAAAAGGCAGGCAAGACCCAACTGTGCACATTGTGCACACCACAGGGAGTGTGTTTCAACCCTCTTCTCAAATTCACCTCACTTCTCCAGTTCGTTGCAGTTCGGAATGATCTACTTAATTGGAAATGAAAACTGAGCTGACGAATCACCTGCAGGGGGAGCATCTGGTTGCCTGCCTCAGGCTGTCCATCAGTGCCTCCCCAACTGAGGAGTTCCCCAACCACAGAGCTGCAAAGCACAGAACTGGAAGCTCAGAAACCCAACACCTGGTGCACAATACGCAACCAAGCGTACACGGCCCATGGCCGATTTGTCATTTGTGCTTCGCTTCTATTTATTTTTCTCAGAAGCAATAAAGTTGATATAATATCTAATAAATTCTCAGACCAAATCATATTTCATCATATGGCAATATTCTTGTAACTTAATTACACTGCAATTCAAATGAAATCTGGTTTCATCATGATGGTGTCATTCCCTGAACCACCCCACATGGAAAGTCTTTTCTGACACTGCAATTAAAACGCTGGTACAGCACATGCAGAACTGTATCAGGACAGGAGTGATTCTGTCCTCTTGAGCCAGAAACCTGTAATACGATTATGTGATATCACTCCACAATAATTGGCAATTAAATGGGGAATTTGGATAAAAAAGATAGGCTTCTTCATCCTTGTTCTGAATTTGAATACACTCTTACACAACACTGTCATAGTGCATTTTTCAGGTTTTTCTAATTGATTCTGAATGCCGTCTCCGGGTATTAGTGTTACATTGAGCCTGGTAGGTTATTGCTGGAAAACACTGTGCTTATTCCTTATACCTGAAAAATAAAGGTTTTCCAAAATGATTTGACATCTCACACTGTGAGTTTTGGTCAAATAAACTTTCACCATTATTTTTTCATCAAAATCTCTATAGCGAAGGCTTCAGACAACGCTGAACAAAACTCATGTGATTTGCAGATGTTTGTAGCTGAGACGCAAACTAAAAATAAGACTCCTCTGGGGATCTCTGAATGCATATTCAGCCTCTTTAATCAAAAACAAAGTACTTCCCTCACCTCAAGTGCCAGCGCCAAGGTAATGTGTCCTGAACCAGTATCTCCCGAAAACCTAAAGTGTGAAATTTACTTGGATTCTCGGTCCGGTAATGATGTGGTCATACCAGTATTTCTAAAAACAAAAATTGGGGTATTTCGTTGTAATGGAATTGCCACAATTAATCAATCTGCCCATGAAGGCAAAGTGCATTTTGTCCTGTTCTTTCATGGAGAGTTGAACTTTGTTGAAGTCATGCATATTTGTCGACCAGTTGCAAACCATCTTGACAGTGCTGACCTTTGACGGAACAGAGAGAACAGAAGAGTCCAAAATGGAGAAAGCCATTACACTCACTGTGTCTCACCATTCAGTTTCATACATCAATATGTTCTTCTTAACAAAACTATCCATAAGCAAAGATAGCTATACTGTCCAAACAGGTACAGGTGACTGTATTGACAAGCTTCCAGTGCCACTGAAGGATTCTTGCGGGGTTAGTATGGGTATTGTGGCTGGTCACCAAGACTTCAAACAAACCCATCTCACAACAGCTCTATGTCATCATAATGAAATACTTGAAATTATAATTTTTCACTTTACGGAAGTTAACCACCCAACACTATACAAACACAATAGCATCCTTCACAGTCACAATCCATTTGCCTTTATTTATCCACGTTTGAGATTAGACACCGTAGAGTCAGACCCACAAGTATTAAGGGGATTCCCAAACATGTATTATTGAACTCCTCTGCCTCCTCTCTGTATTCTCTCATCCATTAGTCTGAGTCATCCCGCTCTTCCCCTCTGTTGGGACACATCGCTGCTGTCTCTCTTGCCCACCCTTTACTCTGTCTTCCTTGCTTGTGTTCTGTGTCCTTACACTCCTTCCCTCTCTTGCTCTCTAAGTAAAGTACACCCATCTTCTCATTTCTCCCTCTGTGCCGCTTCCTCGTCTTCTTTATTCTCACTGTGGGAGGGGTGTAGAGAGGAGATATACGTGGGAAGCGCATCTGGGTTACTCATGTGCAGCAGCGATATTGGATTGTATGTGTAGGCGGATGGGTGTCAGTGTGTGTTTTTACATGCATATGTTTGTGTTTCTATCTATGCGTGTGGGGGTGTGTTTATGTGGAGCACTGATATGGGGTAGCAGCAGCCATTTGGTCTTCAGATGTGCCTCCCCCTCCACCTTTTCTTAAAGCTGCAATCACTGCATCTCTCTGTTGCGTCTTTCTCTCTCTCTCTCTCCTCTTCCTCTAATTCTCTCACTCTGTGTTGGTGTCTTTCACTGGCTCATTGTTGCATGACCATCTCTCACCTCCACAGTCCAGAGAGAGTTGGGAGATATTCTGCATCCTAGGGAGTTGAAGGCTGTATGTGTCTGTTTGTTTGGAGAATGTGGCAGCCGTTTGCTCATCAGTTCATCTATTCTACTGGCTTGTGCTCATGTATCTGTGTGTGGGAGACAGAGGTAATCTATATTTTGCAATTTGTTTGGACGTGTAAGAGGAGAGATATTGGTTTTAGAAGAACATTGCTCCAAGCTATACTACCTCATTAAGATGGGTCATGCATATTTAAGGCTTCAGGATTTGGGACATGCAGTAATCTGATTTGCAGCTTAGTGAGGATGCGAACTCACAAGCAAGGCAAATGAAAAAAAAAACTATAGGCAAGTAAGATAGCAAAAATGCTCAGAGGTGCCTTAAATTGTTTTTCAACAACTAGAAAATAATATCAAAAATGCCCCACTGCTTGTCCAGCACATTACTTTTGACTGAAATAAGGCTAAATAAATAATATCAAATAATGTCTTTCATGCATAGCTGTTTTAAATGCTGAGTAAATGTTGGCGGCCTGTAATCAGTTAACATAAAGTGATGGCCCCATGAATGAGAACAATTCCTTGCCTGTCAAATAGCTGCTGGTGAGTCATCATCATCATCATCTGCTGCTTATCTGGGTCCGGGCCCAGGTCGCGGGGGTGACTGCTGCCCAGCCCACAAAGTCCTTCAGCACCTCCCACAGGTGGTGGGCCCATGGGTGGTGCTGCCGCCCGGAGTGGGGCTCAAACCCACAACCTGGAGAGATTTAATCTCATGCTCTACCAACTGAGCTAACCGGGCCTGTTGCTGAGTCTTGGTACAGGAAATTTAGATGAACAAATCAGCCATGTTTCCAATGAAAATGAGTAAATGCAGTTGAAAGACACTGTGGATAATACAGATTACGTGGTGCCATTTGTGGATGGAGGAGGATAGAGATGAGGATCCGCAGACCTGGTATCCCAGGTCTATTTATTCTTATTTAAAATGGAATATTATTATAGTGGCTGATGAATATACAACCAGAGAGACATTTAAATTATCCATTATTTTCTCTGCTAATGTGTAGAAACTCAAAAGCACGAATACCTTTGAGTTTCAGTTCTTAAGAGGGAGCCAGTGCATCCACATGTCAGCAACTGTTGGTCTAAAGCTTTGATCGAGTGAAGGAGCCTGACATAAGGCCTGGACTGACACAGCAGAGATGCCTTTTCCCTCAAGAAGCTTGCTAGTGCAATGTCCGCCATCAAGCAAAGGTGATTACTCAGGCAGGAAACCAAATCGACAGTGTGTGTTTCTCTGCCAGAATGTCTGAATTTGTCCATGTGATTGTGCAGTCGTATGTTTATATTTCCATCCACGTATAAAGTCCTGCAGACCGGAGTGCACGTGCATGTGTCTGTGTGAATGTGAGCAGAGCCCTGCAGAAAACTATCCACGTTTTAACTCAGGGTAGCTGATGTTGAGTAGGTGCGACTGGTTTCGGCAGGCTGTGTGTGCAGCTAGCGAGGTGCTGAGGTAAAGGCTGCTGGCTGATTGGCTAACAGGCTTTGGTGAAAGAAGTGAGCATGGATTTGAGGAATGAAGACAAGTATGTAGTTGAGTTAAACAGTGATGTTTCTGTGCAATGTCTGAAACCATTTAAAATGTTCATTGTACTTCTTTTAAAGAAGGATTTATGAGCTAGATCAAACATCTGTGGTTAATAAAAAAATATTTTGAATTTATTACATCTCATTTAGAAACTTGTGCCTTAAGCATCTACATTTCACATGCCCTTAGAGAGAATCACTCCATGTTGCCTTTTTTCTCTTTGGCCTTTGGTCTTAAGCAGTAAAAGCTTAAAATCAAGATTCTGCAAAATCAAGATTTTGTTGCTGTTTAACAACATATCACAAAGTTCTAAGCCATTATTATTTGAATTATGTCAAAGCCTAATGGAAGCTGAAGGTGTTGAATTTTACCATTCACTACAGCAGTAGACATCCATTTAGCTTAGAATAAGCACAGAGAATCCAGTGTAATGTTTCACCTAAGTAGAGAGATTGATGAAAACAAATCTGAAATAAGAAAACTGTGGAGATTTTGGATCTATCTGTAGTTTCTGCACCCATTTAGCCATTTTAAACAGGTATTTTGTTGCTAACAGATCTAAGCAAACAGACACATACACACACACACACACACACACACACACACACACACACTCAGTGGGTCAGTGGGGAAGTGTCTGTCCTGGCCTTCAACCTTTACCATGGAGCATCATACCCAGGTGGCCAGCCCCTACTCTTTGGCTGACTAATGGCCCCAGTGGAGCAACACAGGACTCCATCCATCACAGCTGCACTGCTGTGAACCTCACACAAACAGCTGCATGCATACACATGTACACACAAATTCACAACCACGCATGCAGGATGAATGTAGAATCATTGTCGTCACCAAAGTCCATGCATTATGCACAAAAGAGCAAGTTGTGATATTTCAGCACTATTCGGGAACAGAAAAGTGGGTCACATTAGGGGAGAACACACAAACTGCGTGTCATGTCAGTGTTTATCTGCTGTGATTGGTTCTATTCGTAGCCCTGTGCGTTCATTCGTCAGCTGGCACGGGAATCATTTATTACCATTTGCCTTGTCAGTCAAACCCCTGATCCCCTCCATCCATCTCCCAGAGCCAGCACTACTGTCCCTCCACCCCTCCACCCGATCTTCCTCAGCCCTCACTGCCTGCACGACTCTATGTTCAGCATTCACAACTGCTGCTGAGAGGAGACACACTCTGATAACTATTCAAAAAGCGCCACGCCACACCACAAACCATGCTAGCATGATATGAGATGAATGGTGATAGGGGGACTGAGAAGGAGGCAGAGAGGCAGAATTTGAAGAGAGAGCAGGGAGGAATGGAGAAAAGGGTTATGAGAAGGTACGACAGAAGAGAAAGAGGAGAAGGGAGGTAGGAGCAGGATGAAAGAGGAGAGTGACGAGGAGACGATGGGAGATAAAAATTCCGACAGAGGAACAAAATGGAAAAGAGGAAGGAGAGAGAGAGACTGGGAGAACAAGGCAGTGGAGAGCTAAACATACTGAGATGGATAGAGCTGAAGTTGTCAAAAAACAACACTAATTGGACAGGAGGTTGAGACGAGGCAGACGTTCAAAATCTTGTGCATTTGCAGTTTGGCATTGTGTTGAGAGGGAGAGAGATGGAGGGAGAGCAGGATGAGAAGGATGGGGTCAAACGTTAAAGTGCAAGCTAAGCAGACATCACAGGAGTGAAAATGTGTCCAGACAAAATCCACGTTCTTTGACTGGCTCTTCTGGGAACTTATTAGCAAAACTTCAGCAGGGTAATTGGAGCAAATTTCCAGGTTTATCTTTGATTTCCTTCAGCAAAACGTTATGGCCATCAAATTGAAAGACAGGATTTTATTGAGGCGACATGGACAGCTGGGCAGAGTTTCTGGCTATTGACATGAAATTACTCATCACACAAATTAACAGGTTGGTTGCTTGGTTTGCTTTGTCCAAGGACATAATCAGCTTCTACATGTAATAGATTAGTATGTAGTGTCTGTCATAATATGTCAATTTTAATGTAAGCCCACAATGATATGCTCAAGACACACGTTTCCACTGGCTGGGGTCCATCACTATGTCAAGATTTGCCACAGTCCTATATCCTAGCAGTGACATGAATCTAAGCTCTCTTTAGAAACCTTGTACAAGGTGCATGAGAATTTGCATGTGTACTGACACTCTCTGTGAGGCAAGGCACACACTTGATCATTGGTCCAACCAAAGACAGGGACCCATTGGAGAGCTCTGAAAAAGACATACTATGAGGACCAGGTTATTGATGAGCTTTGATGAACTTTAGTGCACATTATGCAGGATCTTGCCAGTTGCAGAGGGTTAAAGGAGGTATGTGCTCTACCATGTGCCACATAGTTGTTGCTGTTTGTATTCCTGTTGCTGACGGGGCCTTCTGGCCGCGCTGTGGGAATACTGTACTGAAACCGGGAGAGGACTTTCATCGGGAGGCCCTGAAGAGCTTTACCACCTGACAACCATGGGGTTTACAACACACTCAGATGAACACATACATGCACACACGCATACTACATGCACTGTACTGTATTTGTAGGCTGAGTGCTAGTCATGCAATACCATCGGGTGAGAAATGATCCCAGAGTGAATTGTGCTGAGAGGTAGGGCCAGGTGTTCAGGTTCTGCATCTCTCATCAGTAATTAAGTCTAGAACCCTCGGGCCTTCACACCCCATAGAGGACACGATGGAGAGGGAAAGAGACAGAGGGAGCACAGACCCAGGTCTACTCCTGCTCAGTCTGGAGATTTGTGAAGCGTGACTCATACCATCCCCTTGTCCCATTTATACTTATCTCTGAAATGCATAGTCACTTGCCTCTTCTCCACCTCTCTCCCTCCTCCTGGAATCCATAACACTTACGTTCCTCAAAGTCACAACTGCCCATGCAGTCTGGGCAAAGTTCTAGCATGTATTTCATCAGATTGCACAGAGAAACTCAATTGTCACTGCTCCATTACCACCAGTTTCTCTTGAATGGTGTTGGAACACTTGGAGTTTTCACCCATTTTTAAAGCCATTAGTTGTGGCAAATACCGTAATTTTCTTTGCTGTCTTCGAACATGACACAGCAGTGTGTCAACACTGGAAGCGACTTCAGTGTTCGAGGCATATTCTTAGATACGGCAATACACATGCAAGCCATATCTGCTTTTCACTGAAAACACTCTTCTCTGGAGCAGACGCTGTATAAAACCATGCTTTTCTT
The DNA here is from genome assembly GCA_037833715.1 of Toxotes lorentzi. Classification (NCBI taxonomy): domain Eukaryota; kingdom Metazoa; phylum Chordata; class Actinopteri; family Toxotidae; genus Toxotes; species Toxotes lorentzi. Next base: position 2,202,211 of record JBBMJY010000003.1, on the reverse strand, counting down.
GCTTTTCATACTCCTCTCCTGCCAAGTCCTGCTTGCTCTGTTAGTTAGGTCCCCAAGTGAAACATGAGCGTTAGTGTATGTGATGAAAAATGGAGCTAACAGAGGGAAGCAGAGCGAGCATGTGATGTGCACAATTCACACCAGGTTCCTGTTGTATAGCACAGAGCGTTCCTATAGCATATGACTTCCCTAAAGCTCACAGCTGTTATGGGGACTACATTAAGATTAGAATATGCACACTTATTTTTTGTGTGGCCGCTTAAAAGTATTGTGGAACAGCAAATTGCATTACATGGAGAGAGAGTGTGTGGACACATTTGGGAAAATTGTAATTTAAAATTTATACTAATTACAAAGCTGTCTGGTTAGCTCAGTTGGTAGAGCACGAGACACAATGTCGTGGGTTTGAGCCCCACTCTGGGCGGCACCACCTCCCATGGACCCACCACCTGTGAGAGGTGAGTCTTTTAGACATATGCTGAAATTTCAAGTGTAATTTTTGTGCTCAAATGTTGATTTTTAATAAACTCTCCCCATCTTTCCAACTTAGTAATCTGTTTTACTCTTGATGAGTGAAACCGAAGAGGCTGGGCAGAGGAGACTCTTACTGCCCATCTGCTAAGAGGTAATTATTAAATTATTGAGCCATTCAGGGTATTTAAACTTTCATAGCCAGCCACTGGCATCCAAGCCAGCAGAAGTAGAACTGGAAAAGGCAGCATGTTGCACTGGTTAGAGGATGAACAATATAGGAAGATGGGGAATTGAGAGAGAGGAAGGGAGGGAGAGGCAGAAAGAGGAGGAGGCCAGTGAGGATGAAGACGTAGATGACCTAGATAAACACGTCTTGCACGACATTTTCTCTCCCCCTCGTCTTTCTTTACATCCTCGCGTTTTTCGTCATGTTGCCTCTCCTCCTACTTATCCTCCTCATTGTCATCATTGCTATACTTTTCCTCCTCTGCTGTCCTCCCCACTCCCTCCTCCTCTGGATGAGTAAAAGTGGACACTGTGTGGTTTCACAGAATAGAATGCAACATTAGTTTGGCTAGATAATGCCTGTGTGTGTGTGTGTGTGTGTGTGTGTGTGTGTGCTGTACTGATGATTTGATTCGTGCCTTCTTTAGGTGGTGTGTACCTTACTTGACATGAGATTTCAGCCTGACTTAGTACTGATGCATTATTAGGACTCTCCTTGTCATTACATATAAAGATGCATGCACGGACATACACACACATACACATCACACTTCAAACTGAATTATCATTAAAGGTTCATCCAAAGTTTCTACTCCTTCCTCATCCTTCTTCATGTAATAATAATGGATTGTGTCAGAATTTTAAATCTAAACTCAGTTATCTGTTTTCTTTCTGCTTTTCTGGTTTGTTCTGACATATACTTTTTACAGTCCATTAACTTAAAGGTGGATTCCCTTCAGGCTGACCTTATTCTGCGATTCCCATTCAAAATGTTCATAACAAGGTTTGTGCACTGTTGATGTAAAGGACCCACTTCCCTCCTCTATGGGGTGTGAAGAAAACACACCCCATAGATGTATGTACTCTAAATACCAACATGAACTGAGGTCAAAATGTCATAGCCTCTTATAATATTAATCAGCACAGATGTGACTTACTGTAGCTTAGGCTTAAGCTTTTGATTTGCAGCTTAACACATGTGGTAACATGTTAGCTGTCTGTTAGCCCTGCAACATCGTTCATGGTGGTGATGGCACGCCATCACCTCTTCCGTAAGCGCCAGATATACTGTATCATCCTGTGGTGATTTCATGAAGTCTATAAGGTATAGTGATGGATATGAGCAATGGATCTGTTCACTCAGCCTTACATGATAGTCATGTCTTAGCTCGTTAGTGTACTCAGTTTTGGCAACCTGTACAGATGGCTTCTGGTCACCTCAGTTGAAAGTTTGCATGAATGAATTGGAGTAATTGGGGTTGCATCTCTCAGCTGACCTGGGAGTGCTCAGGGATACTTGACAAAGAGCTGGAGATCGGAAAAGGTGGGTGGGAAAATGTTGTGTAGGCTACTCCTCTTGTGCTTTTACTTCCATGACTAGCCACCAGCATTTTCACTGATGCTTAACTTTGATACTTCGTCATCCAATAGCATTTTATGCTGTTCTACTCTGTTGTTTTGTACTGGGCCATGCTTTCTGAACCCAGAGTTGATGCAATCAGTCAAGTGAGCCAGATAGCTTCCTGACCTTTTCATATTTAAATCCCTCATACAACCCATGGATCAAGACATTGTTCACAATACGGTTGCACTGGTCAAAGTCCTAAACCTGTCAATGACAACAAACTACAATGACAACAAACTACATCCAGAGGGAAAAGTTTTTGAGAAAAACTCACAACTAAAATGGGTCTCAGTGTTATTGCCAAGTGGCCAGTTGTGGTGTGGGTTACTACCAGACCAGAACTATATGACAGAAGTGGAACAAAGATGAATTAAACAAGGCTGGTTTTCTCAAGGCAGCCAGCTCCATTGTGATTGTTTTTAACCGGCTGTGACACAGAAGCAGGGGAACGGTATGCTCTGATTACTTTCATTTGAAGAGGGATTGCAGAAAGACCGTCAAAACAACCTGTAAAAAGAATTACTGAACATTTAACATTCTCATTATGTCAGGATAAAACAACAGTTTTAATATTTCTTATATCAGTTGCAATTTGTAGCTGATAATTTCTGCAATGTCCAAGGTTCGGTGTGAAAATAAGAATCTTCAGTGAGAGAAAAGCAAATCAAATAGCTAAGACTATCCTGTGGTGCAGTGTCTTCAGTTAATTCCCAGACGTTGCAGCCTCTGACCTTTGACATTAATGATTGAACTGTGTGATTTACGGTGCCTTTTCAGTTCAATTGCCCACAGATTATGGCCCGTGTAATCTATAGCCTGTCTGTAGGATTGCATGCAAAAGTTTGTCATGTCATTTGATTTGTTTTTGTAATTGTAAATGTTGTCAGCCTACACAGTGAGCACCTTTAACCCGCTAAGACACACAGAGAAAGGAGATGTGATCGTTTCTGTGACTAACACAGTTACGGAGTGACATGCAACTCCTCGTCCATAATCATCGACCAAAGCAAAGTAATGTTGCCAAGTCTGGAAGAGGTACTCAAGGAAATGAATATATTAAAGTGGGTGTAATGATACCTCGACATGTAATGTAATTTAAATGAAAAGTACAGAGATGCTATAGTTTCCAGACACACAGAAGTGAATGAGCAATGCCTATCAGAGCTGTATGCAATCTTTGTTACACTGCTAAACCCTTATGGTACTTCAGGTGGGCTCAGAAGTCATTTAATAATAATACTTATATACCCTCTACATCCACAGAGGCGGCAGCTTCACCGCACACTTTTTTTTTTAGTGTGCACGCATTTGTGTTTATATGTGAGTGCATCTTCTGGGAGATGATCAGAGAGGGAATGATAAAAGCACAGTTCCTCATGCAGCTAATGAAAATGTTTGGCGTGTGTGTTAGTGCATGTAGTCTGTTCTTACTAGTATCCGTTTCTAGTGAGCTCTTTGCTTCTACTGCAGACAGCTTCTTGGCCAAGCGGCTATAGTAATTATTATTTACTGATTTGTAATTGCTTGTTGAGTCTCACAGGGCAGCTTGTAATCACACTCATTTCCCTATAAAGTAATTGTTTCAGTTCAAACTAGAGCTGATTGTACTGGCTACACTGGTAGCAAAATGTGCTGCACTGAGTCTGGTGCTGATGGTTTGTGGTTCTGAAACATTGTAAGGTGATATTTTGTGTGCTGCACCATGTTGTGCTGTGTTGAGGGAATTATAATGTACTGTATTGATTTCCATTATATTAGATAATATTCCACTGCTTGACACTACAACATGCAGCAGCCTGTCTCATAAAAAAATAACATGCTCATATATAACTAATTTGCAGCAGCACGTGTTTTGAATAAAATGCACAGTAGGATTATTTTTATCCACATAATAAATAAAGAATTATATAAAACATATCTGCAAACTGTTCACTGCCTGTGTTTATTCACTTTTCTTTCAGCTTTGCCTGGTTAAGGGTAGGGTTGTCTTGGTTCTTGAAAAGTCAACATTGACAACACTTGCTTCCTAACTTTTAGCAAGTGTTTTATTAGCCTAAACCAGCATTTCTGAAATACAGAGATCTCAAGTGTCATGTCCAAACCTCGCCCAAATTTTGACCAGGCACTACACATGAAGTCTGTAAGATTTCTTAACTGTTTGGATTCTTCATATTTTATTTAAGCACTTGCTGAAAGCACCACATTCACAGAAAAAAAAATGCAGGATCCTCCCCATGGTTTTCTGTACAGTATATTAACTCCCACTTAATAATTTTTATGACATTAAATATTATCTGGGCAGTAATTAATTATGTTTATCCAAAATGTATTTAGCAAATTAAATTGTTATGGAAATGTATCTTGTGGGAGATGGGGTTGTGGGCAGCAATGTTTATATTTTATGTATTTCAGATGTATATATATATGTATATATACAGTATATACATTTTCCTTGATGTCAGTAATCACAATAATGCTGATTTATTTCTGACACAAAACTGCCCATTCCTCAAAAATTAGCACAACAGCTGTTGTTGATAATTACTGTACTGTAGTTGTTAAATAAGAGACAAGAGGAAAATGGATGAGGGAAGGAGAAAAAGAGAAAACAGCCAATGAGAAAAAGAGAAAAATGCCCTGTAATGGCCTGTCAGCAAATGCTAAAGGATGGCTATTAGCGAAACACCACTTTGCAACTTCATCAATATTTCAGCAGCATGTCAAAGGCTCAGCACCAACCTCCCTCTCTCCCAGAACTCCTGTTTCTTTCTCTCTTCCCACTTCGCTTTCACCAGAGGAATACGAAGAGTAAAATCTAACCATGAGGGTAAACGGCCGAACACTTTCAGGAGTTGGACGCTTGGTTGAATCTGTCTTGTCACGTGTATGCAAGGTTTTGTGCACACATAAACACACAGACAAAAACTCACAGTCATCCCCGTTGCTGAACGCTGCCTCAGCATTGTTTAGCCTCAGGACAATGTCCCATGATTCATTCCTGAGCAGCCCTCTGTGCTGCATGTGCCCTATTCCAAACCATGCACCTTCCTGTTGTAAACAAAACCGAATCCTCTCTGCTCCTTTCTGTTCTTTCTGTAATCAGTCTCTTTCACCTTCACTCCCTCAATCTTCAGACTTTCAGACTTTCTCTCAGCCTAACTTGTTTTAGGGTCTCTTATATTCTTGAGCCTTATTGATTTGCCTGCGGCCACTTTGGGACTGGGCTGCCCCAAGTGAATGAGAGAAATTACCTGCAACACTGAACAAATTAAACAGTCATTTGCTCCGAGCTGAAGCTGGGCTCAGTACAGCAACCAAGCAGCAAATCCAAATTTTCTGGTTAGCCCAGGATACAAGGCCTCCCCTCCCACCCCTCCGTCTTTCTCCCTCAGAGGACAGATAAACACCTTCCATTGGTAGGCCTTAGCTGTATTTACAACGGCTTGTCTCGTAGGGATTGGGGATAAAAGCGTCAATCCTCTCTAATTGGTCACACCTATGCTGAGAGGGACGTGGCAGGTATTATTGAATAGGCAAGGGGCCGTTCATCAAGTCAAATTATTGAATGGGCTGAGTTCATTCAGTGTGCCAGTGAAGGGAATAATCGTGGCTTTTGATAGGACTGAAATGCTTACGCTTGCACTCAAATGTTGCTCTCACACATATCTGCTTACTCACACAGATGCACATACCTGGAAGGAACACACATGCCAGTCACTAGAAGTGCTTCCACACACCTTTCATGTGAACACACAAGCAAAGACCTTTAGGCTGCCAAAGTGCATCAAACAGAGGAGACTGTATTCAAGATAACAGTCATTACAAAAATGCAGGTGAGACTACACGTACATCAAAATGAAAAACTTTATTGACATTGCCATCTCTAAAATAATCAGCTCTCATTGGTTAAATCATCAGTTATACTGTACATAATATCCTAACACTGTAGGCTCAGACGCAAGATGCAGTGAATGAAGTTAAAATATTCATGAAATCTCACAGGATGGTTGACTAAACACAGACCTTTAGGAAGGCAGTGGGCAGTCGAGCTACTTTAATTAATCACAAATGACCGTTTTAGCTCTTTGTAAATTTCGGCATGAATTATGCTGTTAAATCCGCATAACCCTGAAGGACAGCCGTGAATATTCATAGTTAAAATGTTAAGAATGCAAACAGTAAAGGGATGTACAAAGTAAGTAATATGACTGCAAGCACATGTCAAGAAGGTACTCACTTGAAACAGAATTTGCTAGAGATAAGAAGGAGAAATAAACATTTAAATGTGAGAGTAGCATCTAATGCAATTAAAAGTAAGAATTTCTGCCTCCTCAGATTTGTTACTAATTAAGACCAGCAGGAATCATGGGTGCTGGTGAATGTTAGAATTTCTCCGTGGTTTTTAACTTGGAGAAACATTTTATTTCTTTTGAATCACTATTATTATTATAGTTATTTATTGAAATGCTCTAAGGGTGGCTTACAATACAGTGGACACCATGCAATTAATTCTATGCACTCTGATGTGAAAGTTACAGCTTCTTTAATCTACCCAAACACCTCACATTGTTTTACATTTGTTGTTTAAGTTAATAATCCAGAAAACATTCCACTGTATTATGAAAGAGACCAGTGCCTTCAATTAGAACAGTTCTCATTTCTATTTATTTATAAATTAATTAAACTAGTGTATAACTTATTCCTTTTAAATTCTGCCTATGTACATTCGAGGTCATTACAATCATGTAGCTGACTACATTTCCAGAGTTTCATTCAACTGTCATTGCACTGATGTTGGAATCTCTGACTGAATCCAAAAGAGGCGGTTGTGATCCACATTCACTGTCTCTCTTTTTGAAAATCCTCAGCCTTTTAGGTCTGCCTGGTATCTGGCTGATGTCCATGTAGGTTTAACACTTCCCCCTAATAATAATAAAGACTGAATGAGAAATACCCCAATGATAACATTTTCAGACTAATTAATGAAACAAAGCGTCATTGTAATTCACAAGAAGAGTCAGATTTGACTCCATTATGTCCCCACCAGCAAAAACCTCGTTCCAAGTATGAGATCATTTGAAAAGACAAGCTCAGAAGCCAGACAGTGATGATACAAGAACATTTCACTAATATCAACATACCCATACAAACAGGTTATTTTAAATGTACTGTAAATGAACAGTTTTGGAATCATATGTTTCAGTTAGTTGGAGTTTACTATCATGGGACTAAGACACCAATATTTCGCAAACATGGAACATAGAAAACTGTACAGATAAGACACTTAACAGGATGCGACTTGAGTCTGCCCTTATAGAGCCAGCTGAACATGGTGAGGATTGGGATGGAAATAAAAAATATCCATACAAATTCATTATGTACAATCAAAGGTGTTTATCCTTTTGGGAGCATGGAAATGCTCAGCAAATTTCATGGCGATATGGCATTTGGATTGTAAGACATTTTGACATTTTTGCCCGGAGGTGATGCAAGAAAAATGCTCATAAATTATCTGAAATGAGGTGTTCCTTCTCTGGGGGGCATCCGTGCACTCAGTCATTTTCCTGTTCACTACAATCATGTTTTTTTCTTGTTTGGAAAAGGAAAATTTCATCTTACAGTGGTGCTACTCTGCCAGCCAGGGGGTCACCGCACACAGCAATCTAGTCAGTATTTCAATTCCAATGTCTTGCTCTGAACTACAGTATAGGATGTTCAGACACAGGATAGGGATCTCAGAAACTGAGATCCCTATCCTGTTATCTTGACAATTGCGGGACATGCATATAAGCACTGGGGTCAGGTGTCATTCAGTATAGAAAAACAGTAAAAAAAAAACCTACAAAACATTTGTATGGGATGGATGTCCTGACATATTCACTGAGAAAACTGTGGAGAAAAATCTCAAGGGAGTTCTAAAAAAATCTCAAAATGTGCAGCGAGCGATTAAAGACAAAATTTCACAACAGAGAGAGAATTAAAATGGCAGAATGGATGGACAGCACTGAAGAGCTTTACTATCAGAGGAAGATGGGTATGAGAAAGTGAGGGGAGGAAGTGTTAGTCAGAGGAGATTTGGGCGGAGGTGGAGAGGTGTGTGTGGGGAAAGGACTCGACCTTGAGGAACTGCCAGGTGGTGCGGAAGGCTGGAGAGGGGCAGAGGACGAGCTGGGAGAGCTGTTTAATCGTCCATTGAAACAAGGCCTGCTCACCCTCTTGACAACGCTGGCCCGGGCCTCCCCCAGCTCACTAAGCACCCGCGGGACAGCTTATGCACACACCCAGCAGCTCCAGGCAATCTCACTCTGAGTATTTAGAAGTTTATATCTTCCTCCTCATCTCTCTTTATCTGGCCTGAGTAATGTTGGAAGTCTTCCAGTACCACTAACAGTTCCAGCACTCTCAGTTCTGGGAACAGGAATAAAGTGATAGTCTGAGCACATACTGTAGGTATAAAGAACACACGTTTCTTTTTGTTTTTTTTCTGAGAGATCAGCTTCTCTGTGAGCTAAACCAGTAATAGACTGAACATTATAATTGCTCACAGCTGAAGAGTGGTTAAGCATGCACCACCACAAATAATAAATGACTATACAACCCTGAGAGTGAAATAATTAGGAACTTAGAAAGGCTCTAATTGCAATTTGAGAAGCATTCATACTCCAAATTTTACTAGTCTGTGTACGTCTATTGTATATTGGCAGCATTCCTGTGTAATTAGATATAGAACTAACTAAAGGTCTGTGTCTACCTCGGGAGACACTTTTTAGATACATGGTTTAGATCTGACACAAAACCTGCACAGGAAGAGCTGGTGTCATTTGGAAATGCCATTAACTGATAATGCCAGTTTTTTTTTGATAACTGTTTTGCTGGCAGTTTTATGACATCGCTGAGAATTTCACAGTTCACTACAAATACAAAAAAGTTTAATCAAAAATGGACATTGTAGAGTCTAACATGTCTTTGATTTAGGACTTTTTTCCTGGAAGTGAATGGCTTAAGGTAAATTTATAATTGGAGAACATGGCTGGTTAGGAGGACACAGACGGGTTGCAGACACTGACAAACCTGTTTGACACACGAGTACACAGAGAGGAAAAACAAAAAGAATGGCATTTTTGATTAATTTTTCATCAAAACTGACACAGCGCTGTGGTTGTGTATTGATGTAGCTATATCTCTGATTCTTGTGGATTTTTCACTGGGTATGATTTAATCTTTACACCCTTAGGATAAAAATAATCATCAAATTGATGAGACTGATAAAGGTTAGAAAAGTATAGGTCACATGGTAAAAACCCACATCATTTAATACCGAATCACTGAATCACTGACATAAAAACTTACTGTATACAGTACAAACACACACAAAGCGTTGTGTGTTGTATGTGTTCAGTTCTGTGCACAAACAGCATTCTTTTTACTGTACACTTAATGGTTTATTTCTGAGCATTTTTAATTAAAACACCAGGCTTGTCATTTCTGTTTTTAAGGTTAATTTAGTAAGATACTCAAGAGACACAAGAAGCTTAAAGAAGCTGCTTGTAACAATAGGTCACAATAATCCATCAGATTTCCTTTCAGCACTGAAAGATGTTTTTATCCAACAACAAGGCCACCCATGGTCGGCTGATCGCAGGCATGGCAGACTCAGGGTGCTTAGAGTAATGCACATTCATTTCACTGGCAGACGAGAGGCGGTACAAATTCAAGACCACCAATCAGAAACAAATCTAAAAATTTGACTGCTCATTGCCAAATGAATGGAGCCTGTCTAGACGTAGATGCCAGTTCCTCTTAAGCCATCCTACCTTTGAAGGTGTTGCGCTCAAATTTGTCCCAATGGCTTTGCTGACCCAATTTGTCCAGATATATGCCAAAAGAAGGCGCTCCTGTACAGAGGTGGGTAGTAACGAGTTACATTTACTCCGTTACATTTACTTGAGTAAGTTTTTGAAAATAAAATACTTCTAGGAGTAGTTTTAAATCAATATACTTTTTACTTTTACTTGAGAAGATTTATCAAGAAGAAACAGTACTCTTACTCCGCTACATTAGGCTATACTCAGCTCCTTACTTTTATCAGAGATACTGGATAGCGCTTTAAGCTATCCAGTATCTCTACTTTTATTTTGTCAGAGAGAGACTTCCGCCCAAGGATCTACCGCGTGACTGTGTTGAACCAATGAAACGTAACCCTAGCCCGTTGCGCAGCCTCGTCACGTGACCATACTCAATCTCAGTGGCGGGACGGCTTAGTTTTGCGGCTACTGCGGTCGATATCCACTCCTCGTTTGATAGCTATAAAATGGCAGAATCAACGGTCGGCAATGCAGACGAGGACGAGGAGGAAGACCCCTGGCCTCATACTGAAAGCATGTTTAGTTTACAAACAGTGCGAAACTGCACTTATATTATGTGGTGTCTTCTGTGTCTCCCAAAATAAACGGATATTTCAGCATTCAGAAACCCAACGTGTAACTTGAGGAAACATGCTGCGGTAAGTTTGACCTGCTGAGCCCGGTGAAAATTTGTGTTACTTGTGCTGTAATTTAACTTATTTTGTAAATATTTACTTTTTTATGTACTGTTATTATTTCATTGATTTTATATTTATTGAGGTACTTGAATTTACCTAAAGATTTTAGATTAGATTTTGTTTTAAGTATTGTTTTATTATTTATTAATTTAATTATTTTATTTTATTGATGAGATAAACTCTGTCTGTCTGACTGAATGCTCAATAAATAAATCAGACGTTACTCTAGTTACTCAGTACTTGAGTAGTTTTTTCACCAAGTATTTTTTTACTCTTACTCAAGTAGTTATTTGGATGACTACTTTTTACTTTTACTTGAGTAATATTATTCTGAAGTAACAGTACTTTTACTCGAGTACAATTCTTGGCTACTCTACCCACCTCTGCTCCTGCACGGCTGAACACATGCAAATCAGCAGAATGAAGATGCAGAGTTATGTGCTGAGTTAAACTCATGCGGCTGTCAGAAGGTGAAACGTTCCAACGCAGCAACAAGGTAGGAAACTGAAAGATTTCACCTCAGAGTCCAGTGTGTGGTGAGCAGAGAATGAAACACCCCACCTCCTCTCCGTCACCCTCCCTCCTCCACTTCTCTCTGCTGCCGACGACATGACATTTAGCACTTTGTGCCACTGTTCTCACACTGCAGTCATTCTTTGTCGTCTGACCTGCACCACTCTCAGTCCTTCTAAGTGCTTCCATTATCATTTCCACCATCGTCTTTCAAATAGAAAGTGGTGAAAACACTCTCTGGAACATACATTGAAATGGACGCACACTTGTGCAGACGTCTGCAGACACACTCACATGCACATAAGGTTTGAGTTTAATAGCTTAAATGCGTTGGTCATTTACTCCAGATTGGATGATTTAATTTTTATGGCTTTTATCTTTTTTGGATTTTTATTTCCAGTGTACACCAGCTGCTATTTTTTCTTTTGCGTGTCCATATGTGTGTTTATTAGAAGGTCATGGTAGAAATTTGGAAGGACTTAAAGATGCTGAATTCAAAGAAAACACCCACTGACGTGGTATTGATCGGTACTGATGTCCTCAAATTGCTTTCCTCAAACCTTGGAGTTAAATTTTTTTGGTTTAATCCTTTTCCCTTGATAATTTCTGTTTCTTCTTGTCTTTTTGTCTATCACACTCTGTCTTCTCTGCATCAATCTTTCATTCCATCCATCACTAAGACAACCACACCTTTTCTCTGTTTTACTTTCGCGTCCTCTCTCAGTTTGCCATAGCAGCACTTCCAGAAATAAAGTTCCTGAGGATAATGTTTCTGTTACCATAGCACTTCAGGTATGTTCAGACTAAATGAGGGGGCTCTGCACCACCTCGACTCCCCAGGGACGTATGCAAGGATCCTGTTCGTGGACTTCAGTTCAGCATTTAACACCATCATCCCTGAACTCCTCCATCATAAGTTCTCCCAGCTCACAGTGCCCACCTCCACCTGTCAGTGGATCACCAGCTTCCTGACGGAGAGGAAGCAACAGGAGAGGCTCGGGAGAATCACATCCAAAACCCGGTCCATCAGCACTGGTGCCCCCCAGGGGTGTGTCCTCTCCCCACTGCTCTTCTCCCTCAACACAAATGACTGCACCTCAAGTGACCCATCTGTGAAACTTCTGAAGTTCGCAGATGACACCACTGTCATTGGACTGATCCAGGACGGTGACGAGTCTGCTTACAGACGGGAGGTGGAAATCCAGACAGAGTTTGGACTGTGAGACAGACTAAGTGACATGGAGCAGAAATGTGATATAATGAAACGAGTGGCAGTACTCACAAACTGCTGCTTTGTTTCAAGTTTTTAGTTTTTTTTTTTTTTTTTTCTGGTGTATATTATAAAACAAAAAATAAAAAATTTATACCAGCAAAACTATATATATATAAAAAAAAAAACAGTTGGGTGATTGTGTGTTTCTTTTTCTATTCAACCGAATCGTACAGATAACTTAAAATATCTCAGACTGAGAGAAAAAGTATTCTGCTGGCATGTTTAAATAAGTCAGCACTGTTCAGTTCTGCTCAGCTATGTTCCACCTCGGGGCTAGTCAGTCAGTGAAATCTTCCAACTCCTTTGAAGGTTTGCTTTAGCCTGCCGAGAGCAGGAGATGAGAACAGGGTCAGGCGTTTGGGAAAATCCATCATGCCAGGCAAAGTCTGTAAATATCAAATAGGTGTTTAGACACTAATACACTGTCAAAACATGCTCCGCCATGAAAGCCTGCAGTCTGCTCTCATTTGCTCTCAGCTTCCGCTACTGGATCGTGCACAAGGGTTGACAAAATAATATGAACAGCTGTGAAATCATGCATCCCAATACAATAGCACAAAACTATAAATCTCTGACAAGCTTGCTAAATGTTAATATTTCATTCCTTGGCTTATAACTAAACACAAAAAACATTTCCTTGATGAAGACCTGATTAAGTCCAAAATGTCAGCTCACTGTATTAGTCGTTGTCAATGTTGTCATTTTTTAGATCAAGTAGGAACAGTTCACCTCATGATGGATTTTCTCATCATGAGGTGATTTTTTTCATGGTAAAAGAGGACCAGCAGCAAGACCAGCAGCACTAGTGGATTTTCCTGAACAGTTTTTCAAACACTAAAAACACTTTTTACATTCACTTTAAGTGATGAGAGAGTGAGCAACCTGTTTGATGGTGCTCCATCAGGCTCACTCATCAGTTAGGAGATAGATTACAGGTGTGATAAACGGTCCATGGTCAGGTCATGTGACCTGCTGAGTTTACCTGACACATTGTGTATTGTTGAATTGCAGCTCATGTGTTTATAAAACTAAAACAAAAAAAATAAAACAAATGGTAAAATTGCTAACCACCGGTAAACAGAAGCCTTCTTCCTGAATATTTGGGTCTGTGGTAAACACTGATTATTGACTGTATTTCTTACCCCTTGGCGGTGTCTCGCACCCTCAGAAGGAGCTCCAATGCAGTTGGGATCATGGAGAGTTCTTTTTATGTCTTTCTCTAAAATCTCTGTGGATTGCTGTGCTCCTGATGGTGCCTTGCCAAGGATGAGGATGTATTAGTCACACATGTTGGACTCACACACTTTTGAATTGATGCCAGCGAGCAAAAGAATAGCTCACAAAATATTGAGTGGAAGCTAAGCAGCAGTTCGTCTTAAGAATGCCAGGGAGTGCACATCTCTCATTGTGCTGTTTCAGGAGCTTTGTTCTCTTGGTTCATGTCACTGGTTGTCGTTAAGTCATTTTCTGTTAGACGATGCTAACATATAATGACTTACTATGTCAGCTTAGCCAGTAGTAGAGACAAATATTGTAATTCATTGTCCAGTGTAAAACAAAGGAAGATTATGAAAAAAGATGGAGGAGAAGACAGAGAGTGAAAAGGATGGGAATCCAGCAGAGCAGACTGATTTTGGAGAAGCCCGGCCCATCCTGTAACAGATTGAGTGCCTCTTGCATATTGATTTTTGACCACTGCCAGTCCACTACATTTAATGACTCATAAAGAGGAACAACTGACAATACAAAGGTAGCTGGGTTATCCAGTTTTTCACTTTCAGTTCATCTCTCTGTCTCCATTTCCTTCTCAATTGCCTGAACACTGAGCATCCTGCAGCATGGAGGACGACTCCGGCTCCTCTTTTATGCTGCCATGTTCTGTGGTCACGCCTGCTTCACCTAATTTAGTTAAGACAACCACAGTGGAAGAGTGAGGTGGCTCTGTGGTTAGCACTGTCACGTCACTGCAAAATCCCCAGAGGGGCTGACGCAGAGAGAACGTTTCTTTACCTATAATGTTTCTATAACCTTGCAAAAAGGTTTGCCTTTGTTCATTTTCTACATCCTCTTGAAGTCTAAGGAAAAGAGATGAGCAGCAGGGTACCTGGAACTCATTTTGTCCTTCGGGTCTCACTCCACCTTTTATACCTTCCATAAGTGGTCGGTGAAGTGTGTTCGGATTGTATATGTTTTCTACAGTGTGCAAAAATAGCAACTTCTGTCAGTTATGGAGGTTGTTTTACATAGCAAGAGAAGGTGCACCATTAGAAGTCAATAGGTGCAGTTTGGTGACGTGGGTAATTCACAGTGCGTTTGCTTTCAGAAAGAGAACTGTGAACTGTGTCATTTGGCTGTTTGCAGTGGGAGAGTATGTTTTCCCTTCTGTGAAAGCAAAGATAATTGTAGTCATAACAAGGTGTTGTTGTCATTGTGGAGGTGCTTGTGTGTATTAACATGCATGTCATTGCTCTCCCACGGTGTGCACCTATACTGTGCATGAATTTGTGTGGAAGTGTTGTTTATTACAGAAGGAAGGTGCACATAAAAATAGAAGCACTTGATTGACACAAACAAACACACAAAAGCTTAGGCGGCTGTGCAGGATCATACCACAAATAGAAAAACCCCAGCTACATCCACATCATGTACAACAATCCACGTTTTTTGAGCTGGATGGGAATTTAAATTGAGTTTGTATCTAGGATTTCTGCTCGAAAGCTCACAAGTACTTTGTGAAAAAACACCCAAAACATATACATGAGGTCATTAATTTGTGTGTGGTCATATCAGTAATTTACACAGCATTAAGTGTCCTTGGAGTTCAGCAGTGCTTGATTAAAGCCCCTACACACACCTGAGGTAAACCTACTCATGTGTTATCACTTTTGGTTGATTAGATCTCACTCTGCTTCTGTTAAAGTGAAACGACTGACACATCTTTTAAGATGTTTATCAATGTCCATTGATGAAATCGCCCTGAAAATCATAATTTGAAAGTTAAATACATTTGTATTCTGTGTTTTCTCAAAACTGTGTCAAAACTTTATAGCTGCAGCAGTGGGCAAAAAAATTCTGTCTCAGCAAACTCAGTGTGTAGCTCTGCACAACTGCAACATGCCCTAATCAATAATTAGAAACACCTGTGTGGGAATCCAGGGCCTTTACTCCATGTAGTCACAGTTTATGAATTGTTTCTCAGGTTAAAATCATGACAGCACCACAGAAACACACAGGATATGCTACTGTTGCAGTCCCTTTAACTATTCTGGCAGACGAGATGTGCTGTGGAGCCCTCAAGATGTTTTACACCCCATAAATCCTGGATATTTGGACACTTAGCCAACTACTGCATCCTGCAGGGAGGTGGGGAGATTTGTGTGTTGTGTTTCCTCACCCTGGGAGGCAGGAGACATGATAAATTGTCCTGCAAGAGCAAACTGAGTCCAAATACATCAAAAGACTCACTGTCATTATACTGCACACAGACTCAAACATACACAAACACTCAACTATGTAGGTTACACAACACAGAAACAAGCAAGCATATAGTTACACCCCGTGGCAGCAAATATAAGAGCTGGGGATGATATGATTGACATGCTGAGTGACTGATGAAACTTTAAAATGCTCTTTTGGCATCATCAACAAAACCAGCCATTTGGTTCAGGAGACGTGTCTCTTAACACTCTTTGATTTGATTGATGAACCCCAACCTGGCATGCTTCACTACTGCTCAGTCATCCATATTCCTATCAATCTCCATTGCAGACAGTTAAGATGGCCACTGTGAGCTGCTGGACAGTGTTTTCACTGAAACTAACTAAAGAAAAACATTTAGCCCTTGTTAAAAGGTTAGTGCATTCAAATTATTTTCTCATTTATGATGTCTAACTATGCAGATAGTTCTCCTTTGCGTGGGTGAGTGTGTCTACAGTTCAAATATACTGTACATGCATATATGCAAATGTGAAGCTTCTGAAATATAAAAAAAAATGAATGGGAACTTTGGTTAGCTGAGGAGAAGGAAGCATGGATGGAGAAAGAAGATAAGAAAAAAACATAGGCAAGCTGTATATGAGTCCATTAGTGTGTCACATGTGATTGTTCAGTCCCACAGATCTGTGCAGTGTGTTACTCTGATATCTATATACTGTACATTCACCACACTGCTGCTCTCTGACCCATGCAATGACTACACCTTATCTGTGGCTATGATGTGTGTGTGTGTGTGTGTGTGTACTGCAGTGTTACTTTGGCTGCAGCCTCATGTTCCTGCCTATGAAGAGGTCAAAACCTCCAGGGAGAACCAGGTTATGATGCCAGTATGAACAGTGTAACAGTAAACCAAGAGTGAAATCAATCAAACGTCTCTGAAAGATCCTGCTCAAAGCTGAGGAACTAAAACACAAAGTATATGTGCACACGATCAGAAAACATACTCTGCTTTAAAGGTTTCTGAGTTCCTGCAGTGAGAAAGGGCCATTGTTTACCTGGACCACGCCGGCTTTCTGGACAATACTGAGCTGTCAATGACTGTGAATATTGGTTAATGTGACGTCTGCTACTCCACAGTTGCAAAATAAATCTGATGTGGAGCACTGATGCTATCCTAAAAAATGACAGCAACTTGTTATTTTATATCAAAACACTGTCACACTCTTACACCACATAGATCTAACCTGGTGACACTGAAATTACATGGTTTATACTGCACCAATTTCTGCCACCAAAACAATATGAACGATGCTATAAGCACAGAAACATTCTACATATTTAATTCAAGAGAGGTGATGCTTCATTTGTAGACAGATGGTTTTGTGGTGCAAAAGCCTTTGGGTGGAGTTTTGTCAGCGGTGAATTTAACCGCCATCCACCACCAACACTTTCATAACACAGAAGGACATCTGGCCCCATGTGACTTGCTCCACTGTGGGTTTTTTTCTTCCCTTTGCACAAGGTTTGCCAAAGGGACATGAAAGTAAGTATCTGTCAGTGTGTGTGTGTGTTCCCCCGAAGGAGCACAGTGCAGATGTGTGGGTGGGGGAGGAGAGCAAGAGGGTGAAGCACAGATGTGTTTCAGTGGGGGACTCCATTCAGTCTGATCAGACCCAGCTATGCTGAATCAAGTGGCCGCTCATGTTAAGCCTCTTAGTGCAGATTCAAATGACACTGGGCAAGAGCTTCTGGGCCATATCACACAAAAATGTGCTTGTGTGTGTGTGTGTGTGTGTGTGTGTGTGTGTGTGTGTGTGTGTGTGTGTGTGTGTGAATTTGCATCTATTTAGGTGTACATGGATCACTGTAAAAGCAACAAAATGATAAAAAAGGAGACTGAAAATACACATGAACATGCTCATGTAGAGCGTGTGTGTGTGCATTTTTTAGTTCATCTTATTGTGTGTGTTCTGAGCCACACAGGCATTAGCAGAAGTACAGAGAAATTATCAAGCATGACTGTACTTCCTCTCATATCAGTGCAATATGCTGGAAACAGATGCTTGTGATCAGGTGAGATGGATCAGATCAGCATATGATGTGACATCATTCATTGATGGTTTGCTAATATGGATTAGTGGCCAGAGAGATATGAGAGATGTAGCTTACAGTATGTGGTTTTAGTGTGTGATGGGATGTGATGATATAGTTATATAAGTCATGTATAATTCAAAGGATGAGTGCAAGGCCTCCGAAACTGCTTTGGGAATCAATATAGAAGCAGCATGAATGATCTATAAGATAATGAAGGGTAAGGATGGAATGTTAGGTTCCCCATGACATAGATAAATATCTCAAAATATTCAATTCACAGACCATTGTATGTATAGCAGTCACTCACATGTGCAGTCATGACATCACTGGGTGAGGTTAAACACTCATACAGTAACATACACTCAGTCAATTACACAATAACTTCAGCACAATGGCATGCACGTGACTGCACACACACACACATACACAGACAAGCAAACACACGGTTACAGCGTGACCATCCGTGTGAGGGAGACATCCGTGTATTTGTTTGAGGCTGTTCAGATGCCAATTTACTTCTCTTTGTCAGTTTTCTATTGTTCAGACAGACACTCTCCAGCTGAGCCCCCTTCAGCTCCACTCGTCAGCCTGCTCTCCTCGCCCTTCTGAACAAACCTTTCACTCATTTATTTATTCCTTTGGTGTCACAGCCAGCAGCAAACTGCTGTTGAGCCCCTATAACCTGACAGAGCGAGGGGACAGATAACAAGGAGGAAACATTATGTAGCACAGCAAAGGAAACAGGGAAAACCTATTTTCAATACGAGAGGTTTGAAGGATCAGTCCTTCTTCTTCTGAGTTGACAAGTGTTTGACATTTTGCTGCTTCGTTTAGGGGTGTGTAAATATGCACTGCATGTCAGTGCAGTCAGTCCTACAACATGCTGATCAAAGACTAGAAAACAGTGCAATCACAGTTTCCAAAAGCCCACAGTGAAGACTTTGGGCTGTTCATGTTGTTTGATCAGCAATCCAAAGCTGGAACCAGTGAAAATGTTAAATGACTCAAGTAGTTGATTATCAAACTTGTTGTTGTTTAATGAGTCTGAACGAGTCAGGAGAAGCACTAGAGAAACTGAAATGACAAAAATATTTTATGTCACTATTTAAAAAACACAATTAGAGTGCAAAATGACACAGCTCCTAACCATTAATAACCACAATTACCCTTGTTCAATGTGCATTCATGTCATGTCTGGATTCTGCAGCCTCTCTCTGTGTTCTCCTTCCAAATGATCAGCTCAAGATTACAATTTTACTACAATTCTGGTTTCTCTGTTTGTATACTGGCATAGCTCATTTTCTTTGGCAATTGCTTGGGACAGGCATTTGAAGGGGGCAACATCATACATGCACTGAAGTTTCTCTCAAGTAAGACATCAAGGTGAATCCTTCCTACACCTGACTGGACAAACACTGGGCTTGACCATCCCACCTGCTACCAGCAGAGCAAAGAGTATGTCAATCAAGCCCAGTCTGGACACACCCACAGTCTTGAGAATAGGTCTAATCGGCCAAAACAAGTGGAAACACTTGTGTAGGTGGATTTTGCCAGTGGATCCTTATTTGCTTCACCTATGAAGATTCAAGGATGCTACACGCAGTTTGGCTTTTTGAGTCCATGAACCTCTTTCTAATTGTGTCCTTCCAACACAAATCATGAGCGCTTCAAAGAAAATTTGACTTTCACTCCTCCAGACTGTGGTCTACTGTCCCTACAGGCTATTTGCTCCCTGATACATTAATGCTTATCTCTTCCTTCAGCTGGTCATTTCATTTTCCAAGCAAGTCAGTCTTAATAAAACTCCCAACTCCACAGGATCATATGCAGACAGCATCACTGTTGCTCTAAACTAAGTCTCCCACGACATTTACACGTTCACACATCATTGGTTGTGGTTAAACAGTCTAAATCAAAGGTGATATTTCCAACAGGTTCACTCAGTTCATACACAGATATTATGGTTGTCCATCAGTTGTTGCTAGTATCAAGATTAAGGCTACAGATGTGGGTGCTGTATGATTGCAAATAACGTGTAATCAAGCCAACAGGGTAAATTTCAACAAATGTTTTTTGATGGCTGTACAAGCTGTTTTGTTGTTGTAACTGTAGTGTATAAATGATGTCTTCCCGATATACAGTACACAAATCTGGAAATAAAAGGCTAAAATAAATAAATAAAGAGGGGAACGGCAGTGACTGTGCGTATTTCAAACATGTTTTATTCATTTTCCTCCCTTGTCTCATCCCTTTCTTTTGCCCAAAGACTAATTCTTGGTGCACTGCCTCCCCCCGCCTCTCCGGGTCCTCCACATTGTAAATCAGCACGCTGCCCGCCGCAGAAGCCCTCTCTGCTTTAGCCTGTCAGATTGAGGCCTCACTCTGGCTGGCTAGGGAACTCCTTCTCTCTCCCTCAGCAAACACCGGGTTAGACTCATATCATGTTTCAAGCCATTACCAGCAAAGCCGAGCCCCGGGAAGGCAATGAGAGGAGAGCGGTCAGGGAATGGAAAGGAGAGGGCCGGAGGAATGGCCATCCATCACTTCTCGGCCCCCTGGTCCTCTCACTGCCACTCCACTGAAACACTCACCAATAAGGACATGGATGGAGGCAGAAGCCTGCCACGCCCAGGTGGGGGTCAGAACAACCAGACAGTGGAGAGAACAGGCAGAAATGGAAGGATGGGAAGAGGGAGAGAGGGAGAGCAAGAGAGCAAGTCTAGTGGATTTTATGTCATTAGAGTTTGGTGTGACAGCTTCATCTCCCCCAGCAACAGGAAAAGAGAGAAAAATGAATATGGGATGTGGGGTGGTGTTGATGGAGGGGAGAGAGAGAGAGGAGTAGGAGAGAGCAAATGACAGTGTAAAATAAATAAGTAAAAGAACAAGAAAAAGAGAAAACCCTTTTCTGTCATCAATTCAAACCTCAAACATCCATAGATCCATTCTGACATCTTATCAAAAAAAAAAAAAAATAACTTCAGTCACTTCAGTACTCACTCCACTCCAGTTGATTGTTGTCTGTACATCTCTGGTTACAATGCAATCTGTAACTGAGCAGCTAATGCAGCATGACTTGATCATGACATGATTTGCTGAAATGTAATTTTGCCATAAAATCTGAGCTAACATGAAGTTCGCAGATATCTCACTGACTCAAGGGCAACTTTCCTGTTCACATCACTTAAACCATGATGGAAACTGCAGCGCTGAAAAATAAAACACATTTCATGTAGAAATAAGAAAAAGTGACATTCATTGTTTTGTAAATGCCATCTCCAAAGTCAATAGTAAACATAAACTGCTCAGACACAGTGACATTTGAACATCTACAATTCAGCTGACTACTGGGAAAACTGCATCTGCAGAAGAAGATAATGTGATGTGATAGAAAGCGCCAGAGCAGCTACTTAAAGAACCTTAAGGTGAGATTATCTGTCAACTGCTGTTTCCAAGGTCAAGGATAAAATGTGAAACTGTGTTTTCCTCTACAATTACATTATTTTACAGTGACTATCTTTGTCTCACACTCTATCCATTCCTATTGATATAGCTGCTGTGTATAGATAGGTAATGTATTGATAGGTAAACTATTCAATACATTTATTTAGTAATTGTATTCATAAAATGTGTCTCAGAACGTGTATAATGCCACTCTCATGCCACATAATGGCATATCTGCCTATATATGCCTCAAATTAAATGTGGTGTGAAAACATTGGATTCAAAGGGTTAAATGCAGAGAGAGAGACACAGTGAGACAGAGGTAAATAAGTTGCAAATAGTGAGTGGTTGAAATATTTGCCAAACACCCAGTGGTGACAGCACCTGAAGAAGCAGAGCTGCTCACGGTGACAGGAACACACAGCGGTGCTTTAGCAAGATATGCTGAAGGAAAATCACGTCTGAAGTACTCCACAAACAATCTTCTCATTCCTCACTCAAATTTAGTCCGCTAGCATGCATACAACCTGCTTTGTAATTAAATCCTAATTCCTTCAGGCAAGTTGACAATTTACTCTTGTAAATACGTTGTACATACTGCAGTATTTTAGACAGTGCAAGTCCTTTGTTAAATTGCTTCCGACATATCTTGAAGGGATTTGTCGAGGCAGGTTGTTAATTGGTCCCATTCAATCATAGCCTCAATGAAACACGACCAGTATAAACAATGACTTTGGAAATGAGGAGCATTTATCTCAGCCAGGGGTGGAGCTGTAGGTCTCATTATGACTGGCAAAAGAAGTGATGATAGACCTGTGGCAGTGCAAGGGCAAAGAATGACTCGCATGTTTGGCTATAAACGAATAACGACCTGGACTACAGATTTTAGAAAACCCCCCCAAAAATTTTTGAATTTCAAATTTTCTTTTATTGAAATGCACTGACATCACTCACAATGGCCTGGCTGCATTAATTGAGTGAATTGGTGCTCTCTGGTTTTTTGAGAAAACAGACTGAATTGTTCCACTGGGGTTTCACAGGCTTTGCTCCTACAGTCTGCAGGTGGGATGCTCTTTGAGACTCTTCTGCTACATCACACAGAGTCAGGAAGACAAGCTAGCTATATATTTAATTCATCCTGTAACCCTTATAAATTTCTAAGATTCAACTTCAGTGATCTTGTCTTCCTGGCTGTCACACGATCATGACCTCATCGTGACTCAGTGTAGTGCTGCTTATAATCTGGCTGGGGCTTAAAAACAGCAGATTTCTAATCAAGGGTCGCCCCCTTTTGCGCCTGAAGGGTTCAAAACATTATACTGAAAACCTTATGCATAAGAGTCACAGTAACCTCATTGTTTATTAATACAGACTTTCAGCTTTGTCACAAGGAAGCAGTAACTGTCACAGCTGGACAAGAGCTTGCATGCACACCATACATCATCACAGCTGCTGCCCAAAATCCCATTCTATCTGGAGCCAAATAAGATGTGGAGGAGTGATGGGGTAGAGGGGGTGGTGGGGTGATCCAGCAAATAAAGTAAAGCCTAGGCAAGAGAGAGAAAGAGAAACGAGAGCAAGGGGAGAATGAAGGGAGAAAAATATGCATTTCTCTAAAGGTTAATGTGTGTTTGGATGTTGGCCGGAGGGTATCTGGCACTCTAATGAGTGTGAGAGAAAGTTCCAGGAGGAAGATGGCATTTGCCCTCATTTCTAATGGCAGAGGAGAGAAGGAGGCAAGTCAGAAATGAAGGAAGGACTGATGGCTGGATGGAAGGAAGGAAGGAAGGAAGGAAGGAAGGAAGGAAGGAAGGAAGGAAGGAAGGAAGGAAGGAAGGAAGGAAGGAAGGAAAGACAGAAGTAAATGTAAACAGAAGATCTGCCTGAACTGCGTTCTACACACAACACGCTGCATTTGTCAGTGATCATTCACTGTACTCATTTTTTTGGCTCTGCAACAATATTTTGTGATGAAATTCTTCATTATTAATAGGAATTAATACTTTTTCTAAGTCTGTCTGTATACCTCGCGAGTTTGCCGTCGTCATGGTAACGGCCGTATACATATCACCCGATGCTAAGGCTGACGTAGCCATGGATGAGCTGCATAAAGCGGTAAGCAGCCAGCAGAACTCTTATCCTGACGCAGTGCACATCATAGCTGGGGACTTCAACCATGCTGATCTTAGGACAGTACTCCCCAGATTTTATCAGCATATTAAATGTGCAACAAGGGTTGCAAGCACACTGGACAAAGCGTATAGCAACATCCAAAAAGGCTATAGAGCAACCCCTTTACCACATCTGGGTCTTTCAGATCACATGTCCATGCTGCTGATTCCTGCATACACCCCTGTCAGGAGAAGTGCCCCCCCCCCAGCCACAAAGATCGTAAAAACATGGCCGGAGAGTGCATTACACCAGCTGCAGGACTGTTTTGAGAACACAGACTGGAGTGTTTTTGAACA